>JARFJB010002320.1:1985000-2582500 GCA_036346205.1 Vesta saturnalis
CTGCTGGTGGTTTCTCCTCCTTTGTGGGTTTCGGTTTCTCTGGTCTTGAGGCATTTCGGATGTTCCTTGTTTTAAGTCCATTTGTAGTAGTGACGTTGTTAGAGTCGATATCTCCATCTTTTATTCAGTTGAATCCGTCAGTCGCGATTTTTCTCTCACCAGTGTTTTCACTACTGACTGCAGCTGTGCAGGATGATGGAGAGGCCTTTTCTGTGTACAGTGTGACCAAGGTGCCTATCCTTCTTGTATATCAGCACGTCCAGGAATCGTAGCTTATCTTCACTTCCATAGTAAATCTTATTTTGTTGTGGGCTGTTTAGATGTTCCAAGAACTTGTCGAGCTGTGATCTATCGTGTGGCCATATAACAAAAATGTGGACGTATCTCACCCATAACTTTGATTTGAGACAGCGGTGTTTATAATTTTCGTTTCGAAGCGACGCATGAATAAGTTGGCTATCACTGGTATTAGTGGTGATCCCCTTGGGTCTCCGTCGACGTGTTTGTAGCTTTGTCCCTCCAAGATAAAGTACGGGTTCCCCAGACAATGTTCCGTTAGTGCCATGATGTCTGTCGGTAATTGATGCTTCTTGTTATCTCCAGTAACTCGTTGATTGGGATGTCTGTAAATAGTGACACGACGTCAAAGCTCGCTAGTAGGTAATTCTGGTTTACTGTCACCTTCGTCAGTATCATGATATGGTATTTCGCTAGTTGTAGTTCCGACCCGATTGGTCTCAATGGTACGCCCGTCTTATGGAATTTTGGTAACCCATACAGTTTTGGACTTATTGAAGATTTCTCCATTGATATCAGTTGGAGTTGTTTTTCTTGGCTGATCTTGCTGAGTTTGATTTTGACCTCAGTGGTCTTCTCCAAGTATGGTGTGGAACTGGTCCCCATCGGCTTGTATGCTGGGTCTTGTAGTAACCCTCGGATTTTGATGTCGTAGTCTGACTTGGTCATTATCACCGTGCCTTTTCCTTTATCGGCTGGAAGAATGGTGATATTCTTGTTGGATTTTAGATTCCGCAGTGCCTACAGCTCGTTTTTTGGTAGATTCCTCATCGGTGGTCGTGCTTTAAAAAATGATATAAATACCGCCAGTCTCAAAGTAAAGTTATAGTTGAGGTACATTGACGACATCTTCGCTTTATGACCACACAGTAGAGAATAGCTCTACAAGTTTTTGGAACGTTTAAACAGCGCCCACACCAAAATCAAGTTCACCATCGAAGTGGTTGACGACGAACTAGCGTTCCTGGACGTGCTGATATACACGATGAAAGATGGGTACCTTGGTCACAGTGCACCAAAAGTTGGAAGTGACAATACTAACAACGGCACTACTGCAAATGGATTTACAATGAGGGACATCTGAAATACTTGAAGACCAGAAAAACCAAAATTTACTTGGCAACTTGGAGCAGCAAGGAGTTCATACAATCCTTTGTGGAGCATGTCACAAGGTATACATAGCACAAACAAACAGAAAGATCAACGTTCGATGCGAGAAACGTAAAAAGCTACGAAGGGGAAGAAATCTACATCATCTCTAGCGGAGTACTTAAGCAGTACATGACGCGTTTGAAAATACCACGATGATAGACAACATCAAAAACACGACAAAAACGGCCATCCGAAAGACCATCGAAATTGAGAAACAGTAACAGAACCTCAACACACGCGACGATTCTCAAAGGTTGCAACATATGTGGAAGTTAATACTCGCGAGACATTGCCACACAAGGAAACCATCAACCTCGCAAGGATCACCTACACAATAGCACCTGCAATAGGAATAACAGCAAACAACACCTAGAAAACGGGGAAAATGATGGTAACCTAAGTGAAAGAAATGTATATGGAGCCGAGCCAAGCAGTTGTGGAGAACCAGATGATGGAAATTAGGAGTTTGCCGAAGCGTCTATTTTGTAAGGACAGGAACAGAGACAACAGCCGCGGACGCGAGACAACTCACGGAGAAACAGCGGTATTGCGAGATACATATGAGAAATTTGTTTATTAATGACTTTCAGTGAAATTTGACTTTGACGTCGGTTGGTGCTTGGAATTTTATCCAAAATTACATAGAAGATTTCAACCTGTTGCTCTTGGTTATCTGTCAAATTTGACATTTAAAAAAATAAATGGCCAAAAAATGCGTTTTTTGGCGAAATTTTGAAAAACTTTATTTGAAAAGTTATTTCTTTTTTAAGTACGTATACCAATTTTGAGACCCCTAGGTTAAAATTGAGTTTTTGGCAATTTTTGACCAATAGCAGCCTCTTGTCAAAGTAAGAGCAAAAAAAAACGGATGCTAGTCCATTTGTTAATGAAATATTTAACTGATGGTAATAAATTCATTTAAATTTATCGATCCAATTATTAGTTTTTAAGGAAAAAAATTTGCTTGTAAAAAAATTGACTTCAGGGAAGCAAATTTGAATAATTCCCCAATTTTCTCCAAGTGACATCATCCCTATATTATTTTTAATTCTAAACACTTTCTTAAAGTTTACAGATGGTTTAAAATAATCTCCAATATGATAGTTAATTATTTAAATCCACTATTTCAATACAAAAGTTAAATTTGTCCAGAAATCGTAAAGGGAAACGTAGGCATTAAAAACAAAAGTTTACCTGATGGAAACTTTGTTTGTTTTGACACAATACTAAATGTCACAAGTAGCAATTATAATATTTAGATTTTGACTGTGTTTAATATACCTACGTCATGTTGTCAGTAGAAGAAATTGTTGTATTATGTGGCGAAAATACCCCTCACCGGCAAGTAGCTGAAATTTTTAATAACCGTCGCCCAGGGAGAAATGTTAAACAAAGTATAGTATCCAGAATACTTAGCAAATTTTGACAAATAGGGTTTGTCGTAAATATATTTAAAAAACGTCATACCGCAAACAAATAGGATGAAGAAGCTCAATTAAGTGTTTGTCTAAACGGGGTTGAAAAAGGGCAGACCAACATCACGAATATTGCCGAATCAACGGGATATAACAGGGAAGCTATGAGGACAATCCTGCACAAAAATAAGTTTCACCCATACAAGCCAAATTTATAAACGTTTTAAAGGAACGGGATTTCGAATGGGACCGTGACTTCACAAAATTGCCGTTGGTGGAGTCAAGAAAATCAGCATTTTACAATCCAATGTCGCTACCAATATTCTTTTAAAATAAACGTTTGGTGTGGTATATTGAACAATCAATTAGTGGGACCATTTTTCTTCAGGGGACTTTAACGGGAGAAAGATACCACCACTTTTTGGAGCATGAAGTAAGTGACTTTTTAGACAATTTACCTTTACTTACTAGAAGCGATTTGTGGTGTCAGCTCGATGGTGCGTCAATACACCAAACGAATGAAGTTAACACTGCTTGAATCAAATATTTCGTGGCAAAGTTATAGGGCGAAATCGTGAAAATTATTGGCCACCTAGGTACCCAGATATGACAATCCTGGACTTTTTTTGTGGGGTTACCTTAAACAAAATGTGTATAAGCATGGACCATTTGTGAACTTACGACCATTTGAAAGAGTCAATTAGAAACTGTAGTGCCAACATTAAACCTCAACACTTACAAAATGCAGTTAAGGTAGTTGACAATAAGCCTGTTGTCTGCATAGCGCATGAAGCCCGTCATACAAAGATGTAGTTCGTGTTTGCTGTTTTAATTTGTTGCTTGTTGTCATCATTGTCAGTATTATTTTATTGTTCTAAATTGTTTGTATAATTATTTAATACATTTTACTTATAAAAAGTATGTGTTGTAATGCTAAATACAAAACACTGGAGATTACGAGTTCTATGATGCAGAAATGACTTAAACTTTTGTTCTTCATAGCCTATCTGTAAGAAATTTAGTGCCTACTTTGCCTTTATGATCCCTGATCAAATTTAACGCTTTGCATTAAAAAAGTGGATTTAGAAAATTAACTATCATAGCGGGGCCTATTTTAAAGAATGTGTTTAGAATGTATAATAATATAGTAATAATGTAACTTGGAAAAATGGGAGAGTTGTTCAAACTTTGCATTACTGAAGTCAATTTTTTTACAGCCAAACTTTATTTTTCCTTAAAAACTAATAAATGGATCGATAAATTTAAATGAATTTATTACTATCAGCAAATATTTCATTAACAAATGGACTAGCATCAGTTTTTTTTTTGCTCTTTGACAAATTTTGGTCAAATATTGCCAAAAAATAAAATTTAATTTAGGTGTATGAGAAGTGGTATACATACTTAGAATTAAAAAAGAAACAACTTTTTCAAATAAAGTTTTTCAAAATTCTGCCAAAAAAAAATGCATTTTTTGGCCTTTTTTTTTAGTCACATCCCCAAGAGCAGCAGCTTGAAATTTTTTATGTAATTTTGGGTCAAATTCAGAGTACCAACGGACGTCAAAGCCAAATTTCACCTAAAGGCATTATAAAACATTTTCGGACTTTATCTGTGTCACTTATATATATATATATATATATATATATATATATATATAATATAATATATATAATAAAAATAAAATAATATATATTTTATTTAAAAATCAAAAGTTCTATATTTGTTTTGATTCCCTTGAAACCAAACTATTTTTAGAACCCTTATAAAAATAGACAACTTTCGTATTTTTATCTTCTAAGTTTAAGGTATATCGCCAAAGGACATTGGGACACCCTAAAAAAAAAACCCATTTTTAATAAAATAAATTATTATTATAAATTATTAACATGGGGCATTAATAAGTTTTTTAAATAACAATAAAATTATTGGTTGTTTTATTGGATACAACTGCAAAAAAAGCATTTTAAATTTCGTTGAAAATTCATTCAAATGTTCCTTTTCTTATACCGTTGGCCCTCCGAAAATTGCCCTATTTCCACATGTCCCGGATTAGGAACTTACAATTCCTTTAAGCGGAACGTACCGGGTTGGCCTCGTAAACATATTGACACCCCCCATAAGAAAAATCACAAATGATAAGTCGGGGACCAGGGGCCCAAAACTCAAAATTCAAATTAACATTTGAAACAGGGGCCAAGAACACCTAATGTCTGGGGTTCCATGGACTTGTAACCAAAATTTGAATATCCACATCTTCTTGGAATTCAGGTTGGGGTTTCACCTTGAATTAACCTCAATTTTGTAGGGTGAATTTTCTTCAAAAAATTGGGCCAATGATTGAATTTTACCGACACCAAACGTTCCTTGGACTATGCTGGCACTCTTAATGTCGGGACTCGTGCCCGACCGGCTTTTTTATTACCCCCTTAAGGTGAAATGGGCTTCACACTCATTACTAAAAATGTTTTCATTCCCTGAAGAAGTTCAAGATTTGTTGGCAAAATTCAACCGTTGGGCGTAACCTTCATTTAATTGTTGGCAACCATATTTTGAGGGGAATTAATTAATAAAACCGCAAATTTCTTTTAATGGCTGAAGTCATCAACCTGGGGCCCCTAATGCTTGCTATTTTTTTTATAAATATTAATTTTTTATTATTAAATTTGTTCAATTATTGCCCACTAAGAGGTGTTAGGAACAGGTCATTACATATATTAAATTTTGCAAATTCATGTAGATAGATCCCATTCAAAAAAAAATAGCGAAAATTGTTTAGCCCATGAGGAATGGAAGAAAAGTGAAATCTTTGGCCAAAATTTTTAAACCCCCCCTTTTTAATAGTACTACTCAAACCAAAACACTTGGTTCCATGCCCCACCCATTTTTAATTATTAAATATAATTAATAATAATATTATTATTAATAGATTTTAATATTTAAATTAATAAATTCAAGGATTTATAACTCATTTACCTTGACCATATTTCCTTTTCTTTTTTATCCTTTTCTTAAATATGATTTCCTTTTTCATAAAAATTAGGAATTCATAAGGAAAATTTAAAGGCTAAAATGAGTTGGAAACCAAAGTGTTTCAAATTTTCATTGAAACTTTTAAACACCACATTTAAAAATGTCCAAAAACGTCTGTTTCAATTTTCCATAAACCATTTTGTGAAAATTCGTTAAGTTCCACCAGGAAAAAAAGTTTTTCAAATTACCTTCGAAAATATAAATTGAAATAATAAGTCATTGATCCTTGATTCAATAGTTTTTAATAATTTTAAATTTAATTTAAATTTAAAAATTTTATAAATAATTTTTTATTTCTTGGGTTGTTTCTTACTTCGTCCTTCTTGATTTTTTTAACCCACCAAAATTTCTTTTATAAAAATTCCTTTAGAGTTCCCCTTAAAATCTAAAGGCTTAAATTTACCTACCCCACGCAATTGGTGTTTCAACTTATCCACCTTTGAAACATTCATTCCACAAGCACAAACATTTAAACAATGTCTAACAATCTCTGCCTCAATTTGCATTTTTAAGTAAAATAATATTCTTTTGAAAATCCAAAATTATGTTTAAAAAGGAATTCCTCAGAATCGGTGAAACTAACGAAAATAGGTTATGCAAAATTAAAAATAAATTTTAAAATCGTTAATTTTTGGATATAGGTAAATATAGCTCAATGGATCACAAATGAGCCATACTATCACCTCCTTGAAGGTTGGCATCTGATTTAGAGTCGCCATATATATATATATATATATATATATATATATATATATATATATATATATATATATATATATATATATGTATATACGCACGCACACACACACACCACACACACATGCACACACATACATACTTACACGCACACACACACACTCGCACCCACACATCAGTCGAAAATGATCTAGATAGTTTCAAAAATCCTGAAAACCTCTGGATCCGTAGAAAACTCGGAATTGATTTTTTTTCACAAAAACAAAACATTACTTATGCGCATAAGGTAAAAAATAATACAGAATTATATGATTTTGTTTCACTTACGTCTAAAATAGGATTCCATGGTAATACGGAAGCACTCATAAATACCATACCCATTCGTGATACAGTTGCAGGACTGGCATTATCAACATTATCTGGTTCAAACACTAATTTGGAATTAGGAGCCATTACTATTCTATCTCCATTGGCTAACGTTAACGTTTTATTATCATCCAGTACCGAATTCAGATTCTCTATCCACACGGCATCTACTGGACCGTCCAAAATTAACCTGCGTATTTTTTTAAGTAAAGAATGGTAATAGTATTCTTTCTTTTACCAAGTAAATTCAGTTTTCTTAACTTTCAGTGTTCGTCTCCACAACGTTGAAAATATCCCATCAGTCCAATCGTTTGTTGCAACATCCAGACGGCCAAACATTTGAGGGGCCGTTATTGCCTGAAATATATAATAGTAGATTATTATGTAAGACGTGTAAGTTGATCATTATTGAGCTCAAGTTCTGCAAAATTAAGCGACATATTAGTCAACTTCCACGTCGTACGCAATATACTAGTTTGTCTTCAAGAGATTAACAAGTATGCTTCGGATTGATTACTGATGACTAGTGTGCTTCATTCTGACAAATTTTGTATATCTGACATTATCTAACAAAATCACATTGTCCTAGTCCCATTATTAGTTTCTATCTGAATTATTCTATCAAAATCACATTGCCCTAGCCCCATTATTAGTTTCAACTTCAATCTCGTTATTAGGTTGAAACGAATAATGGCGCAAGGCGTATGTGATTCGAATAATACACAAATAAAAGGTAACTTAAACTATAGAAATTGACAATATTAGTCTCTTGACGATACAAATTTTATTTTAAACAAAACATTAATTTTACTTTTGGGTTCATTCTCATTTCTTTAGTAGGTAATCCGCTTTCCGTCATGCAACGCATCATGCAATTCATACATTTGGTTTTACCAGCACCTGTAGGACCTAAAATCAAAATTTTTATTTGTTTATTATTTTACTTAAAATATTCAATATCGTAAAAGTTATAATTTAAATCAAATTGTATGCGGTATGTCCATCAAATTGAGGTAGTTGCAAAGAATCTAAAATTTTACTTTAATTTGGATATTTTCAATTAATTCATAAGGCAAATGTGTATATATAAAATTCAAAGTCACTGACTCACTGACCGACTGATATATCAACGTAAAGGCTAATCCGCTGGTCCTAGAGATAGAGGGTGTGTGTTCTTTCACCCTAAGAGGGTGAATTTTGAAACTTTTATTTTGTGGGTCGATTGACTCGAAAATTGGTACACATACTCTGCAATTAAAATTATAAGACACTTGTATCACAAAGTTTAAATATCACTCCCCTCCCCATTCTGACATCGCTGCAACGCGCGACGGCACTCTAGTAACGAATATAAAGACTGTAGTTAAAGATAACCTCATTTTGTGTAATTTCTAATGACATACGTTTAAAGAAAAAAAAGCAAATGGATCAAACATGGGCTGATAAACAAGACCAGATACAACTATAGCGTGGATTGTAATTGAGGGATTGTATGTCAGCATTTTAAACATTGCTGGTTGGAAATAATAGACCGTTGTTTCTTTTGTGCATTTTATACTTTAAAATTGGTAATTAACGAACGTATTATTTATATTGTTATTATTATGTATAGGTATCAATCTTCTAGCAAATTATGTTAAATATTTTCCTCATGTATAATTTACTCCTATACAGCAATGAAACGTCGTTAGGATTAACGGGATAATCCCATTGAACGTTATGAATTACAGCGATAATTCAACTGCAATGACGTCATATTCAACTACCATAGTAAGAGAGCTATTCTTGTCATGAACAAGACGCATTTGTCAAACACTGACAACCACGTTAAAAAATTTAAGTTAAGTTTATTGTAAAAATGAAACGAATTCGTGAGAAATCATTGATAGCAATATTGAAAAGAGCGTTCCGAAGAATACAGTGAAAAATCAGACATTTATTTGGCCCCAAGTATTGTTCGTTTTAAATTTTGTTACATATTTAATAATTAAAAGTTTTGTCGTTTTTTAAATTTAAATTTTAATTAATTAAATAAAGGTTTTGTTCGTTTGTTATATATATATATATATATATATATATATATATATATATATATATATTATATATATATATATATATATATATATATATATTATATATATATATATATATATATATATATATATATATATATATATATATATATATATATATATATATATATATATATATATATATATATGTGTGTGTGTGTGGTAGTCCCAATAGTGCGTATTCGGTCGATAGCTCCTAGCCATTAAACTTAGAAGATAAGAAAGTTGTCTATTTTATAAGCTGCATAATCTAAAATAGTTTGGTTTCTAGGTGTAATATAAAGCGGTACAATATAGAACTTTTGATTTTTAAATAGAACACCTATATATTATTTTATTTTCGATATATATATATATATATATATATATATATATATGTATATACGCACGCACGCACACACACCACGCACACCAGACACACATGCACACACATACATACTTACACGCACACACACACGCACGCACGCACGCACGCACGCACGCACGCACGCACCTACGCACGCACGCACGCACGCACGCACGCACCACGCACACACACACACACACACACACACACACACACACACACACACACACACACACCCATACACACTCGCACCCACACATCAGTCGAGAATGGTCTAGATGGTTTCAAAAATCCTGAAAACCTCTGGATCCGTAGAAAACTCGGGATTGATTTTTTTTTCACAAAAACAAAACATTACTTATGCGCATAAGGTAAAAAATAATACAGAATTATATGATTTTGTTTCACTTACGTCTAAAATAGGATTCCATGGTAATACGGATGCACTCATAAATACCATACCCATTCGTGATACAGTTGCAGGACTCGCATTATCAACATTATCTGGTTCAAACACTAATTTGGAATTAGGAGCCATTACTATTCTATCTCCATTGGCTAACGTTAACGTTTTATTATCATCCAGTACCGAATTCAGATTCTCTATCCACACGGCATCTACTGGACCGTCCAAAATTAACCTGCGTATTTTTTTAAGTAAAGAATGGTAATAGTATTCTTTCTTTTACCAAGTAAATTCAGTTTTCTTAACTTTCAGTGTTCGTCTCCACAACGTTGAAAATATCCCATCAGTCCAATCGTTTGTTGCAACATCCAGACGGCCAAACATTTGAGGTGCCGTTATTGCCTGAAATATATAATAATAGATTATTATGTAAGACGTGTAAGTTGATCATTATTGAGCTCAAGTTTTGCAAAATTAAGCGACATATTAGTCAACTTCCACGTCGAACGCAATATACTAGTTTGTCTTCAAGAGACTAACAAGTATGCTTCGGATTGATTACTGATGACTAGTGTGCTTCATTCTGACAAATTTTGTATATCTGACATTATCTAACAAGATCACATTGTCCTAGTCCCATTATTAGTTTCTATCTGAATTATTCTATCAAAATCACATTGCCCTAGCCCCATTATTAGTTTCAACTTCAATCTCGTTATTAGGTTGAAACGAATAATGGCGCAAGGCGTATGTGATTCGAATATTACACAAATAAAAGGTAACTTAAACTATAGAAATTGACAATATTAGTCTCTTGACGATACAAATTTTTATTTTAAACAAAAAATTAATTTTACTTTTGGGTTCATTCTCATTTCTTTAGTAGGTAATCCGCTTTCCGTCATGCAACGCATCATGCAATTCATACATTTGGTTTTACCAGCACCCGTAGGACCTGAAATCAAAATTTTTTATTTGTTTATTATTTTACTTAAAATATTCAATATCTTTTGTACGTTAAAAGTTATAATTTAAATCAAGTTGTATGCGGTATGTCCATCAAATTGAGGTAGTTGCGCAAAGGATCTAAAATTTTACTTTAATTTGGATATTTTCAATTAATTCATAAGGCAAATGTGTATATATAAAATTCAAAGTCACTGACTCACTGACCGACTGATATATCAACGTAAAGGCTAATCCGCTGGTCCTAGAGATAGAGGGTGTGTGTTCTTTCACCCCTAAGAGGGTGAATTTTTTGTGAAACTTTTTATTTTGTGGGTCGATTGACTCGAAAATTGGTACACATACTCTGCAATTAAAATTATAAGACACTTGTATCACAAAGTTTAAATATCACTCCCCCCTCCCCCATTCTGACATCGCTGCAACGCGCGACGGGCACTGCTAGTAACGAATATAAAGACTGTAGTTAAAGATAACCTCATTTTTGTGTAATTCTCTAATGTGACATACGTTTAAAGAAAAAAAAAGCAAATGGATCAAACATGGGCTGATAAACAAGACCAGATACAACTATAGCGTGGATTGTAATTGGAGGGATTGTATGTCAGCATTTTAAACATTGCTGGTTGGAAATAATAGACCGTTGTTTCTTTTGTGCATTTTATACTTTAAAATTGGTAATTAACGAACGTATTATTTATATTGTTATTATTATGTATAGGTATCAAACTAAAAATCAATCTTCTAGCAAATTATGTTAAATATTTCCCTCATGTATAATTTACTCCTATACAGCAATGAAACGTCGTTAGGATTAACGGGATAATCCCATTGAACGTTATGAATTACAGCGATAATTCAACTGCAATGACGTCATATTCAACTACCATAGTAAGAGAGCTATTCTTGTCATGAACAAGACGCATTTGTCAAACACTGACAACCACGTTAAAAAATTTAAGTTAAGTTTATTGTAAAAATGAAACGATTTCGTAAGAAATCATTGATAGCAATATTGAAAAGAGCGTTCCGAAGAATACAGTGAAAAATCAGACATTTATTTGGCCCCAAGTATTGTTCGTTTTCTAAATTTTGTTACATATTTAATAATTAAAAAGTTTTGTCGTTTTTTAAATTTAAATTTTTAATTAATTAAATAAAGGTTTTGTTCGTTTGCTATATATATATATATATATATATATATATATATATATATATATATATATATATATATATATATTGGAAATAATCTACCGAATACCACGCGTGCATCAAAATTAATCAAATAATCCTGGAAAAAGCGGATTCGTTGGTTTTCTCTGTTGGTTAAAAGAAGAGCCCTCCTCCTTAACTTTTAGACAACAGAGAAAACCAACGCATGCGGTTTCCAGGCAATACCGTTCTTTCCCGGATTATCGATCATTTTGGACGCACTAGTGATATTATATGATATAACATTAACTCGCCATTTGAAAATAAACTTGGTTAAACCTTGTAGCATCCCAAAGTAACATATCCTTCGACGTATCCTTTTTTGCTTTAATGGTTCAGATTTTCTCTCCGAAAGAGAACCATTAAGAAATATCAGACAGTTAAAAATTAACAGATTTATAAGTAAACAAAAATCAAAATGAAACAAAGAAAAACAATGTGTGAATGAATCAGCTTAAAGTGCGTCCAAATTTTAGTTGTCTAATATATTGTGGAGTAAGCTACAATTCTATGTTCCTCAGTCAGGTAGAATTAACTTAATAGCAAGCCTAGGACTGTTTATTTCAGAGAAATTCTAGATTGTCGTGACGCCTAAAGACTATTTTTCTGGATTGAACGTTGTTATTTGTTGTTAAGTGTAAGGTGAATTTATTTTACATTTTAAATCAACCCTGCCCATTTCCATTGCAGATAGAACACCCCAAGCACCCCACAGACTTGGAGAAGAAACAATGTGTAACAAAGGATAGTAAACCGATTTTCATCGCTATCACAACTGCATCAGTGTTGATCGCATACTCCAACCAATGTATCGAAGCGAACAGAAGACATCGAAATCAACAAATACATCTAGGAATAGAAGCAATAGACAGAACAACGCACCAAGCCATCAACGACTAACAAATCTAGTGAGAGTAGATACTCATCAAGGAACGTTGCATGGGGGATCCAGGTCACACTGGCGCAGAAAGTACTGGATAATAAATGGCAAAAAAAGCAGTCAAATCAACCATTCACAAATGCACGACATGCATCAGATACAGGAAGCAGACTAATACGACTAATACGATAATTACCTGCAACTCAGGTAATGCCAAATTCACCATTTACATGTATTGGGATAGATTACGCCGGACCAATCCAAGTAAGATCGTAGAAAGGAAGAGGACACAAAGCATATAAAGGCTTCATTGTGATATTCATCTCTTTGTCAACCAGGGCAACCCATCTGGAGGTAGTGAGTGACATGACTAAAAAAGCATCTCTAACAGCATTAAGAAGATTCTTGTCCAGGAAAGGCCAATGTGCACACATATACAGTGACAATGGCGCAAATGTTAGAGGAGTTAACTACTTACTTCACGCGGAAGTCCAGAAAATAATAGAAGGATTTGGAGTCTAAGAAGAATTAACGCTTGGTATTAAATGGCACTTCATGCCACGTCACACATGAGGCGAGTCACCAGATAGAAGCCTGTTTAAATTTTAAGACCATTAATACTAATCGTCGCTCAATCAGGAAACAATACTAACCCCATGTCATTTATTAAATGGAGATCCATCAGTTGGTCCTGTAGAATACATACCAAGCAACATCGAGGACAACTGATCTGCAAGATGGAAACTAATCCAGAAAATGGAGGGAGACATTTAGATAACATGGTGAGCAGAGTACTTAAGCAGCCTACCGCAGAGGTACAAGTGGAAGCAAAGCAAAGACAACATAGTAATCGATGATAGCGTTAGTAAAAGAAGGCAACGTTTATCCAGCTAAACGGCCATTAGCGGAACAGTTCGCTGAGGAAACCACAACAACCTCGTCTGTTGCAAGTAGCTTTTGCATTACTAACACTGTTAGCAATTGCAAGAGCCAATTTTACAATTATATACTCAGATTCAGGATTATCATAGGTAACGCGCAAATAGAAAGAGGCGTATTCCGGATCGACGTGCGATTCGATAAGGCTAATATAGAAGAATAATGGAAGCAATAAACACGACATAAAGATTCGATAAGCTATGTTAACAAGCGACAAAAGTATCAGATGTACACTGCAAGAGGTAACCTATCGAGTCAGGCACAAACAACTGGAGTGGTTACAAACAGATATGTACACAATTATTTACTCAAAGGGGAAAATGAGAGTTAGGGGACATCTTGATATCAATATTTGGAGTGCATGATGAAGTCTATAAAGACATCAAGGCGCTGAACAAGAGTTAATATAGACTGCAAATCGTCAAACCAGGTACATGCAATCAGCACTGTCAACATTCAACAGCGCCTAAATTAGGATTAATAGTTAGCTTGCGAGCTTCAGTAAGAAATTAAATCTGGGCATAGAGGCGATAAACACCATGGAAAAATGATACACAATCCTAGATGGAAATCAGCTAAACTAGCACATTTTATGCTCATATCACTACACTACAGTATTGGACTTAAACCGTGGGTAAGGCACGTAAAGGAACTAGTGGCCTCGGCATCACAAACACTACCGTTTAACATAGAATTTAACATAGTGAAGATGACTTTCAAGTCGGAGGATCACCAAATCTCTATATCACGACACTTCATAATGACGGAAATCACGCAGTCTGTAACAATGAAGATAACACCAACCTCACTGCGGTTGAAAAACTGGACGTACGGGATAATGGAAGTAGAAAACGAAATCACGGTAGTCGATTATAACCACCAATTACAATCTCCACTGTCGGATGAAGAATTCAAATTGGAGGGCATTTGCATATCTACAGTATAGCCCAGTGCAACTAGTAAATGACCCATCAATTTATGATACATTTTTGTTTTGATGCGCACTCTAAAGGGTCTTCTATGAAGAGTTTAACCCTGAGTTTGCGCATTCGTGAAGTCACCCCTTCGCCGCCATATTGGTTTGGTTTTTTTTTTCAAACGAATATATCTCGAGTTCTAATTATTTCAGATCGGAAATAATGGCATTTTTGAACTGGCAAGAGTTTTTAAACTTTGTAATTTATAATTGTCTCTCCGATGTACTGGAATAAAGCTATTGGCCTCCAAAGTAGACACAACTTGGCCAAAAGGTTTTCTTCTGATTGCTGTGGGAGTAGCTCTTTTCTAGTGCATCTGAGACCCTCGCATACCAAATTAAAGTAGACTCAATTGCAAAATGTTGGACACCAGAATCATCCAATACAAAAATGACGAAAAAATCTTTGTTGCGATTCTAATTTTACTTAACCGATGCCCTCTTTTCGTGGAATAGTTCTATATCTGTCAAGGTGAGCTAATATTTGGTGACATTCATGGTATCTACGGATTTAAATTGTGTAAATTTTAGCTCACGTTAACAAATATATGAACTATTCCTCGAAAAAGAGGGTATTGGTTAAGAAAAATAGAATTGCAAGTAGTGGCTCAATTCAAGGTCACTCGCCCTCTGGTGGAGAGATATCTAAACATGTAATTTCAAGGTCAAACTTTTGACGCGAAATTTAAATTTCAAGCTCTTCTAGGTCAAAATTTCAAGGTCAAACTTTATTGACCCGCAAGGCAATTATATTACGATTCTTAGAAATCTAAAAATAGAATTTTCAAGGTCAAAGTTTATTGACCTGCAAGGTATCATATTACAATTCTTACAAATCTAAAAATGGAATTTTCAAGGTCAAAGTTTGTTGACCTATAGAGGTATATTACAATTCTTACAAATATAAAAATAGAATTTTAAAGGTGAAAGTTTATTGACCTGCAGGGGTATTGTAAAGAACCAGCGTCCTTTACGTATGCTTTTTAGGATAAATTATTTGCGGACCATCCTATATCTAAAATTTCAAAAGTTTGCGCGATATTGCACAACAAATAATTAATTAATCACCGCTGACATGTATTTCTAAAAACCAGTAAGTTTTTGCACGTCAGAACGATCTCAACCAATCAAATAACGGCATCCCCCGCACGGTAGCCGCGAAGCCGCCCACAGATGCACCTTTATAAACCCGCGACGCGCGTGATGAATGAATCGAAGTAGATTCAAGTCAAGACGATATCCAGTAGCCGTCCGTACCGATTGCTTCGTGTAAGCACCGACCTGTTAATCACCGCCGAAGAGTCCATCGCGATCGTGTGATAACGCGCACCACCTCGCACCGGGCAACCTAAAGTTTAATCCTGTACTGCCATTGATAGACACGTAAGTTGTAAAGTTATAAAATCTAACAATTTACAATCAAACACTACAGAACGTAAATAACGCCGGGCTGAGTCTCCAGGAGTTATAACCTTACACTAACGCCAAGAGTGCCACGCAGGGTAGATCCCGACGTCACTCGCAAACACACAGTACACTAACACCCAGAGTGCCACGCAGGGGTAACCCCCACGTCACTCGCAAACACTTGAGGGTGAAGGTTTGTTACAGGGCTGTAAAGACCTACGACCTTTCTCTTAGTCTATCCGGTTAAGACAGGCCATAGCCTACGTCTTCTGAGTATTACTGAGACCCCGCTCGAAACAAATACATACAATACATGCAGACTAACACAATAACCATACACGGTGTCTTTAATCGCAGGAGAGTATACACGAAACCTGTTGAATAAATTTGTATTCAGAATAAACCAGCGCGAAACACCTAGTGTAAAAGCATTTGTACATAAGTTAGGAAAATCCGTCGGAGAGTAAAACATTAGATAATACGTAAATTATCCCATGTTTACCGGTATTAACTAATATAACTACGACCTGGTGTATACTACGATTTACCTTAGTAAATTCATTTAGTGTAGCATTTTAATATCCAGCATTTCTTTCTCCTAATAAATTGTATATAATTAGATTTAGTATAGAAGTCCGTAATTAATCCAGTTAGATAAATAAATAACAAAATCAAACCGGTTATAATTAAATAAAGACAGTCCAGAGATTTTGCATTTGCATACGCGGATCTCGCGCGTGTATTACTTCCTGGGAGCGCGACATACCAGCTTCAACGCTCCAGACTTACTGAAGAATATATAATTATGCCATGCGCATAAGCCGAGAACGATATTGATTTTCTGCGTCGGAGTTCGTTGCACTGGCGCCGTTGAACAAAACTGTATTAAAGCAACCGTACCAGCTTCTGTAAATACAGGACCGTAATATAAATATTACATATTAAGTAAGGAGTAAGTTAAGATAATCCATATTATATTTCCAGAAACGATTACGTACCTAGAAAGCAACCCCCAGGAGAGCGAGTAAGGAGCCAGAAAGAATAAATAAATTTGTTAATTAATTATTTATTCATTGTAAAATTAGTTAATATACGTTTTAAAACGTTTTAAGAGATTTATTTAAGGTGACAGTGTTAAACCTATCAAGTAATTAATACGAACCACACCCCGTTTATATTAAATTATAAACACGACTGAGCAAGGCCGAGGTAAAATAAAACCGCGTTGGGTTACACACCCAGAAGGCGTGTAAATTACAAATAGTAAAATATTAAATAGCGAAAAAAAGAGGTTAATACAGTATCATATTACAATACAATTCTGAGAAATCTAAAAATAGAATCAGTTCATGGAAACCAGAACTGAATACGAATGGTTGCGTTCTAAACTAAAAATGGAACTATGTAAATTATTTTTCAAGGTTAAATGTTTGGCCACGTGTTTTTTCAAGGTTAGTGGGTTCAAGGATGCAGATTTATAATAAAAGGCTTCCTTGGATGCGCCTGATTTAGTAAATGGTAACTTTTTATTAGCAGAAATGACAAAAGTAGTACGCACGATACGAAGTGAAAGTAAAGAAGAAATATTAAGTATAGGAGAGAGAAAGGAGAGGCTGAATGAATTAATAAAGAAAATTAAAACTAGGTTTAGAGTTGTTCGAAATGAATAGGAAGATGAAGGAGCTTCGGGTTAGCAAAGCATCAAAGACAGCATAACGAAGCATGTGTAATTTTCAATCCTTAGTGTAGATAGATAATGTACGTAAGACATTTCGTTTAGAATAAAATATGCAGAGAAGGTGAAATACAAATTTAGTGAAAATTAAGCGATAGTATAAATTGTTAATTTGATATGTATTTAGCAAATAATGTGTCTAGAATAAAAAAATTCAACAAAAAAAAAATGTAAATTTTACGAAAGACACTTTCAAAATAAATAAATCATTTTAACATGTTTTGCATTTCTATGTAATAATGAATCAAGCTTGTAACCTTTAAAAAAGCTTGTAATTATGAAATGCATTATCCATAGTCATATATGAGTTGAAATAAAACAAATGTTGTAGAATGATATGCAATTGTATAATGTGTATTATATAGCGCACGCTTCAACAATATGCATTTAAGAAAAGTAATTTATGTGTAAGTGTAAATAATTATAAAGTAATGACAAAAGGCCCACGTGCTGAGAAATGGAAAGAGACAGTACGAGCCGACGAGAACGTGCATTTTTGCAGGGTGTAGAATAAGTTTGCGGGAGAGAACGAAAGCTAAGATCTAAAAATAACGCTCTCCTACATTTTTGAATTTATGGCTACTTCCCAATCGAAATTAAAACTTTTGAAAACGTGATTATGTTTTACAAGTGGCACTTTATCTTTTCATTTATTATTTTACCAAAAAATATGAAAACATCCCTAAACTGGTCCATTCAAATTTGAAACGCACTACTTTGTGTTCCACTTACGCACATTCGCAAAAAAAACAATTTTATGGACAATTAAAATTTTTAAAATCGATTGGGAAGATAAAAATTTTCAAACTTCAACACATGAGAACACGCGTACCTTAATTAAACTAAAATGAGAATTCAAAGCGTAATAATGAGATAATTTCTCTATGGAAACATTTTATGCAGGTGTGAAGACTGTCTAATTTTAGCGCTCACTTGTTGCTAAATTACATATTTCCTATAATTTGGCGTATTCATTCATTCATTGTTGGAAACTCGAGACATGGCGAATTTATTTACCCGTCTTTTCCTAATTTTTTGTAAAATTAGGTTGGTAATGCAACATGCAGAAATTCGTTGTATATAAAAATTATATTTTAACATATTTACAGTTTACGTATCATTAAATACAATAGAAATTAAAAATCGTTAAAAATGATTGTAAAACATAACTGGGGGTTTAGTTCTATGACACACCTAACACTTAATTCAGCATTTTCTCATGCAGATATTACTTAAGTGAAATGAAATTTTTTCTCAAACAAACAATATGTATAAAACTTGATAAAATCTAAAAATTGTTTATAGAGCTTATGCAAATTACATTTCTTATAAGAAAAAATACTTCACTTAAATCATATTTGGAATTATTTCCTTGTTTTATTTGCAAGATAAACTGTTGCATAGTGTGAAACCAAAAATGTACACTTGGCTAATAGGTCTCCTTTTACTGATGTTTACCAGAAATACCTAGGCTAGGGGCTAATCATATATTTGAATTAAAAGTTTCTGATTTATTTACATGCTTGTGGCAACTATTTTTACATGATTAAATTATTTCCTTGATGTACAAGTTATCACTTTACTTTTTAGGATTCGGTTTCAGACGTTCATTCAGCTAAATAATTTGAGGCTAATTATACTTTGGAATAAATATTTTAATAAGCTAATTGATTTAAAAGTATAGAGACTGTAACTTCACTGCATCTTACTTTTAATTCTATGTTAATTACAATTTTCATTAATATGTTTGGAGTGATTTTTTTTTAATTATTAACTTTCAAAACAACTGTCGTATAACTAACACTTCTATGTATTATGAACTGTACTTCACTCTAAGTTTGCTACTATACAAAAAAAAAGTAAAACTAAAAACTAGTTTAAATAATGAGAAAATTACTTAGAACCTACTTATAAATAAATTAACTTAAATATCTAAACTAATATTCTTAAAGCATTTTATGTATTTACAATGTTCTGCTGCACAATTTGCAAATTGTTGTTTCTTAAGCCAACTCACTGGTTAAACGTTTCACTTTTGACACTTCCGAATTGACCTACTATTTAGCATAAACAGCCTGGCATTCTCCACGAGCTGATTCTACTCTTAGATTTCTAAGAATTGTAATATAACAATAATTTTGACATTGAAGAGCTTGACTCAATTTAGTCAATACAAGAACCATTTAACCTTGGCCTACTCTCTAGCAAAGACAACCTGTCATTCTTTTTGTTTCCAAGAATTGATTTTATTTTGATCTTGAATGCGGTTTATGTGCCTATATAAGTAGATAAAGGGCAGATTCATACGTATAGATTGCAATCGTGACGAGAAATTTAATTGTGAACCTAAAGTACTTCTGTAGTTAATTATATTATTAATTTAGCTGTGAAGAGCAATTAGATATTGGTTATAATAAATAAAATATTTACTAAAAGTGCATTGTTACGTAATCACCGGTTACACAACAAGTGTGTGCTTCATATTTTTACATTGTTGGATAAAGTTTTGAAGGTAACTATGAGTAAGGTTATACCAAGTAATAGTGATATTAATTTAACAAAACGTATTATTCCATTGTTGAAAAAACACATCCGTATATTTAACACTAATATTAAGTTATTGCAAGGTATAATTCAAAATAAAATTTATTTAGAGGCAAATGAAAATCTGCTTACGCTCGAAAGCAATTTATCGTTGTTAAAGTGTTTGTTATCTTGCATGACTTAAACATATATATATATATATATATATATATATATATATATATATATATATATATATATATATATATATATATTGTGTGTGTGTGTGTGTGTGTGTGTATGTATGTATATAAAATCTTCCTTTTCAGGCTTACGGCTGAAAGATCTTTCAACGTGACAGAGAGGGGTAGTAGTTCCGGTTGTGGTTATTTATAAATTAGTAAGTTGTTGTTATTTAAATAAACCTATATATGCAGGCTTCAGTGTTTTAGACTTTTGAAAAACTTTTTTATGCAATTTTCATTATGGTTACCCGCTATCTAAGTTTTCTAATAATGCTTTTCTCTTGTACATGGATACAGATAGCCTCATATATGCCTTTTCAGTTCCTGATATCTATGAAATTAGATATTGTTAAAGGCGGTACATCTGATTATAGTCCTGATAATATCTTTGGAATTCCAGTGGCAAATAGAAAAGTTCCCGGCTTAATGAAAGACGAAAATCATGTTAAAATTATGTTAGAATTTGTAGGACTTCGTACAAAAATGTATGCCTACACTGTTGATGAAAAATTAAAAGGCTCTACACAAGCAAGTGACAAACAGATCACAATACATGATTAATAAATGATTATAAACATGTTTTGTTTGATGGTAATAAAGCGATATCAATATCTTATATGGTCAAAGAAGCAAGATATGTTTACAATCAAACAGAATAAGGTGATACTTAATCCTTAGTATGATAAACGATTAGTCCATTTTAATTTCACTGATACTAGACCTTGGGAATATAACTTTACAATGCATTTTATTGATTCCTCGTCTATTTCAGAAAACAGTTTTATCGTCATGAGCAGTCTTGGAAACAAATTGTGGGAAGAACTATGGTACAATAGTGATCAAATCTAGAGAAAGTATCTGAAGCGCTCTTTGATGGGAAAGTATTCCCCTGAAAACTATTTGTACTGAATATATTACAACATATTGTTATTCATGATGAGTTTTTTAACTGGCGTGCTACAAACTCAAAGTGTGCAAATGAAGTTACTATTAGGACATTATTGAATAAAAGTTAACTTAGACAATACCACTAAAAGTGTTGTGACATTGTGTGCCGATAAAGGTTACAATTCATTAACTTTTAATGAAGTAGATAGGATCTTACACGATATACAATTACTTGGTGACATATACCGCTTAAATTGGGCGTGTATAATCTATTATGGGGTGATGATTCATTGTATATTTCGACAAATGTTAAATCTAGCTTAGAAAATATTAATTCTGCTTATAAAGGAACTTTACCTATTACAACTGAATGTATTGAGAAAGCACCATATTATGCTAATTACAAGTGCCTTGATATTTTGATAGAAATCCCAAAACAAAACCTCACCGTGGGAAAACGATGAGCACCACAAAATTTACTACTGGGTATTAGAAAACATGGATAAAGGTGAAACAAACACAAAAATTTCTGCTTGGGATGGGTATATGGATCAGATTCAGGAATATAGCCATCGAGTAATTAAATGATTATAGAAGTACTTTAGGTTTACTGTATAAGATAATGAAATTGTAGAAAAAAACATTGTTTATTAATACACTATTTATATATATTTAAAATAAAATACAATTATTTTTTTGGTGTATTATTTCATGTAAAAGCTACATAGTTGGTTAGAAAACTATAGCTGTGACTGTATAAGTAATTTGTTTCACAAATTATAAGTTAAATGTCTACTTATAAAATAATATAGTCTTTATTCATCCATGCTTTTTCACCCAATATCTACCACTTTATGAATAACTTATCATTCTTGGAACGAAGCACTTTTCTACCAGGCATACATCAGGATACTTTGTTTTCTGTAATTCGGGTTCATAAAACCCTACTAGTACAGGTGTTCCTTTCATGCCTTCCAACATGTACGTAGTGGGGTTAGCAACGCGGACTCTCACAAGCTTAAGTAGTTCACCAGACCAATTGGATGTGTATCCCTTGGCAAAAATACTTTTAAATTTACTGATTCGTACTATGCACCCCCACAATATCGATTCCTGTCGAATTTTTTTATGTCAGTATATGATTATCGACATCTTTCGGCTTCATTCCGGTAGTAATGTGCTATATGTGGAGTAATGATTGACTACATAACGCTGCATTAGTGTTAGTAAAATGCATTCTTATCCTGCATCTGTCTACAATTTTTTAGGTTTCCGGCCTTTTTTGAAGAATGTTTGCGTGTCCTTAGTAACTTCTTGACCTGTTTTCGTTTTTAAGCCTTTAGTCCACAAGTATTTAGAAAAACAGTCAATAACCACTAATATATACGTAGATTTTATTTTGTTTGGCACTAGTGTTAAGTTCCGCCAAATCTGCTTGCCAAAGCTCATCAAAATCTGTAATTATTGCTCGCCTTCATTTAATACTTTTCCTTGCAGTTTTGTGCTATTCGCGTTGTAATTTAGATATGGTACTAATTTATCTACGATTTCTTTTTTGAATCGCCTAATGACGGTGAAGTGAAGCCTGGAGCCTTTTGAACTTAAGCTAGCGGTCTAGTGGGGGTAGCAGCGTGCTTTATTGGAAATATGAACAGGGGTGGTTTTTTAATGTGAATGGGCTCCTTTTTAGGTGTTTTAATGTTTTTATCTAGATTCATTTAATTTATTGTTTCAGTTAAAGGTTCTATTAGGGACCTATAAGTACTTCTAAATGTTCTTTCATTATCAATACGAGCAATTTTAAGACTATTGTATTTCTGCTGTATATTTTACGACCCCGAATTATTGTTCGCTTTAATATCATCTCCTTATTATCCATTGTAGCAAAATGGGTTCACTGAACAGGTACAGTGTTACCCCGAACGGATAGCTGTTAATACCCAAATGGATCAGTAACTACTAAACTACTGAGTTTAAGGTATTATATATTCATTAAACCTATTTCTATAGCGACCATTATTAACTTCGGTATGCCTGTTCATGACCATGGAATCAAACGGATCTACCCAGCACTCTGAACACATCCCGAAACAACTTCATGCTTATGGTGGGACTTATATAATCATCATACACATGTTTTAGGTTTAATTCATCTTGCTCAAATCATCTAATTAGATTCGCATTATCACGAATTAATTGGTTTGGAATTTTACCGTAAGTTTGACCCAAATAGAAACAGCCAATATCGTTATGTCTACCCATAGAAAAATATGCCCTTATGTTATTTTGCTTTTCACAAGCGATCGCATTGGAGATAAAAATAGAGTTTGATTTTGCACAATTAGGTTCAATCACATCTTGCTTATCACTTAAGGTAAAGTAAGTAAGTAAGTAATATCCTTCATTGGAAGTAAGAGTTCCTGTAAAAGTTTGTACTCGCTTTGATTTAATGACTTAGAGAGTATACGTATACATATTTAAATTTCAAATCTTTTACTCAGTAAGCAGACTATTCATTGCGTTTGTTTTGGCGCAGTTGGAGAGCCGCATACAATACCACGTATACCATTAGGAAATAAATCACCATGTTTTCGAGTACTAGACTTTTCATCAATGTCGTTATCATGAATTGGAAGTTTTTATTTGTGAGCAACTACTTTCATTTTTGGTGGTGGATGAAATAAAGCTAAACGAACAATTACAACATTTAATTTATATACAGAGTGTATATTACAATAATTATAATTTTTTACAACATTTAATTTATATACAGAGTGTATATTACAATAATTATAATTTTTTCAAAAACAAATCATAGTTCTCTATTTAGTAAATGCTATACATTAGATAATCAGGACGATAGTACAATATTTCCATTAAGCATACAGTGTTATGTCAAATAATACTATACTTCGCATTTATAACACATCTTCAATGTCTTTACAATGTCATATCACTACCATGGAATTCTTTCTCACGAAAACGACGGTAGTCAACTTGCTGTATGAACTTTTCATAGACAGACACCAGATGGTAAGATTCACGAAATTCCAATTTATAGCTCACTATATCCTTTAAACTGAATAGTTCTTCTACACTGTGAGCTTTGAATGTGCAAAAACAGTAGTTATAGTTTGCTATTATCACAATTTTCAAAATTCTGTCATATCTTTTAATCAATTCCTAATTGTAATAAATACCAAGATTGCTAGAGAGAGATCCATAATGTTTTATTTTCAATATCTTGGGAACATTCCATTCCTTCATATCCAACACACAATGCTTTGAGCCCTATATCACTACTATCGCAATAAAGATTTTTCGTTATTTTTATATTGCACCGACAAAAAAATTAATTTTTTTACCCTACACGCCGTTTTGAGCGTAGGTAGGTGGGCGTGGAATCAACCGATTGGAACGATTTTGGTGACCAACGTTTTGTAATTGAGTCTGCTTTAATTTGGTGTGCGTCGGCGGGGGGTCTCAGATACACTAGAATAGAGCTACTCCTACAGGAACCAGAAGAAAAGCCTTTTGGCCAGGTTATGTCTACTTTGGAGACCAATAACTTTTTTCCAGTTCATCGGAGGGACAAAGCATAAATTACAAAATTTAAAAACAAATTCTTGCATATTCCAAAACGTCATTTTTCCGATGTACAAAAATTAGAACTCGAGATAAGTACGTTTAAAAAACAAAACCAAGATGGCGCCGAAAGGGGTTACTTCAGGGTTAGACACTTCATCTCAGACCCTTTCGAGTGAGTGCTAATAAAAATGTACCATACATTGGTGGGTCACACGTGTAAGAATTTCTAATTGCATTGGGTCAGTAGTAAACACTAGAGCAGAGTCCAAACTGCGTAATATACCAACTGTACAGCGAACAAACATAAACACATGCAAAATAGTAAAGCAAGTGCATGGAACAATCTGGAAACAGCTGAATATGCCCACACGTAGATGTTTATCACAAATGGCAACACTAAGGCAGCAGTAATGTGCAATGGAATCGGGCAAGACATAACGTTAAACGCAAAACAAAACATTCTGAGTACATCATGTCAAGATACGGAGTCAGTGACTACTAGTTATCACAAACTTGTCAACAGTCGACAGTCCACATGACAGGAGCAGTTAAACGTCAATCTCAAATAAACAAGACAACACTCCCTGGTGACAAATTTCTTCACATACCATAGTAACCAGCTTATCAAGTACAACATAGTACTGGGAACGATTGTGACAATCTGGTGAACGTATAAAATATGGACTCGAATAAGAAGGAAAAAACAGTCATCAATAGAGAAATGGCTTACGGTGGAACCACAGTTACCCGCTCCTCGTCGTGGCAGGATGTTCACTCGACAACCGAACATAAACTCCTCGGCCCGGCGGTATGTTCAATCCAAAAATTGTACAGGACCTTCATCTAGCCAATTTAAACCTCAGGTTGAACAGGGTCACGTTCTCCATCATTAGTAATAAGGTCAAATGACAAATTCCCTACTTATAGCTTAGCATAAGAAAATTGTGACGTAAACATTAGTTAGCAGTGTCACTAGGTCAATAACATGTAAATCAAGAACGCAAAGCAACATAATGCAAGAGAATTTACGCGTACATTAAATTGCAAGAACTTTTTATGTTTTGTAAACAGGAAAGTACAACATGGTTACTATACTCAGTGACATTGTAATTGCAACACCAAGAAGGGGCAGGAATTTTTTAACCAAACTTGGCAGAAACGTTTAACTACTAAAAGGTAGCAATTTATTGAAATTTTAAAGAAAAAGAACAAAATACAAAGATAATTTTCATTAATAATGGGTTGGTCCCCCTTGTTGGTTACACAGTCCTCCACTCGTCGTGGCATCGATTGTAGCAGATGGTCGATGTCCTCTAGAGGTATTGTGACCCAAGTAACCTGCAATTCGTGCTGTAGAGCTTGTAGCGGCTGCGGAGGATGCTGCAAAATTCTCAGTCTTCTCCCCATAATGTCCCAAACATGCTCGATGGGCGAAACGTTGGGAGATCTGGGTGGAAATGGCAAGAGATTACCATTGTCCTCTGCAAATCGGCCCAAAGAACGTTTTGCAATGTGGGGACTGGCATTATCCTGCTGCAAAAGTGGGTCTTCCAACTGCTGAAGCAATGGAAGAATATGGGGTTCTACCACCTCATCCACATATCGTTGGGCGTTCATATTGCCTCAGATAAATACCGAACGAGACCTACTCCCATAAGTTATAGCATCCAATAGCATAATCCTTACAGTTTGGTGCACACGCCTCGCAACAAAAATTGAATATTTGGACGTTCCTCACGTCTTCGTCTGACCCTCACACGGACATCATGCATCCCCAAACAGAATTGGGACTCATCAGTGAACACCACCCTATGCCACTATTGGTTCCAGTGCAGTCACAACCTGCACCACTCCAAACGTTGCCGTCGATGTTGGGCCGTTAGTGGTATGTGGCCAATAGGACTATAAGCCGAAAGCTAGGATTCTGCGGTAAACCGTTCGAAGGGTTACAGGACGACCTTTCTTAGCTAACCATTGATCGGCAATTGATCTGGTATTTGAGAATCGGTCTCTTGTTGCCATAAGTTGAAGATGGCGATCCTACACCTCATTAGTTCTTCTTCGCCCCCGGTTCCTATTCTGCGGCGTTCCTGACTCTCCCTAGTCCATACCTGATAGCAGCGCATTATGGTGCTTTGGTTCCGGTTAAGGCGGTTTGTGATCTATCTAAACGAAGAACCACCTTCGCGCAAACCAACAATACGACCTCTGTCGAATTCTCTTAATTGGCGGTAATTTCCACGTTGATTTTCCGCGTTTACTGTGTTTAATATAAAATTCCAAAACGATAAAGATTGCTAATTAAATCAGTTGCGATGTATCTCTGTGATATCTCACTATCTGCTTTTAGCTACAGTAAGTATACGTTTACTACTGACTAGCTAGTGCAAAATTTGTTATTTATTTTCTTTTATTAATTAATATTTTCAAGTTACATATATTTAATTGATTGTTTGAATTAGTCGAAATTCAACTTATGGTACAAAAATTTGCCAGAACACTTACCTAACAGCATCAGTCCATGTCTCACCAAGTAAGTCTCATATAATTGTACTACTTTCAAATTCCATGATGGGTAATTAATAAGACCCATTTGTGAACATTGATTTGTAATTGATTTTTGCAGTTCTTTAGCTGACCCAGCGGACAACTTTATTCCCGGAAACATATCATCAATCAAAGATAGAAACAAAGGTTCATCTTCATCTACTAATTTACTTAAATTCATGTCTCTAAAAATAAATCATTTATATATTTATATTTTTATTTCAAACGAATGTACTAACCTCAATACTCTCATGACAATGGTTTCCTCGGTGTCGTTAGGATTCATTCTCTTTTGAGCACCTAAAGTACGTAGAACAGAAAGGATGTTGCGTAAACCAAAGTCGTAATGCACCTAGAAGAAATCTTGGTTAGATAAAAATTTACTTATCTCAACATTGAACCTGTTTAGACAACTGTTCTTCGCATAATTTGTACAGAGTAAAAAATTTCCTTGCCAAAACAACATTTTCTTTAAAACCGCACGAAGCGAGTTTTACTCGCATAATAATCTGTCGATCAGGTACCATCATAGAAACAGTACGAAACATAATCTTTAAATTCTCTGGCAATTCTTGTCTACCCGCATAACCGGGATTCATTGTTATAAATAATCCAAATTCGATATTCATAGAAACGATATCTCCATCACTGAAGCCACTAATTTATTGATTTTTCTTAATAATCGAGAAAATATACCTGAACACGAAAACAGCTTTTCTTTCTTTTCGAGCTGTTAAAACTATGTAAATCTGTTGGGCAGCGACTGATAACACTGGAAGCTCGATTCGATTGAATTCATCGAAGCAACCCCATGTACCGGATTGGGCCAAACCCTTTAAAAAAATTGTAATTCTATAAACGGTCTTAAAGTAAACGTTATACTTTGTAAATTCGACCTAATCCTCTAAAATCCATTTGATCAGAACAATTAAAGACTACAACATATTTTCCTAGTGTTCTGCCCATATCTTTTGTGGTTTCCGTTTTTCCAGTACCAGCAGGTCCAGCTGGTGCTCCACCCATATTCATCCCTTTAAAAAATATTTAGCTAATAGTCACAGAAATACCAGACTTACATATTGCTTGGGCTAAAGTTATATAACATCTATCGGTTAACGGTGTAATCGCTAACCGTTCTGTAATACCCAAATACTCATTTTGGTAATCAAAAATGACATCAGTAATTTTGACGAGGGTCGCTTCTGTATCTTCTTCATAATAAAAACGTGCTTGCTTTTGCCATTCAAAATCAGTTAAGTTCTTTACTCTTAATTGGACCATTTCGTCAAAGATGTCTCTAAAAAAGGCATGGATACCAAATGCGAAAGCGTGTATGAAATAGTACCTTTGATGAACATGTATTGTTACCATGGTTTCATACCGAGTTCGCTGCAATTTTGTTAAATCTTTAGATGTAAGATCGATTAAATCATTTAAAAGATCCAAAAATCTTTGATTAGAGGCTTTCATAATGACTTTGTCCACTCTTGATTTTCGAATTGCTATTTCAGCTTCTTTGGTCCATAGTACTTGAACACCAACCAAACCTGCCTAAACAGCAAGACTTTCTAAACTGCTAATGAACTCATCACTCACTTGTCCACAAGAATCCACAAATCCTTTTATAAAGTTGTAATCAGGATCAACAAAGCACTGAGCTTGTACGGCAAGTACATTTTTGACAGTATATCGCACAGTATCCAAAAGATTATTTATCCATATTTCAACACCTCCTGTACAGGTCACTGGTTTCTCAAATGGTATAAATTCACCATTGTCCGACCATAATCCGATAATATCATCTTTTTTGACTTCATCAAATTCTACCTACAATTTTACTCATTTACTCTCGTTCTTCATACAAATAAAAATCTTACTTTGAATACTGCGTCGAATAAACTTAGTAAATGAGGTTGTATAGAACGTGGATCTGAGCTCTGACCTAATATTTCTAATAGAACAGGATCCGAAATGAAAAAAAATCGTGGGAAACATAACCGTTTCGACTCTGAATAAAAATATGTATTAAAACTTATTGGAGATATAAGACCTAGATACCTAAATATCCCGTCAAACTTTTTTGACAAGATTCCAATTGATCGAAAAGAAATGGAAGTAGAGTTGCCATGGTATCATCACCAGCACATGTTTCAACCACGTTTAACATTTCATGAGCTCTTGCCATTAGTTTAATCCAAGATTTATCAATTCCCTGAAATTTATATTTAAATTTTTATCCTGCACCTTTGCTAGAATTTACGGCAAATCTTTTAGCCTCTGCAGGTAATTGTTTGGAAATATCACCCCCAACAAACACTGCTTCGAGATAAATCCACAAACTCTGAACTTGTACCCACTTTTCCAAAACCTCTGAAGTAGTAACCAACTTATTTGCCCAAATTTGAAGATCTTTTTTAAATGGTGCGTTATATCTGTAGAAAAGGTATTATTTGCCAAAATTAGGTAATAGAATTGAGTACCTGTTAGTTAGTAAAGAGTTTAGTACCATCATGCTATCTTCAAGCAAGGCAACTAAGTCTCCAACGTCGGCAACTTTAATTAATAATTCACCTTTTGTTTTAAAATTCGAAAATGTCAAGTCAACTACTGCCCAATCTGCTATAATTTGCTTCAATTTCGCTTCAATGTCTTTTTCTTTTACAGCGCCAACGCAAATATCCTCAACGTCGTCTTTGAACTCTAAAAGAGGAGCTTCCATCACATCGCCCAGAGTAAATGTTGGAGATTCAATAGGAAAGTCATAATTTGTTGTTTTTGCAATCCTTTTCCAATGGCGCTCTTTCATTGCCTAAAAAGAAACTAGTTTTATATTTTCAATAAAATTATTTTGTATGCGAGTGTGCATGCGCATGTGGGTCTGAGTGCGCATGGCCGTGTTCACTTGTGAATGTGTGAGAGTGTGTTTGTGTGTGTGTGTGTGCGTGCGTGCTTGCGTGCGTGCGTGCGTAGTAGTAAGAATTTGGTATTGAAAGATCTATTGTACTGCCAGATTAACCTTTGAAAATGTAAACTTTTATTATTACACATATTTAAAATACTTAGCTTTTTTGGTTTGTCAATGGTGTATTTTATACACAAATCTATACGTTTTGATAACACTTAAAGTTATCGTCCTCATTAGTAATGAAATCTTAAAAAATTCTGAAAGATTTTATTACTACTGAGGACGATAATTGGAAGTAGTTTCGGAACGTGTAGACTTGTGCTCACATAAATACGACATTACACCATTCCTATGTGGTAATGTGATAAAGTTACTTCTGTCAGTCATTTAATTACGACTTGTTTTTTTTATTGCTAATTAACATTATTTTGGTTGTTCTTTTGTTCGCCTGTTTTATTTGTTTGATCATGGATACTACTGTAAAGAACCTGAATCCTTTACTAACATTTTTTTTTATTAATTATTTGTCAATTAAGCGATTTTAATTAAATTGCAGAAATCCTAAATAAAGAATCTTTATACCCTCTGACGTTTCGAAAATGTTAAGAATTTTGCTACGTCAGATCAGAATCCCCTCCAGTTCCACTACTTGCCCAATAACCAATCTATGAGTTAGCGTCACCACCAGAAGGCTCACCCGCCTTTCACGGATTGCAATAAAACTACAAGGCACGCCACAGACACTCTCATTATCATCCTCATTCTTATGACTATTCTTGAGTCGTTCACTCCACTCCGTCCACCTTAGAATACTTCAACCCACATGATCGTACTATTACTTGATCTGTGGTCACCTGCATGTAAGTTTTATTTTACTACCTTACACATACATTCCCAGACAACGCTACGTGGGGTGTTTATTCGCGACCTGGTTTTCATCTTACACAGTCGTACAGAAAGGTTGCCTGTCTGAATTCTACCGGCCCCAGGGTATCGATTAAGCAGGACAACAGGCTGTCTGCCCAGAAGTTATTAAATTATACTGAGCACATAATTATACAATAAACACACCACCCCCGGCCACTTAAATAACGTGCAGGGTGCCTAGGAGTTGAAAGTGACAAAGTCGCCCACAATAAGACCGTTATTTCGGTTGCCCAGTACGTAAAGTGTTCCCGAAGGTTTAAACACCTTATGCTGCCCCCGAGTTAGAGACGCATCAGGTAGCCACCAAGATCGCTACCACACCAGGCCAGAACGGTATATCCAAGCGGTATACGAATTCTTCGTTTGCACAAATGAATATTCAATACTAGACTATCCAGTATTCGATTGCTCATGTGTAAATAATTCCTACTAGTTACGAAATAGAATTAGAAAATATTCCAATTACCAGTAACTAGTCTCCAACACTAATTAAGAAGGCTACTACTTCTTAATAAACCCCTATAAATATATCAGTTAGATACGTTTAAAATTCTATTATAAATATATATATATATATATATATATATATATATATATATAAAGAATTGTATAAATACAACGCTTAAAAATATTGATTTTCTGAGTGACCTAGAAAAGCAGGTACTAAAACCATTCACCCTCTTTCTTATCTCTTTAAAAATACACTAAACATCGTTACGATAACTGTACAAAACCAGGTGCCCTCTGCCGTTTTCTGCTAGTCAGGGCCGCACTCAAAATATTCCCGTATTTTTGTTTAATTTTCCTTTTTCCTTGTTCATTCTTCTTATATATTGGAAATTAAGATCCACCCGCCGCAGGAAAACCAATCCAATCCCAGGGTGGATGGTTTTGTTATTTTTGAGTATCTTTAGTTGGCATTTAATCGTATGTAAATATATCAAATATATAAATTAGTTAAGTGTGCATATTTAGAGATTATATCTATATAGGATAATATAAGTACTAAACCCGTTTATTATTTAACTAGTAGCAAACTATCCGCCCTATTTAACTAACCACCCCTTTAACTTGAGCTAGAACTGCGGTACATAAATTAAAAATAGACGTGAGCCAAAAAGGGCCTTACACTGGCGTCAATCAAGTGAACTTAAGAAAGGTCAAATTATTGGTTTTTCATTTAAGAAAATTGCTAATCGTATAAATCGAAGTCGATCTAAAGTAATGTGGGTACATGGTTTGAAGATGGCCAGGAACGTCATAGAAGAGGAACTGAATATTTGAGCAGAACGACTGGGCGTCAAGATCGTCGCTTAACACAACAGGCATTTATAAACAGATTTTCCTCTACTCGGCATTGGTGACCAATGGTTTGGTGAAGAAGGTGTTTTGGGTTAACATCATATCGTCCGCAACTTGTGCTTCCTTTGACTCCGAAACATTATCTACAACGGTTACAATGGTACAATGAAAGATCTAATTGGAATCTTAAATGACGTCGTGTTGTCTTTAGTGACGAACCTATGTTTTGTTTCGGCATGCACGACGGTCGTGTGGAGTCGAGAAGGTCAGAAGGTGAACGACGATTTACAGTTTGGAGGCACGTACACTGCACTGTGATTGTTATAGTTTGGGGTGAGATAACTTATGGCAGCAGGTCACCATAGTGTTCATTCGAGGCAATATGATAGCATAACGTCGTCACATAGCGAAGTTATCTTTGAACTTCTTTGAACAGGCCCAGATTCACCTTTTGCCTTGATCTCCATGATCTTTCTGCTATTGAAAGTGTGTGGGTTATAATGGTAGAAGGTTGCCAAACTTGCAGCGTCCTCCATTGAGTTTTGGAAGCTTTGACACATGAGGTGCAACTTGCATTGTAGACAATACTCCAAGACTAGATAAGCCACCTCATTCAATCAATGCCACGGCGTGTAAATGAATGCATAAATCGAAGGGGTGGACCCACACATTATTAAAAATTGTTATAAAATGTTGGTAATAAAGATTTTTCTCCCAAATCTTGATCATTTATTACTATAAGTGAATATTTCTATCAAATTTCCACCGGAAATTTCAACCCCTTCTTGGTGTTGTAATTTCTGTCACTGAATGTACGTGTATTATATATATATATATATATATATATATATATATATATATATATATATATACATATATACACAGGATGAACCATATGTACAGGAACACCTCAATAAATTGGAAACTGTTGTAGATATAATACTGTAACTTTCAGGACAACTGAATTTCAACCCCTTCCCAGGGTGTGGCCGAGGGGTTGTAACTAAAATAGTTTAAATGGAAAAGCCCACTGTGTTGCATATCATCTTAAAGGCCTTTTTAAAACAAGAACAACGGCATAAATAAAAATTTTCTATGATACTTGTATCCAGAATGGCGGCTGATTGAAGTCTTGGTTAAATGATGACACTACATTATACAATGATTCCTGAGTGATAGTTTGTGCTACTTCTTCAATATTATTGCGTAGCTCATTGGTACTTTGTGGCTTACTACAGTAAACAATACTTTTTAAGTGGCCCCATAGAAAGTAATGCAATGGTGTCAAGTCGGGTGATCTCGCTGGCCATTCTATTGTAGCTCTTTGTCCAATCAATCTTCCAGGAAAAACATTATTTGGCATACCCGAATGCCGTAGTGAGGTGGAGCACCATCTTGTTGATACCAAATGTTATGGAAGTTGGGGCCAACAGTGTCTCGAATTCTTGCACAAGCAACCTTTTGTATAGTTCTGCGTATAAATTTTCATCAATAAAAATAGGCCCTATCAATCGTACACCAACAATACCTGCCCATAGATTTACTTTGACTAGATACTGAGAATGAGCTTCACATACCAGTGTGGATTCTCATCAGACCAATACCGCCAATTGTGGCGATTAACATTGCCATTCACTAAGAACGTCGCCTAATCACGGAAAATAATATTGTTTAATAAATCAGAACGTACACAAATATAGTTCATCATAGTTTCGCAGAACTCAAGTCTTCGATCGAAGTCATCTTCATTAAGTTCTTGCACCAGATGTATTTTGAATGGTTTGAAGTGTGCATCTTTTAAAGTCCGAATCACTGAACTTTGTGCTACTTTTTGAGTCGACCAATGAGGATTCTCAACAAATGCTTGCAGAATTGGACGGTCTTTTTGTCAGCCCTGCTGTTGGGGATCATTTTGTAACCGGTGTATTATCTGCCACTATTACTTTGTCTGCATACACCTGGCTACAACGAATAGTATTTGAGGTTCTTTTTCAATCTTGTATAATTTCAAAATCATTGAGTAAAAATTTTATATTGTTTTTGTTGCAAGGTGAAATGATTACCTTTTAAATATAACTAAGTGGTTTTAATTTATAAAGGTAACGTTCATTAACTAATCTTTCCTTTTATTGTTATCACATTTCTGTTTGAGTAAATGAACTTTAATAATTGCTTAACAATTTCCTTTTTCCTTTTATCGGGACGCTCCAGCTAGCACAATAATATAATAAATGATTATTGTTGTCATTTATTAAAATTATCATCAATCTGGTGTTATTAATTACCTGTACTATGTATTTAATTGAACTTGCTTCCTTCAGTATTTACGTACTCAGTGTTTGTATAAGCTTTTTCATATTTGTAATAGTCAATAATAAAAATGAATCAAAAGTGATACCCATTCAATTAAACCAAAATTCGAAATGCAGACTGTTTTGCTTACAATGTTATATGAAAGTCAATCCTAATTCTAAGGTAGTATTTCTTAATAAGAACATGCAGAAACAATCCTTTATGAATGATGAGCGAAATAAATTTTCGTTCGGTGTTGGTATTTAAATGTAAATTCAAAAAGAAATAAAACGCAACAAAGTTTCTTTTATTTACACTATAAGTAGATATTACTAGTATATCGCTTCGTTCGAGCTGGTAACGTAATTCTTGCGCTTATTGCTGACAATTTGAGGCCTCGTATAGACTGATAACGTTCTCTGTCGCTCTCTTTGGTTTTCTCAATCTCTCCTTATACCTTTGTTATAGATGAATACGATTCTAATTTTCTTTTCCACAAGTTAGCAATCTTTGTAAATAACTGCTTGATATATTTACAATTTCCAGTTTTTACTTAATTGTATGGATCAATTACACTGGATCGATTGTCTTATTTTATTTTATCGCTCACTATCGAAACACCAACTTGGAGCACTTTCAATACACACATAAAACGCGATTTAAAATTGTTGCGTAGTTTTTTTATTATCACCAACTTGATAATATTTACACTTTAATTTCTTTTAGTTTTTCCTCACATTAATAAGGAAAATATCACTTACTCTTAATACAATAGCAACTAAATTTTCGTTATAATTTCACAATTTAAATGGCAGCGTAACTTACACTGCATAAATCGCTTTCTAACCCTTTGGTTACTTTCAACCAACCCTGATCGCTTACTTAATGCGACTGACTAAAAAATACACGTCATTATGACTGCATATCTATTTGCTCCCTTTTACAAAACAATCATGCCTCGCAAATTGCCTCGTTTATTTAAAAGCTTTCTAATTCGATATGTAAATACTCGTCGACACAAACTCAAGCTTTTCATCTTAATATTAATTATATTTACACACAAATAACCAACAACCATTTATTGTCATATAACTGCGCGAAATTCGAATTTCTCATGCATCCATTACGGTACTTTTTGAAGTAGGGTCACGATTGTTAAATGTCGCATTGAACAAATCACGTACTTCTTGATACGACCTAATTCTGTCACCAAAGCCTTTCATCATTAAAAGTGTGATCATTTCCTGTTCACTAAGTGGCATTACTGTAATTATTAAAAGTAAAAGAACAAAACAAAATTAAGAACAATAAAAGGAGGAAACGAAAAGCTGCTGGTAAATTTCAGGTAGAGGACAACAAAAATACTTAGCCAACTAATCAAAATAAATAACCACAAACAACTGATACTTTAGGAAGGGTCACTGTTAATAATAAGCTGTTATGATCAGCGGTTAATAATAAGTTATTTTCATTATGAATATTTTCAATGTAATTGTCTTTGTAATGTACTTTTTCGTTTATTGTTATTATTATTATTAGTATTATTTATTCAAATATTTCAGTATTTTAACTTTTAATATTATCTGATCTTATTTGTGACGTCACTTTAATAGCATGTTCTAAATTTCATGAATTGTACATGTCAGCTGTAATACATTTAAAAACAAAAAGACAGAAGTATTTTCTTTAATTTGCAATTCATATTTAGTAAAAAAATTACTAAATAAATAAGTTTTTTTTCAATGTATTTTTGTATTCATTCAATAAAATTATGATCTAACAAACTTAATTGAAGTATCATTACTGCACCATTGCTGTCATTTTGGATACAAGTAGCATAAAAATTTTTTATTTATGCCGTTGTTCTTGTTTTAAAAAGGCCTTTAAAATGATGTACCACACAGTGGGTATTTCCATTTAAAATATTTTAGTCTCCCTGAGAGGGGGTTGAAGTTGAGTTGTCCGTCAAAAGGTATTGAACAATAACGTATCCTGAAAGTTACAGCATTATATCTACAACAATTTCCAATTTATTGAGGCGTTCCCATACATATGGTTCACCTGTATATATATATATATATATATATATATATATATATATATATATATATATATACCAGGTGTTCGCGAAAACTTTAAATGGAACTATATCTGGTGTTTTAAGACATCGACTTGAAATTTTGGAATGTCATTAAGAGAGGAAGGGGGAAAATTAATAGTATATGAGATACCACCCCAGCGTAATATTCGCCGACCCCAGCCACCCCCGGTTCAAAAATTTAAAAAACATCCTGTATATTTTTGAGATATTCTGAAAGAGCGTATTTTTTTAGTATCTCTATGTGCAAAAATGACTTAATTACATTTCTTTTTATGGGGGTATTTGAAGTCTGTTGTTTACAGGACAACGCCACAATCCCTTGATGATTTGCATAATTGAATTATAGCGGAATGTAGAAATTTAACACCACAAGTCTTTAAGAATGTTCGGAACGCTTTCGAGAATAGACTGTATTATTGTTTAAATGTTAATGGTGAACATTTTGAACATTAGATTTAATTAAAATAATGTCGAGTCCTTGTTTTAGTGTAAAAAGCGAAATTTTGTTGATTTATATGAATATTCTTTTTTGTGATAAGTTGTACTTGTTTTTGAATAATTAGATTTTTTGTTACTACCTGCTTTAATTATTTCGACATTTGTATATTGTCCAAGTTTACCAGTTATTTACCTTAACATCTGGTACATGAACCTTTAGCTGTAAATACCTTACAAATCTCATTATGTAATTAAGTCATTTTTTCACATAGAGGTAATGTCAAAAAATACAGGGTGTCATTTAAATTTTTGGGCTGAGGTTGGCTGAGGGCGGCAAATATCACGTTGGGGTGGTATCTCATATACTATTAATTTTCCTCCTACTTCCAAAATTTTAAGTCGATATCTTTTAAAACACCAGATATAATTCCATTTAAAGTTTCCGCGCGGATACCTGGTATATACAGGGCGTTCCAACGAAAACTTGACTCTCCCCCCCAGTAACTTAGAAACCAAAAGTTTCTTCAAAATTTAAAAAAACACGTCAAATTTTATTGGGAAGGGGGCGAATTTTCATACAAAATTCATACCCAAAAATGTAACCTCCTGCAGCCCCGCAGGTATGTTATTTCTCTACTCAATATTGTATTTTTTTTAATTTATGAAATAATTGAAGATATTGTGGATTTAACTAATTTATTGGTTGAATATCAGTAATAACACAAAAATTTCACTAAATTAACGAATTAAATCTTCGCAATGACCTCCACTGACCTCCATACAATGATACAATCTACCTGCAAATCGTTATCACCCCGCCAATGGATTGACAATGCGATGTTTTTGTAAAAATATCACTTTTTGCTATGGTAGTCTTCTACATACAAAAAGATAATGAATCCTAATTATCATTGTGTGGAGGTCAGCTGAGGTAATTTCCAACACTTAATTCGTTAATTTGGTGTAATTTTAGGTTTTTATGTTATTACTGATATTCAACAAATAAATTAGTTAAATCCAAAATATCTCGAAAAGTTATTTCATAAATGTAAAAAAAATTACAAATGATGTGCCACTTGACCACACTTGCTATTTAAAAAATTGAGGGTTGATGCGGGGCTGCAGGGGGTTGCATTTTTGGGTATGAATTTTGTATGAAAATTCGTCCCCTTCCCGATAAAATTTGACGTGTTTTTTAAATTTTGAAGAAACTCTTTGTTTCTGAGTTTCTGGGGTTAAATTTTGTTGGAACACCGTGATATATATTTAATATATATATATATATATATATATATATATATATACAGGGACATTTTTAACTCTAAACATAGTCCTCACTTAGTCCCTATGTTCAATTTTAGAGAACACCGGTTAATACATTGCGAGTCTTTGCTATGCAACCAATTATACTTCATACAAACTATAAAAATCAAATGTCAAGACGATTCAAGCAAAGTACATTATAAAGCTACATTTCCATTCAATTTATGGTATGTATTCCTATATGCAAGCGTACCGATTTCAGTGCTAAGTCAAAATGTAATTGAAGGTAAATGTAGCTAAATTTATTAACCAGGTAACAAGAACAGGTAAGGCACGATATTACTTCAGTAAATATTCGAAATGGCCACCTTCACGTTCTAGACAATATGCCAGCGTATTACGAAAACCTTGAACAGCATTTCTGATAAAATTTGGATTAAGGACATTACAAGCATGCCTTATCCGATCTTTGAGTTCTTCAATATCATGAATTATAACATTATTCATCTGCATAGCACAAGATGTTTAATCTATTTTCTTCTGTCAAGACATAATTTGTTCTATTTAGTTTGTGGTGTTTATACTCCACGCATCCATGGCTAATAAATTTCGAAATAATGTTGAAAATGGTTCCAATAGATGGAATTGGTCTATTGAGTCGCGCACATTGCTTATGCACTGATTGGCATGGTATAAATGCATTATTTGAATTTTTTCTTCAGTTGAATACATTTTTAATTTATTTTATCACAATAACAATAATAATTCAGACGTTTCATTTTTTAAACGTCAAGTTATTTTAGCGTTAGATTGGTTACCTACTTCATTATGATTACATTATATGCATTGACCTATGTTTTTTAAAACTGAACATGGAGACTAAGTGTGGACTATGTTACAAAAATGTCCCTGTATATGTGTGTGCGTGTGTGTATGTGTGCGGCTATCCCTATACATGGATTAATAAGTTTACAGTGTGTACTTTGTATTATTGCTATGCTGAGTTTATGTAAACGGCATTTGTCAAACTTTTAACACATTGTTTGAAACAACTTTGAAATTAATAATTAATATTATTAGTAATAATTTTTAATATTTACCTTTGAACTTATTCGTTCAAAACAAAAACTTATAATAATTTAATAATAGTCAAGTTGCTTTGGTATGTATGAATCCTTGCAATATTGCAGGCTCACATTCCATTAATACAAGTAATTTGATTGTAATCTCATTATATTTAGAATTTACATCAGTTCTACATACATAAAGACAAAATTTACATCGATTGGGGCTTGAACCTTGATGGCGCAGTTGGTTAGCGCTGTACTCTAGCAAAGTACAGATCGTAGGTTCAAATCCTACTCGAGGTAAACTTTTTATTTATGTATTTAATAAAATTAATAATAATTTTTAATTACATATTTACTTTTGAACTTATTCGTTCATAACAAAAACTTAAAAAAACTTAAAATTCAAATGAAATCCAATTATTGCATTTGTGTAACTAAAACCCGATAATTTGCAAAAGTGCAGGACGCTAGTGCAATAAGAACACCATTCTTTTCGTAATGAAAGTTGCACATCTAAAAAAGTGCGGTAATGGTATAAACTACAAATAACTATATACAGGGTGTTCCACAATTTTGTTAATAGGCAATATCTCGGATCTTTTAAGAGATAGGGAATTTGGTATAAAGGGGTAATTTTTGTAGTGCCAAACAAGCTACCTAATGCACTTATTGAAATTTCGACGGAGTAATCCAAAAATAGTAAACCTTGCCAATAATCTATTTTTTATTGGCATACCTTGTATAGTTATTGATTTGTCGGATCTATGTGTTTCTCTTTTTCTAACAACTTGCCGCTTACTTACGTTGTGTTGCTGTCAAACCATTTTCTATTTGTTTTAAGCAAAATACATTTTTCATTTATTTTTACTTTTTTATCATAGTATGTTGTTTGACGTATTTAATAAAACTGTACAATATAACAAACTTAAACAACAAAATAAAGTTATATACCTATATCTTTTGTATGTTCTACTGTGTTTATTCTGTTGTTTAATTTTTCTGTTTGTTATTGTTATGTTGTGCAAATGAAATAAATACTTAAAAAATGTATTTTATTTAAAACGGATGAAAACTTAAATAACGTGACAAATCCACAACGTAGGTAAATAAGCGACACATGCATTCAACAGATCAAGAAACATATGATGTGTCAGCCTGTATAAGTTTCAATAAGTGCATTAGAAAGTACCCTTTATACAGCAAATTCCTTTATACCAAATTCCCTATCGGTTAAAATACCCGAGACAGTGCCTGTTAACGAAATCGTGAGACCCTGTACATACACATCACCACGCACACGCATACACATATGCTCACACACACACACACACACACACACACACACACACACACACACACACACGCACGCACACCCACAAGCACACGCACCTGTGCACGCGCACACGCACATACATATTTGTACTTTGTCATTCTTACGCTAGTGATTTTGTTTTTGACATAAAGGACATTTAACAATTCCAAAGCTTATTACGCTGCTTGAAATAACTTTTAGATTAGATTTTAAAAGAAACGTAATTATTGCAATTATATTGCGAATAATGAGGATCTTGGTTGAGGTTGTGTTACCCATAAAACCTCATTTACAGAGCCGTTATGAAAAATGTGAAAACGTTGTTATTGGATAAACAACAATTTAGTACACTTCCTTTCAAAAGTTTCGCGTACACTTTCAAAGTCAAGTAACAACGATTTTTCAAAATTTTAGCTGTGTGGATGAGTAATTTTAAGATTAGGGTAAAAATGATATTGAGAGAATTAACAAAAATTATGATCTGTCCCTCAGGACACAAGGACAGCTCTTTTAACTAACTCTCTTCTAATTTGGAAAGCTTCAAACCTTTGTCTTGCCTTGTCAGTCGAGGCATTTTGACTTTTCAAAATTTTAAATGTCAGAGTTAATTAATTACAACCCTGATTTAATACTACAAAAAATGGGTGTACGCGAAACTTTTGAAAGCAAGGGTACATTCGAACAATTTTAAAGGTAACCGTGATAAACTACGAAAATTCGTAAAAGTGTACTACTACATTTTCCGATGCAATTATTTTGAACACTAACCTCACTTTTGTTTTATAATAATTTAACTTTGCGAACAGGTTTTTGTTTTTTAAAAATAAGGTTATGAAAACGCTTACCAATCTTAAATTTATTACATATTAGGAATGAAATTTGACATGTTTTCACTTTCACGATTAGTAAGAGACTGTTAAGAAAATTTACAAAAGTAATATAATTTTTTTCTAAATTATCTATTTTTATTGGACCTATTTTACAATACAAAGAAACCTGACCTTATTCTGATTGGTTGAATCTTTTTCAGAAATTTACAATTTATTAATTTTGCAAATATCTTTGTTATACTAGGTCATATCTTAAAAATACATCAAATTTCCTTCAAAATGATACCCCATTTGCCCTATTTCTAACAAACAAAATATACCCACGTACCACACAAAATAAAAAAAAAACTAAAAAACATCGAACGCGTTTCGATAGCTGCGCTATCATCATTAGCGGTCCACGCGTTCGGTGTTTTTTAATTTTGTGTGGTACGTGGGTGTATTTTTTTTGTTACAGATCCTGCCACGGTTCCAGAGATTTTTCATGCCTTATTTCTCTTTTACACCATCATAATTATTCTAATGTGTCATTTTTACATACAGAAATTTATTTATATCTAACTTATTCCACTATTTACAGGAAAACTATGGTCACATTCGGATTCTCAGATCCAAAAAACATACAGTTACACTAACTTTAACTTCAACACAGTCAACAATGAAAAATACTATCTCAAAGTCGGAGTTATAAATGTCCATAATCTAACTTCTCGACACCTTTAGTTAATTTGCACAACAATGATAATTTATGTGGCTACTCTTCCTTTTAACATAAATGTAAGTTACCTACTTTTTCACTAATTGTTCAATACTCTTCTTCACAATTTCATAAATTATATATAGTCTTTTTAACATTGTCTTTATCGTTAACTTTACTCATACAATTTCTTTCATCGACATATTGTCTAATACATACTATTTTCTTTGATTTTAGAATTGAAGCAGATTATGCTACCAAAACAGACTTTACCTAGTCCAAATGGATATGATGAACAATGTAATAGAAAATGCTTAATATATATCTTCCAAAGATGATCAGAAACAACTACTGTGAAAATTTCTATTGTACCGGGTGGCCAGATAAGAATGCAAAGTGATGTTTCTCGGAAGCTATTCGTCGTAGAGAGTTGCGGTAAAAAAATTTATTACTAAAGTAGCCAAAAAAAGACCGTGGAAAATATTTTCAAATTTGCATGATGACCGCCAGGGGGCGTAACCGATATCCTAAAGTGATTTTTTACTGAAATTCACCTAGTAAATGTACCAAAAAATTATATGCTTTTTAAAGCTCAGCTTTCTTTGAGTAATTATTGTTTGACGTATCTATTAAAATAAAGTGGTGGGGGGTGATTCAGTGATTTTTTTAAATAAACAGCTATAACTCGTAAACGACTGAACTAAGTTTAATAAACTTAGTCTTGTTGGAAAGAGTATTTATTGCTCCATCAAATCCATCCTACATGTAATATGCCTAATTTTTAGTGATGCCGCAAGAGCGCGTTTTTTATGTAATATCAGAAAATTGCAAAATTCTCTAAAATATTAAATTCAACAATATGTCTTTTTGTTCATAAAAATGAGATGAAATCATCCCTGAATAGGTTTGGAAAACTGCATCTCGATATCTTAATCCTAGATTAAGATTCAATGAAAAATTTCATCATTTTATAGTTTTTAAATAATAAAAGTTTTCATAATTTCAAAAATTAAATGTAATAGTATGACAATATTTATTTTTGAAAGGTATTATTCCAAATTTGCGGAATTCGTTTTATTAATTTTTTTTATGGTCCTAAAAAGGACCGATTGTGCAATAATGCCTACTTAAGTAGACATTAAGTAGGCATCAAGTACCTACTTAATGTCTACTTAAATGCTCGAATTGTCTCCCATCGACCTCGATGCATTGTTGGAGTGACTCATGCGTGGACATTACAGCAGCTTCAACTCCTGCTCTTGACAGGTTACGAATGGCCTCTCGAATTCGTACTTTCATGTCGTCTTTCGTTGTTGGTGGAGTTTCGTAAACAATACATTTTAACCGACCCCATAGATAAAAGTCCAAATAGGTCAAGTCTGGGGATCGGGGTGGCTAAGGAAATAGACTTCCTCGTCCAATCCACCTCTGGTCATATATTATATGTAAGTGTTCTCGCATATTTATTGAAAAATGTGCTGGGCAACCATCTAGTTGTAAAAACATATTTTGCCGCAATTGCACCTTCTAATAAAATAGGCAGTTGGTTTACCAGAAAATCAAGAAACACGGCACCATTTAGTCGTTCATCAAAGAAATAGGGACCTATAATAGTTCCGCCCGGGATGTCACACCACACATTAACACTCCAACGACCTTGATGTTGGACCTCGTGCAACTTTGGTCGAAAGCTTTCAGTATTACTTAAATTTTGCACTAAACGCGGAAAAATTGTCGAATCGCGTAGACGCAGATCTGGATATCGAGCGACATAAATTATACTGTTTGTCAAATTTTAATATTTGTTTATAATTTGATTTTAGGTATTTGTTTTTTCTCAATGGCGTACTCCTAATATTTTGCCTATTCTGCACTTGCATATTTTATGCATTGATTATTATGCCCCTATATGTTTTTTTTAATTTTTGAAATTATGAAAACTTTTATTATTTAAAAATTATAAAATGATGAAATTTTTCATTGAGTCTTGAAAAAAGACTAATAAATAAGAATAAATACCGGCGTAATATCGACTTTTTCAAATTTTATAATAACTAAATTTTCTTTCTTCGATATTTTAGAGTAGGAATAAGATATCGAGATGCGGTTTTCACTAACCTATTTAGGGATGATTCCATATCATTTTTATGAAAAAAAGTTATATTGTTGCATTGAATTTTTTAGAGAATTTTGCAATTTTCTGATATTATATCAGAAAACGTGCTCTAGCGGTATCACTAAAAATTAGACATATTATAGGTAAGATGGATTTGATGGAGCAATAAATGCTCTTTCCAACGAGACTAAGTTTATTAAAATCAGTTCAGTCGTTTAGGAGTTACAGCTGTTTATTTAAAAAATCACTGAATCACCCCCCACCACTTTATTTTAATAGATACATTAAACAAAAATTACTCGAATAAAGCTGAGCTTTAAAAAGCATATAATTATTTGTTAAATTTACTAGGTGGATTTGAGTAAAAATTCATTTTAAAAGTTTAGGATGGTGGTTACGGCCCCTGGCGGTCATCTTGCAAATTTGAAAATATTTTCACGGTTTTTTTTTTTTGGCCACTTTAGTAATATAATTTTTACCGCAACTCTCTACGACGAATAGTTTCCGAGAAACAGCACATTGCATTCTTATCTGGCCACCCGGTACAACCATGCAACTTCTTGCAAGTCCTTACACACACCCTTTTCACCATGTTCCCTGACCGGCAGTCTAGGGTTCTTCGAACTCTAGACTCGCTCTCCCAGAACTTTTACCAACGGCGCACTAACGTCTACGTATCCGGTACGCGGATGAAGGTCGCCGTAATCCGCCAACCCAATCCTTAAATCCTTTCCAATGGATATCCTAACAGGGACCATTAATGCCAGGGGTGCGTCGAGCGCCCCTAATTAAACTACTACACACGCATAATATACACATCCTCTCAATAACGGAAACTAAGCTCACACCCAAGTGCTCCTTACACTTTAATTCCTATCACTCCTTCCTAAATAATAGCCAACATGGAACCGCCCTCCTAGTTAAAAATTGCTTCCCATCCAACTTCAACTTCCTGCGCATTTGCAGCATCTCGAATGCGTTGCTGCAACGGTGCACTTCCCCACCCCAATAATCTTTATATCCTATTACAACCAACGCGGCCATAATACCCTATCAGATGAGCTATTAATTTACGCCTCCAGCCTCAACAATGCCGTTATCCTCGGTGATTTCAATGCCCGCCATACCCAATTTGGTGACACCGCGACTAATGACAACGGTAACAGGCTGTCATCTGCTCTGTTGCAGTTGCCATTGTTGCGAGTCGCCAACAAACAACCCACATTCTTTAGCCATCTAGGTGCCTCAATAATAGACCATATCATAGTATCCGAACCCTTAGCACACTATTTCGATCGTGAGTGCTTTCTAGGCACCACGATCACATCCGATCACATACCCCTACTGGTCAAAACTTCATTTTGTCCAGCTCCTCCTACACCTCCTCAATATGCAGTCATCAAAGGTTTTTCTAAAGCCGACTGGAATGTGTTCTCCGATCACATCTCCAATAACCTTCCCACACCCAATCTTCAAACGACCCAAGATCTCGAGAGAGCCATTAGAGACCTAACTTCCGTAATTGCGGGAGCGGTCGATACCGCTGTGCCACTTAAAAACATTGACATTTCTCAAAAACCGCTCCCACAACACATTGTGAACTGGATCAAAGAGAAAAGACGAATTTATCGTCTTTTCTGGACATTAAGCAGGCATTTGACAGGGTCTGGCACGCCGGTCTCCTGCACAAGATCCGAAACCTAAACATTCCCGATCCTTTCACCAAACTCCTACTATCGTACCTGACTGATCGATCAGTCCAGGTCAAAGTAGGGAAAACCTACTCAAATCCTTTCCAACCCACAGCAGGCGTACCGCAAGGTTCTGCCTTAGCCCCGATCCTATACACTATCTTCGCTTCCGATATTCCCGAGGTCACCCAACCCGGAGTAGTCGTAGCACAGTTCGCAGATGACACAGCCTTCTGGACGGTTAATCGGAGCAGTGAAACGGCCTCCCTCCTCATATCCAAAACCCTACGGAACTTCTCCAACTGGGCCAACCGATGGAGAGTCTCCGTCAATCCTACCAAGACCCAAGCAATCCTATTCCGCCATCCTCATTACACCGAAGACAAGTGCCCCAAACTTGCCTCCAAAAATGTGTCCCTCACTTTGAATCAAGAAAGACTCCCTCTCCAAGATAAAATCACCTACCTTGGAATCCTTTTCACGAGAACCCTCAATTGGCTCCCGGATGTTCAGAAAACCCTCAATAAAATTAGGAACCGCGCAAACCTACTGGGCGCCCTCCGGGGTAGAATCAGAGGTTGTCACCCCAAAACACTCAGGCACACTTATAAAACCTACATCCGCCCTGTTATGGATTTCCGAGCTCCCATATACACCAACATAAACTCCAAACACCTTTCCTCTATAGCTTCCTGTGAACGCCGGATTTTCCGACGTATACACCGGTTACCCTTCAGGTACCCTAATGACCTCACCACCCAGCACGCCAATATACCACCAATCACCCATAGAATGCAAACCCTACAGAGAAATTTCACCCACAAAAGAATCTTCGGCAACACAATCCCAACCAAAGAGATCCTGACCACTCCTTATAACCACCGATTTCCCCAATTCCCACGAAGGAAACCCAAATTAAAATTTAAACATCCTCCCGCTATCCTTACTCAACTTCTCGACGACCTCCCCGAGGAGATAGAAGAATCCCTTGAAAACATCCCTTATGCCCTCCGCATCCCCACGTTTATTGGATGACGACCCTAGCAAGATACCGGCCAACGCAGATAAAGCACACCAACCACGCAACACACACCACATATAATACGCACACTTAACCCAGTAACACTCATTACACAATTAAAACCAAATCTTTTTTTTCTCTTTTTTTTTAACCAAAAAATAACCACACCTCATGATTGTACACTATACAATAACACCAACAACGCAACACAAAAACAAGGAATGACCAGGGCTGAAGAGGAGGACTAAAAAAAAAAAACAACAACCATGCATAGAATGCAGTAATTGTAAAAAATGGCTCATTTAGCTCATAATATGCTATACAATTAAATATATACTCAGTTATATGTTATCATGAATTTATGTACCATGCGATTTTACATATCTGTTTACTTCATTTCGTTACACGACCTCTAATCCTACTGTAATCTTTATTTCTTAAATGCATATGCGTGCGAGCATGAGCGCGTGAGTATTAATTAAGCGGATTAATATTCAATGTTTTAATATACGCCCATTTAACAGATTAAATACAAGTTTAGCGACTGCTATAAAATTGAATGGATGATAAATTGTGATATTTTAATAAATTATATTATTTTCATTTGAACATAACAAACCACAGACCTTTTTGTAGCTTCAAACATTTTATTTTGATGAGTAATTTTTTTTTCTACCCCAAGCAGTGTTGAATGCATCAACGACGTAGGTTATTATACCTACATACTAACAAAGATGTAAACATTTAACTGTACAGTTGGAAATTGGACCTAAAACCCAAAATATACGTAGATACTATGCCAAACCGGATACTAAAGTAATTATTTTAAAACTATCTTGAGTTAGTGGCACCTATTTAAAATGTTTCCGTATTTAACGGAATATGTTGTACCGGTTGAAATTTATTTTTGAACGACTTACCGTCACGTCTAACCGGTTAGTCTCACGTCAAAAAAACGGTCACGCCAATGCGGTTATGCTGATATCAAAATGTGTCAAAAATTCTGTGCGGACGCTAAGTAACGTTGTGAGTTAAGATTGGCAGTTTGCCTTTTGTGTGTTAATGTCCAATATTTGGATTTCGCAAGTTATGTGTCTGTTTTTCTGTTCGTGGAGATCTCGTCAAATTTTTCAATTAGCAAAGTAGATAAAACGAATTGTTGAGAAGTTGAGGTTTAAAGGACTTTCTTTGATTAATTATTAGTGTCGAGCTCCAGATTTGTTGATTAAAATTTCAACAAATTCAAAGACTTCTTTCCTAGTTTAAAAAAAATGAATTTTACTGTGAAATATTTAGTGACTTGAATAAACGATTACGTGATAGGATTTTTGCCAAGTAAACAAAAATCAATAGTTTTAAGGAAAAGTATAGCACGGAAGTATTTCTATTATATGTTCAGAAAAATAATGACTAATTAATTCGTGAGGCAGTAATTTTAATTTGTATACCTTATTTGCCATCAACTCTAACAGTGGACAGGAGTCACTAAAGTCATCAATTTTCTTTTTCAATTCATTATAGGCTGGCCAATCTTTCAGAGCCTTTGGTAGTTTTTTCATTCTAAAAGATTCGAATAAAATGCAAACCGATTTAGCTAACATTACCTACTTGTTTTGAAAATCTGCCAATTCTTCAACTATAACATCAGTATCCACATCACTCCACAGAATATCGTTGTAGCCATCAAGTCTTTGATTAACTTGCATATATAACCCATATAATTTACTAAGTAATGCAAATTCCTTCTTTCGTTTTTGAAGTGCTGGATAATCATGAATTTCAAGACCATACAATGCTTCACCAATTGAGTACTTTTCGAATTTGCCCCACAAATCATCAAAACGTGCTTGAAATATTGCAACGCGATCACTTGCTTCCTTTGCTGGTAAACCTGGTACCATGGGACCATTTAGCTCATAATCCGTATCGTAGACATCAACCTCTTTTACAAATACCGCTACACCAGTAATTAATTCTTTTTGCAATGGACCTTGCACTTTACCAATGCTAACTTGCATGGTTTTAGCCTAAAATAGACAACACAATTTTAAGAATTTCAAAATTATCAACATTTTAGATTTACATGTGCAATCATTTGGTTGAAGGTATATCTAAGTGTGTCAATACGGTCAAGATCATCCTGAGGTACGTCTACATTAAATTTCGAAAAAATCGCATAAACTTCCTCAATTACACTCATGTCTATATCCATTTCAATGAAGTTTTCTCTTATCCTTTGCAAACACTGCATAGCCATTCTGGAACAATGAAAAATCTTAAAATGCACTTTACAATTGTAAAACTGTAAACGACGGTAAACATAAATACATAAAACCCTAAAAGATCTAAAACTATTTAAGTAGTTATAATTATGTAGATATACGGGACACAGGTATTAGCATTTTACTCCAAGGTATGCATAATAGCCGCTAAGATCGCTACGGCGTACTAAATTCTTTAGATAGTTGGTTATGAGAGTGATATTACCGTTAGATTTTCAACATAGCCCGTAAAGCATCTTGCAGAGGTGACAGGAGAAACATGAGATTGCTGATCGAACTGAAATAGGCGAACGGAAGAAAATATTAACACACCAGGCTATGTAGTAGACATAACTTAATTTACAGACAACAAACTAGAAGAAAGCAGAACGGCGAACTCCAAAGAACGGACGCTACGTACTAAAATATACCGGGTTCTAAGAGACAATCTGGATACAACTGCAGCAACATCCACGAAATCAAAGTCGGAATACCTACAGAACACAGTAATCTAAATAAAGTTGTCAGACTCACGGAAGTTGTAGCATAGGCTTAAGTACTATTACGTCAATTTACGACGATGACAACGATACAACGATGAAACTCGGGAAACGAAAAGACAGACCGCGTCTGAAGCAGCAAGCGGCAAGGGGCGAGAACGCGAAGATCGTCTACTAAATCGTACCGGCAACTAATTATACAACTGATATGAACAAAAACCATGCGTACATGACAGAGGAGATTGTTCAGCGTGAAGATAGGTCGATTAACCTACAAATTTGTTTCGGATGTGAAACAAAATTTTTACTGTGTCAAAGTGAGATCCCTCTACAGTCCCGTTCGATACGAGCCACTGCAGAGTTGAACTCCATCTGGAAAGGTTTGGAGAGATTCATGTCGAAAAATACACGTGCGAATACAATACTGAAGACATCGTTCGCATTGTCATCGAATGCAACACGCAGGCAAGAAGCTTGACTGACGCGAGATTAATCGAAGAAAGCAACCATCGTAACGGTCTTTCGGTTGGGGGCTGTTTGGGTGTGGTGTTAGCATATACAGGTGTTCGTTACCTAATGACGTAAAAAACCTCGGAAATGATAACATGGTTACAAAACGACGTTGTGTCATACAGTAAGTATTATTGCTAGTGAAATCGTGAATCATACTTATAATGCATTAGTTATATTATACGTACGTGAAAACGGCATTTTCCCACCTCAGCTGAAGATGTAATTCTAGATAAATGTCTTTCGTCGTGTAGGCCTATTTCACACGTAGGAGTTGTTTACGTCAACGACAAACTCAAAGCAAACATCACTTCAACAATCCGGACATCTTAATTACATAATGGAAAGTAAGGAAAGGAAACCAACGTGTTTCATTAATGAGTAAGGCGGGCTGCTCGAGCTCTCTACGCTCCTTCAGTCACTGCGATGATTTCCCAGCACACATATGTACATTTCGTATGTATGCATGGTGGTATTAAGGATGGGTGCACTCAGGAGAAGATCGGAAAGAATGAAACAACTTGTGTACCACTACACAACATACTGTAACAAATGTATTAAAAGAAAGTAATAAAGTTAAAGAAAATGCCAGACCTATTTACAGGAAACGGTCAAAACTACGTATAGTTAAAAGATAAAAGTAAATAAACTAATAAATTCATTACTACAATACGGTATTATCGAAAGAAGGTTAGGAAGGAAGAATATTGTAAAATTAGATAGTGTACTATTTGTACTGGATATTGGTGATGTGAATGAGCAAACCCAGTATTCATAGCAAGGGTGGCCCAAGATAGTAAGCAGCACAATAGACATTGTAATACCAATAATACACAGTAAGAACTGAAACGATTCTTTTATGCTCAAGGGGCTGTTTGTCAGATGCTAAGGGCGGGTCATTTATAACCCTAATCGATCTTCTTTGAATACGATCAATGATATCGAGAGCTTATTAAGGAACACTAACCCAGCGGCGAGAATTTTATTCTGTCGGATTTAGAAATTGGCAGAAAGAATTGTCGGAAGGTAAAGTACTGCTTATATCTGTACAAAAAACCTATTTTACGAGTTGCTGCTTTAGTAGATGGCAGAAGATGGACTACCGATATTAGATTTGAAGTTACATTCATTCCCAACATAGTAATAGAGCCTGAAAACTTAAGATCTGTGCCATTCACATAGGAAATGACCAATCCGTTTTGGCGGGGCAGCACGGAGTTGTGAGCATTTAATGTAACTGGATTATTACTTCTCCATTTAAGGTTACGTTGACTGAAATGGCCATTTCAGTGTTTACATTTTGAATTGAGGTAGAAGGTGGATTAATATTATGGGTAGACTGAGATAAGCTACAATGAAGAGTGCTGTAGTCCGCAAAGCAATCGATCGGGTTACTCGTTAAAGAAATAAGATAATTTATGTACAACAGAAAAAGTGTAGGAGCTATAACTGATCCATGTGGCACGCCCACGTTAATGCTAACTTCTTTTGAAAAAAAGCCATCAACTACAACACGTACTTGTCTTTTAACAAGGAAACTGGAAACCCAGTTTATGAGCATATCAGTTAACCTAAACGAGGTGAGTTTGCCTAGTAAACACCTATGCCACTTTATCTAAAGTAACAACTGCTGTTTCATTAGTCCGTTCCAATGTACTGTTCCAAATTGAGTCACATATGAAAGATCACCTTTTGGACAGATCTTCCTAAAACCGTATTGATGACCACTAAGGAGTTTGTTAGATTCAAGGAAAGATATTAGTTACTGATTTATGGGGTTTTATATGCATTTAGACAATATGGAAGTGATGGAAATTGGTCGATAGTTAGAGAGATCGGTCTTCTCGCTTGTTTTGGTAATAGATTGAACAATTCCTAACTTCCAAGATAAAGGAAATTCCCCAGAAGACAGAGATCGAATAGAGCTTAGATAGGACTGCTACTAGTTCGGGGAATACCGTCTGAGCCAGTCGCCTTACTGTGGTTAAGCTCAGTAGTAGCTTATATCAAAGAGCTGAGAATGGTTTCTTGCAAATAAATCGACAAAAAATTGGGTTTTGCTGCAGAATAAGCAACTACAGATCAGTCAAAAGATGCCAAAGGGGAAATAAAGATGTACTAAAGTTTTTACTGATGGCTTTAGTTAAAGAACAAAATTTACGACCACCTAAAGGAGATGTAGCTATTTTATTGCATTTTCGTTGTTCAAATACCTTTTTAGCTTTGGTGATAACACTTTTGCAAATACCTGTCAACGTAGTCCGCATGACTCTTGATCGTTTGATTAGATTTCCATTTGGTGAATTTCTAAGACATTACATCAGTACACACCCCAGTGAACCACGATTGGGAACGAAAATAGCCTACACGATTTTGTTTTTTGGGGATGTATAACTCCACGCCGATGAGGACACTGAAAGAGCAATGTCGGAAGGCAAGGACAACTTAAAACAATAGTGAAAACATCACAAGCTTCTATCAGTGTTACCAACAACAGAGGAATTAGGGACAGTAGTAGCTATTTTTTTAATTAGATCATGCTTAGACAGACCCAGAAGGGAAAGCACTGAAATTTTATAAACCTTTGGTTTTCTTGTAAGAAAGTAATCTAGAAGATGTGGAGTATGGTTAGGATTACGAGGGATTTTTGTGAGTTCAGAAATCATTTGCGCGAGATCACGTGATATAGCAAATGTTTCGGCACTATGACCAGCAGAATAGGAAGAAAGTGAGGGATAGTAGAAGTTATTTCTATTAGACAATAGTCAGATAGACCTAGTGAGAAAGGAAGTTTTATAAGAAATATTGAAGCCAATTAGGCATTAAAATCTCCTAAAATTGAGATATCGCAGGATGGAAACTTGAGACACAAGGCAGTCTTTCAAACTAAGGTAATTGAAGAAGTCTTGAAAGTTACTGTCATTGGGAAACCTATAGGTGCAGCAATAAAATTTCACAAACTTAAGTCCAAAATGTTTGAACCAAATCATGCCAAATTTTTTATTCTTAAAAGAAGAAACTCTGGAAAAATGTGTTGTTCTTGAGATAGGAACACACTTTTGCAAGTCGAGTGAATCGGACTTTTCAGAGAAGACTTGTATTTCAGATAGAAACAAAATGTTACATTGTAATTGTTCAAGGTATTGCAGCATTAAGATTTGACTTGATACCGCGGATGTTACATTAATAGATCAGAATGTGAATACCCTGGATGACCAAGGCCTCTTGAGCCCTGCCCTCCTGGAAATCCGAACGGAGCAAGATTTTACGTCCAGCAGTTTTTACTCTAAAAATAAATTCTATCTCTTTTCAAATTTTAGACTTTCAATACGATAGGAACGAAAAGATAGAATGGGTGTGGATTAAGGATAAGAAAAAGGCCCTTACCGAGCTCAAAAAATCTGAGAGCCAACATTATTGAACCCATGGTAAGTGTGGTGGTACCTCCTCGGTTGACATAAGGTATACATGTCTCCCACCTCTAAGAGTGCAAAAATTCATTGAGCTACAATATATGTCGTGAAGTAAGAATCATTGCACGATATCAATCCGCGGAATAAATCCGTCTTAGTTACATGAAGCTGACAATGCATTCCCTATGTGAAAGCTTAAGTTGGATGGAACACGAGGTGCGGGTTTTGAAAGGCGATGGTGGCACAAAATTTGCCTACGGCGTACCCGAGCTTTCCGAACGTTTCGCGGGGCAGTGTCCTTATGCGGATTTATTGGATAGTTCACTAGGTCCGGGAAATTGTGTTGATGTTATGGTGGTCTACAAGACCTTTATCGTATCGAAAATTAAGATAGCGTTTATGGTAGTGCTTCCTTATTTTCGGAGATTTGCTCGCTTTTTGCGGATTTTTTATTACCTTTGAGTGATAAGGTAATGTGTGCCCCGGTCCCTTATTTCCGTGCTTCTGCCTACAGCAGTGTAAATAGGCAAAGTTTCACTATGTATAGAACCTCTGTAAATATTTATAATAATGAGATTTCGTGTATATAATACCAGTTTTATAAAGTCAGTGAATTTGCCATTTGGGAATTGCTGCAGACTACAAAGTAAGAGGTACCACGAGAGATCATATCCCGGGGAACCGATAACGTGGAGGCTGATTACATCGAAGTTGATTTTCGCTGTGCAGGGTTGGGGAGGGCTTACAGAAGTACCCAGAAGCTAATCCATTTGTTTGCCTATTATATGTGATTATAGTAGTTTTACGTAATTAACATTTTATCCATTAAGTATTCAGCTACTAGCGGAAGAACGCATTTCATTTGTACTTGAATGTTTCAAGCTATTAACTTTGATAACAAATTGTTTTCGGGCGTGCATTGAACGATTTATTAGTGTTTCTTTGATGTATTTGTATGTAAATTTTTATTGAAAGTTTCCCGACGTTTTAAAGGAACAGAATTCATCCTCGTGATTATTTTGAGGTTTAATAAGCAACTTTTATTGAAAATTTGAATTGCATTAAGATTAGAGGAAGCGATCTTGCAAGGTTTTTCCGTTTAAACGATTAATACTTATTATTTTGATTTATGATTTGGAGACAATAGGCATTCGACCTGACGCTGGTGTACATTGTGTATTATTTATTGTGGTTTACGTAATATATTAATAGTATAATGAATTTATGAACATTATTTTGTAATCTCATCTCTCACCAGTGAAAAGTCATTAAGACGGAATTTGGTATAAGTTTTTGTCAAGTTTAAATCTTGTTTATCAAATGTTGTTTGTTTTTGAAAGTGATCCAAAGGTAAATTCACGATTTGAAGTGATACGTTTATTCTTTTTTTTATTAATAGTAGAACGTTTACTTAACGTAACAAATTAAGAGAGTTTTCTTTAGCGATTATTTAGCCTTGTTTTTCGGTTAAGATAGTTTCTGTTACATAACTAGTTTAATCGCGTGTACTTTACTTTGCAATAATTAACGAAATATTTAGTGTTTGTTTTTGTTTAAATGCGTTGGGTTCACAGTAACGTAAAAGGAGGCTAGAGAAGGCCATTGACCCCCACAAGTTATTTGACCACACGGTTCATTATTACTTTGATGGTGTGTAGTTTTTTTGTAGATTTTTATAGGCATAGATCCCGGATTTCACTAACGTACACCTGGAGATAAGCTCGCGTAAGGTAAGTGAGAATTTCTCTGTTTAGCTGACTGTATTTTGCGCGTACCCATGTGTACTCTTCCCGATTTTGTTTTAACAACAGTCAGGAACCCATTATTACTGCATTTTGATTATTTTTCGTTAAGTGTGACGACCCTGATATACGACTTACCGCAAGCCTACCTAAATATTTAAATTCCGCAACACACACACGACCCATATACCTCACTGAGCTAGTCGGTAAACTTTAATTATCTGTTATGTCCGGTGTTAATTCCGTTTTCACTTGTAACAATTTTCATCTACTACTAATCCTGCTGGTCCTAGTACAGATACATTTGCTCTTGCTTGTGACCTCACACAAATGATTTCTGAACCCAAGAATCCCTGATAACCTTAATCATACTCAACATCTTCTAGATGTCCTTCTTACATCAAACACACTTGTTTATAAAACTTCCGTTTTTTCCCCTCTAGGTCTATCTGACCATTGTCTAATAGAAATAAATTCTACTGTCCCTAATTCCTCTTCTTCGCAACACTGATAGAACCTTGTGGTGATGGAATGATTTACAGGATTCTTTACAACTTTTTCATGGCGTGAATATTGTTGTAAGCCGTCGTCTTCTTCGGACATTGCCATTTCAGCATATGAAGTCATCCTCATGGGCATGGAGTTGTACATTCCCAAAAAACAGAATTGTATAGGTTATTCACGTTTCCAACTCTGGTTCCATAAGACTTGTGCTGATGCAATATGTTTGAAAAATAAATCTTATATTAAATGTAAATCTAGTAAAACGGTCGACAGTCATATAGAATACGTTGATGCTAGAAATATCTGCAAAAGTGTCATCACTAAAGCTAAAAAATTGTTTGAACAACGAAAATTCATTGAACTAGCTACATCTCTTTTGAGTAGTCTTTAGCTAAAGCCATTAGTAAAAACGTTGGTAAATTTCCATTTTCCCCCATGCCATCTTTGATGGATCTGTAGTTGCTGATTATGTAGACAAACTCAATGTTTTTGTCGATTTATTTGTATCAAACTCGTGTTTCAATGATTCTGGAAAACATGTGATCCTTGTCAACTCTTCTTCATATGCTACGAAACCGATTCATTTTCGGTACAAACTCCTATAATCGATTATCAGTAGGCTTAATCCTAATAAGGCGACTGACCCGGACGGTATCCAAACATTGTCCGTTCCCCCGAACTAGTACCAGCTCTATCTAAGCTCTATTCGATCTCTATGTCTACTGGGGAATTTCCTTTACCATGGAAGTTAGCAAACGTTCTATCTATTCCCAAAAAAGGCGATAAGATCGACCCCTCGAACTACCGACCAATTGCCATCACTTCCATTTTGTCTAATATCATAGAAAAAAGCATCAATCAGCAACTGCTCTCGTTCTTTGAAACTAACAAAATCCTTAGTGACCACCAATATAGTTTTAGACAGAGTCAATCAACAGGTGATCTTATTTCATATATGACCCAAGTTTGAAACAATGCATTAGAACAATCCAGTGAAACAGTTGTAGTCTCTTGTGATATCTCAAAAGCATTTGGCCAGGTTTGGCCAAACTTACCTCGTTTTGGGTTAAATGATATGCTCATCAACGGGACATCTGGTTTCTTTGACAAAAGACGAATACGTCTCATTCTACCCATAATGGTGATCCATCTTCTATGTCATATCAAGACATTAAAACTGAAATGGCAAATTCAATCAACAAAGACATTTAATGTACTGGCGATTGGGAAGCATTAATGTAGTTAAATTTGTCCGCCAAAAAAGATCAATCATGTAAGTATGAATAGATCTTAAGTTCTCAAACTCTATTATTCTGTTGGGAATAACTATCTTCAAATCTATCATCGGTTGACCAGACACCAGCTACCAAAACAGCTGCTCATAAAATAAGATTTTTATGCAGAGCAGTTCTTTACCTCCCGACAGCTCTTTCTGCCGTATAAGGTCCAAATTTTACCTCATCTAGAATACAATTCTAACCTTTGGGCTGATGCTTCCCATTACGCTCTCGTTATCATTGATCGTATTCAAAAGAGAGCGATTAGGCTTATAAATGACCCGTCCTTAACTTCTGGCATACAATCCCTTAAGCATGGAAGGATCGTTTCAGTTCTTTCTTTGTATTATCGGTATTAGAATGGCTATTACGCTGCTGAATTACATTCTTTGATACCATCTCGGGCTACCTTTGCTAGGAATACTCGGTTCACTCATTCACGTAATCAGTATGCAGTGCAAATCTCTACTTGCACCAAACGGGCGCAATACACAGTCTTCTACACGGCTTCCAAACTCTGGAATGATCTCCGTAGTTCCTGTTTTCCTCTCACTTATGATATGGAAAAATTTAAGGTAGCTGTTTATAAGCATGTCTTTGCAATTCGAAATCCCTCTATGCATCCTACTAAGTGTTCCTGGGTGCTTTAGCACGATAGAACAATTTAACCTATTCAGGTCCACAATTATTAAAAAAAAACAACCTATAGCGACCTCTAATATTAACCCTGGTTCTAAAAATATTGCCTGACTCTATTTTTACCATTTTCACAATTTTGCTTAATTACACGCCCTATATCTGAATGTTTGAAAAAGTTCTAAGAGTATCAACTTCAAAGAGCTCAAATTCAAAAAGTGTTACGTGGCTTCATTTTCAGGATGCAATTTTAAAAATGTCGTTCGCTCCTAGGAGGTGTCCTACAAGGAGATGTTACACGGGGGACGTACGTGTTCAAACGCGATCACTCACACACTAAAGTTTATGCAGCACACTTTACTAACTAATCAAACTGTTCACTCAGTAAAGGTAACTAATATAGGTAATACGTGCAGTAAAAGAGAGAATCGTGTAACAATGTATTCAACAAAACAGCACGAATAAAAAAAATACATGAAACTAACGAACGGTAAAACAAATACAAATAGCTAAAAGTGAGAGATGTACAGAATGACTAAATTAACTGAATGAAGAATGAGAATAATAAAATACTAACCGACAATTAACAAGAACGGAAGAAAACACAAACAATAATGTACGTGAAAAATTGATATTGAACACAGTAATAATATTAAAACAAATGTAAATGTAAAAGGCAAACGTAATACAGTTCGTTTGTACGCTATGACGCCAGGCCTCAAGCTGTCTACTCTTGGATAAAGCGTCGAAGCGGTGCACCAGGTCTCTATCTGCTCAGCAAGTTCATTAAGACAGAGAAGACTTGTCAACTGTGAAACAAAACCTATCCTGAAGAAAACCGTTTCTCGCACCGTGACTATACCAATGCGGAGAAAATTCATGGTGTACGCCCGTCACCCTAAGCGCTGCCCATAAGGGGTACCGGGCACGAAAAGGTTATAAGTAAATTTCCAAATGGTTAGAAGTTAGGAAACGCCCTGTATGACGGCATCACCATGAGGTTTTCTTCGAGTCTATGACACTTAAGTCAAACAAAATAAAACACTCCGATTTGACCATACTGTACAAATATAAGGCGAGCCTGAATCTTAGATTAATTGGGTATGGTTATACATTATCATGGAAGCTTAAAATACAGTATTGCACATATCAAGAGGTTAGTCGACATCTGAAAATCGAATTCTAGATGATTACTTTCGGTCCGTCATACAGAAATAATTTGCACAAAAAGATATCGTTAGATAAAAACTGATCTTACCTGCAATCATCTAGATTTTTTATAGGTCTAGCTAAAATTTTTTCTTGTTGTTTGATGAAGTCAACCAATTCCAAAAACTTGTCTTTATATTTTTCGGTTAATTTTTTGCCTAATAGGTGCCTCCATGCTTCTGATTCCACTAATAATGCTAACTTAAAATCATCCATTAATATTCGTAATGCTCCAATGTTGAATTCATCAGGTAAATCTCGTATTTCATCACTTTTAGATTGAAATTCCTTAAATTTTTCGACAATTTGAACTGTTAATGGATTTTTATCACAAAATGCCTGTACTTGAGTGCTACGATTATCAGCCCATAAAGGTGAATACCTTAAATATTCCTAAAAATACAAGAATATTTACAGAGGGATAAAATTGATATAAAATAGTTCTCATTCAACACAAACTATAATTAATAATATGTAACAATAATTTGATCAAGTAGGCTGATTTATTTTACCAAATCCACAATCACATTAATGTTCGCGTAATTGCACTATACATTATATCTCGAAATGATCATTAATACTTTTTTTAAAGTATTCAACACAATGAACACTTAATGTTAGATACTTTAGTTGAATTGATCGGCCTATTTACACAGTTTTTGTTTTTATAGCGCGACGTTTTGGAAGCGGAATCTGCTTCTGTCATCAGTCTTAGCTTTGAGAAGGACTGTTTTTGCACTTGAGTCGAATTCATTAATTATTGATTATTTTCCCAAGCACTTAACTACTCTCGCATTCGAACGTGAAACCTTTCACTTACAAGTCTGGTACCTCTGCCACTGAGCCACTGAGTAATCCTATATATATATATATATATATATATATATATATATATATATATATATATATATGGTATCGGGATGCGGTCTAGTTAAAAATGAAAATGACTCTTTATTTAATTCAAGCTTTCGAAATAATTTATTTCTTCATCAGGAATCTGTGTAAGATGAGCATAAGTGAGAATTAATCTATTGACATCATAAAGACTACTTACTAAATGCGAGAATAAACTAACTAACATTATTGTACAGAACAGTTTTTTAATTTAACAGAAAAATTAAAACATAAACATGTTTATGTTTTAATTTTTCAAATTTGACAAAATTGTTTACTACATCTTTAACAATTTTTAACAAACATTACTACTGACGAAGATAACTGTAAGTGTTATCGAAACGTTTAGATTGTATAATTTAAAGTACACCATTAAAAAATCCCAAAAAAGATCAGTATTTTATTATGAGTGTTAATGGTGAAAGTTTACATTTTCGTATTGTTTTCCGTTTAATTATGATGTTTAAATTTAAAGTTTAGAAGAAATGAAACAAATATTTTATTTATTCACACAATTAATAGGTTCTTTCTTACTTGTTATTTTTGTTGATAAACGGATGATGTAACTCGGAGTTTCTTCAATCGGTGAAGAGGCCTCAAATAGGTTATAGACTGCTGGCGCCTTGCTTTCTTTGTAATTTTCAGTATCTTCTTTTGATCTTTGTTGGAGATGAATACGATTGTAATTTTCTTCCCACAAATTATTTGTGTAAATTATTGCTCGATATATGTACACTATCCAGTTTTTACGTGATTGTTTAACTTCAACGACAAACAGCAAATTTTATTTCCCAATTTGGACCGATTACTGTTTTTTATATTTATTGTTCACTATTTATACACAATTGATTACAGTTCTGCTACATGCAAACGCGTTATCTTCACTTATTACGTCACCTTTAATGCGAATCTAAAATTATGGTGCAATCCTTTGTATTATCACCAACTTGCCTATACTTTTTTTTTATTTTAATAAGGAAGGTAATTTTCTACTTCTTTCCTATTATACCGCTAATTAATTTTATTTGTAATTTGCACATTTTATAGGGCCGTGTGACTATACAATATCATTTATGCTGCGGCGTCAATCGACCGACAACTATCAACTCTGATCGCATATTTAATGCGACTCTTTTTGATCGCTTAATTAACGCGACTGTTTTAAAAACTGCACATCATTATTATGACAGCGTCATTCCCTTCCCCTGCAACGCATTTATGCACTGGCAAATGCCGCGTATTTGTAATATTTTCAAATTGAATATATAGATAACTTGCTGAAATAAACTAAAGCTTTTCACCTTAATATTAATTAGATTAAAATACAAATAAACAATAACATTTCTTTATCCAAAAAAATAATATATAAGTATCTAATCTCGTATAACTTAGCGCGAATTTTTGATTTTTTTAAAGCTGCCGTTACACATTGTGATGCATATAAAACAATGTTTGTTAGCTTAATCTCTCAATTATTGTAGTATGGAATGTAATTTAATTTGAAAAGGCGCTCCACTTAGTTTTAGTTATTCTTAGCCCTTTCAGTCACGATATCCACCCTAATGAACAGTGTTATAAAATGAAAACAATAGATATGCATGAATACGATTAGAGTGTCACCGGGGAGTAGTGAAGTCATCAGCCATTTATAGTGACATTTCGTGTGTTCAGACAACTTTCTTTTAGAAATAATTTCAATTTGAATACTCATCGAGATTAGTAAATATAGGCATGAGAACAAGTAATTCTGTATAATTATCAGTACATTTGTTCAATTTTATTAGAAAAATAACACATAAAAGATAAAGACCAACGACTCGTTTATAATATTCTCTTTTAGATAGTAATAAAATGAATAATATGCGTTCTGCCTCTAACAATGAATATGACTGTATAAATGATTTTCTGGATAATCAAATACAAGAAATCGAAGTGACAGAAGAGGATTATGACTATGATTTTGGAGCAATGGGAGGAGTAAAAGTACCCACAATAGATTCAGAATAAATAATTGAGCAGGAAGATGGAAGTCACGAAAATATACTAAGAGAGCAATTATGTATGTTTTACAAAGATTACAATTTGACAAACAAGAGGAATATGAACTGAAGTACATTACTAGACCAGATATGACATATTCCAAAGACCAGAAAAATAGATGAGTTTTGTAGTCGTTTCGATTTCTTCGTCAAATATACACCTGACAGTATATTTGCTCAGATGTCAAAAATGACTAATTTGCTTGCTTCGTTTCCCTTCGACCACAAAGAAGAAATGAAGTTCATTGGCATTCATATAGTAATGGGGAATTTGGAATTCCCCAAAGCAAGACTCTACTGGGATGCTACATTGGGCATCACGTTAGTGAAGGAGAATATGATTTTCAATCGGTTTTCAAAATTGAGGAACACCATTCATCTCCTGAATACAACTGCCACAGGGTAGAATCTAACCGCATTTGGAAAGTACAAGACATTTATACGTCAATTCGGAGCCGTTGGAAATAGCTCCAATTGGAAACTTATTTTTGTGTTGACGAAAAGATAATACCATTCAATGGCCAGATAGAGATCAAGCAATATATGCGCACTAAGCCTGCAAAGTTGGAAATAAAGTTGTGGATTCTAGTCGACCAGAATGGAATGATCTATCACTTCATAATTTATCAAGGAGCGTAAACTGAGACCAAAGATATTTATACTGAATTTGGACAAGGTGCAGGAACTGTAATGCAGTTAACTGAGAGAATATTTTGACTAGTTTTTCAGTTCGCACCACCTTTTTGGATATATGAACAGAGAGACATAATGATTTTGTGAACAATAAGGATAAACAGATTCTCTAGCCCAAACCTGGTACCAGATAAAGGGTTGAAGAAGAAGGGCAGAGGGAACTTTGATTATAAGTCAGCGATGGTGGGATTGTAATAAAAAAAACGGTATGACAACAAACAGTGCGTATCTAATTTTGTTGCTAGAGGCGACGTTGATAGCTATAGAAGGTGGGATCGATCATCCAAAGAATATATTTCAATCCCAGCCCAGAAGCAATCACACTACCGAATGGGAATATGGGTGCAGTTTACAAGCTGCACTTCCTTCTTGGCATATATATATATATATATATATATATATATATATATATATATATATATATATATAAGTAGTACAGACGTTCTAGAAGGTAGACGTTGCGCAAGATTGCGCATACGATATTCTAAATTCAACAGGTGTCGATTTTTTCCTAGAGCTTGATGACATACAATTTCATGGACATATAAAATCGTCGGCAAATCAGTGCTGATAATTATCGAAAGGCAACTTTATTACAAGTACAGTCATAAAATCATCTACATTAGACTAACTCATCAAAGTCAGAGAACTCTGCTAAGTGCGAAAAGATGTCATTGATGTGAAAAAATATTTTTTCTGGCTGTAAATATACCATTAAATGCGATAATAGTATATGCATTGAACTTACATCAAATAAAATAATTCAAGATCAGGGATGCCTATTACGCTAACGTATTACCATACATATATATATATATATATATATATATATATATATATATATATATATATATATATATATATATATATATGTGTGTGTGTGTGTGTGTGTGTTGTGCGTGTGGGTGCGGGTGTGGGTGTGAGTGTGAGTGTGCGCGTGTGTGTGTGTGTGTGTGTGTGTGTGTGTGTGTGTATGTGTGGATGTATGTTAGTACCCACGATAACTTCACACCACGTATTGTGAAGGCCAAAAAAAGTCGAGTGGGCTCAATTTACCTATATACCAAAATGTAACGTTTGTCGGTGAAAATATTTTTTTGTTTACATTTGTGTACGCTGTGCAGAAATACGTACAACAAATTCAATCAAATTTGGCGGTAGTGCATTTCAGGTTTACCGTAATTTTAATAATCGAAAAAGGCCAGAGGAAATTGCAAAAGGGCCAAAACCACCCTCACTCCCTAGTAATTTTTTTTTAATTTTCTTTGGGATGGTGGTATGGCTCTAAGACTTCTTCAACTTCTTCAACGAGAAGGCTTACTTATCATTTTCATTTTTTGACTTTAATAAAACTCCGTATTTCGCAGTATCGAAGGAAAAAATGTTTACTCAAACACTGATAACCGATATTATTAGGACAAGCTTAAGAAAATTTCAAAATCTAGTTGGTCGTCCACATGAAGACAAAACAAAAGTCATGATTTTGACAGAAACCAAATTCATTGTGCCAATTACTGCTGACAGTCAATATTTCAATAGTTAGTTGCTTTTGTGTTTTCTTTTATGGCGATCACCGTTATTGTTTCAATTACTATTGCTGTTATTGTTGCTTAATATTAGTACTTGGATACTGTGGAGGTAACTGCCGCGAAAGTGTCCCATGAACCAAACTGGAGAATACCAAATCCTAAAACTTTTGCCAGAATCGAAACACATCTTCGGGAAACGGGAAGATTTAAGCCAGTGAGAATAAATGCTGAAAAACCTCGACAAGCTCGAATGCCCATTACGGAAGAAGCTGCTCTTCAAATGATAATAATCCTCGAACCAGTACAATTATTTCCACTTGACTACGGAGCACATTTAAGTGTTTCACAAATTGTTTGGAAACGCAGAGCAGTGGACAACGGATTTCCCACTAATATATTGTTCACTGATGAGTCTAGTTTTACACATCGTGGCATGACGAACCTACACAATAAGCATATTTATACAGATGAAAATCCCCATGCTATTAAAGGCAGACATTATCAACGAGAATTTAACATCAATGGCTGGTTCGAAATTATTAGCAATTTTATAATTGTGCATTTCCTATTGCCTGATCGTCTGGTTGGCGCTAGTTACCTTCGTTCCCTTCAAGAAATTTTTCCAGAATTATTAGATGGCGTGCCTCTTGCATATAAACATTTTCTTTGTACACGGCGGTACACTACCCCTTCTTGCACGTAGCGTAAGATAATATCTTAATGCACAATTTGATGGTAGATGGACTGGTAGGGGACAAGAAGCACATATTCGATGGCTTCTTCGGTCTCCAGAGTGTAATCATTGCCGTTTCTTCATCTAGGAAGCGTTGAAACAGAAGTGTACATGGCTTAAATTAATCATTCCGAACAATTATGAAACGGAATTGAAAATGCAGTAAGCGAACTACGAGGAAAAGACGATGTTCTGAGGAGGGTGCATGGCAATTCATTAATGCGTCTCTGCATTAATGAAGGTGGACGTCATATTGAACACTTGTTGTAAGAATAATTACGTCTTTGTGTCCATGGTTACCTAAGAATATCGGTTATCAGTATTTGAGAAATAATTTTTTCCTTCAAAACTTCGAAAAACAGAATTTTTTTTCGATTATTAAAATGTCGTTAATCCTCTAATATGCACTTCTGCCAGATTTCATTAAACATGTTCTATGCATTTATGTACAGCGTACACAAATGTGATTTTTTAAGTATACATTAATCTTTTCTCACGAACAAACGTTACATTTTGGTATATAGGTAAATTTTTGGCTTCCACAATACGTGGTAATTCCACGTCTCAGCAATTTTACGACACCCTATATATATATATATATATATATATATATATATATATATATATATATATATATACTGGGTGTCCAAAGCGTCATTAAAATCATTTATGCAAAAATTATATTTTTCCAATACGTGCTCAAATTACAAATATTCTAGCACCTACAGGGTGATTCGTAAAAGTAAGGGGGTATCAACTTTTTTTATTTTAAATGGAACACCCTGTATATCATTACAGTTTTGGATAGCCTAATGAATAAGCTTTTCAACGATGTATGCATTGCATTTTATATACACAAATGTATACATCGTTGAAAAGCTTATTCATTAGGCTATCCAAAAATGTAATGATATACAGTGTGTTCCATTTAAAATAAAAGTTGATACACCCCCCCCCCATACTTTTACGAATCACCCTATCGGTGCTATAATATTTTTAAGTTGTGCACGTATTGGAACCATATAACTTTTGTATAAATGATTTTAATGGCGAAACCACAATCTTCCGTCACGTGACGCTTTGGACATCCGGTATATATATATATATATATATATATATATATATATATATATATATATATATATATATATATATATATATATATATATACATAAAGTTCACCGTGCTACGTTCAAAACGTATCGCGAATTTGCAGTTTATTGTGAGATAAAATTAAACTGGTGTTTTCGCATATTTGATTTCATTTGACAAATACGTGCTCAATTAGTTCCTGAATGTAAACTAAAGTTAGTCGTGTGTATCAATTAATATTGGTTAACTATCTGTTTAATTTGATAGCCGTATAAATTTATTTTTATCGAAACAATTATATTTATTAAAATCCAATATCATTCATCATTGATAAATAAGAGTGTTCGAGCAAAAAGGGCATCTGTGGCCTTTGTCCTTATCCCCTCTCCCATCCCAATTAATTATAATTTTAGGAGCCTACTCATTACCGTATTGCATCCAGAAAACAACATCTGGTATGGATACCTGTGCGCATCTGGAAGCCATGTTGGTTTAGCATTGAACCAAGGACAATGTGAACCTTACCATCGTTCGATGGCGCCCGAGCTCTTATGCTTCAGCACTTGGAAAGGAGGACCGAGCACCATGACGGTTATAGGTTATAACTTTTTTTGAAATTTTAGCAACAAATATTCCTAACATAACTAAGATTTAAGTGTAAGGTAAAACGACCAACTCCGTTACACAAATATGTTATATTGAGCAGTTGATATTAAAAGATTTGTCACAATTAACTGGCCTAATAATAAGTTATATTTAGCATAGCTGTGCAAAAAAAAGTACTAACCTTCAAAAGACTTTTCACGTCAGGGCCTAACAAATACATTGCACCCTGCAGTGCCATAAATATGCGCACTACTTCTTTTTGCTCTGATATCATTTTTTCGAAATTCATAAGACCTTCTACATTAGTTCCAGGTGGAATATCACCCTGACCCCACATGGGTATCTCTCTATGTGAACTCAAAATACTATCCAATAAGTGTGTAAAATACGTTTGAATTTCTTCCAAACTTGGATTTATTACCGCAACAGGTATTTTTAGCTCCATTTTTGTTAACATCATAGGTCTATGGGAGTAAGCATCCGCAGAACTAGAAAAATCCATTATATATAAAAATGTCACAAATGATAACAAAAATTAACCTACATCAGCATCGCAGATCTAACTCTTAGAATTTCAAGTGAAAGTTTAGTGGACCTCACTAACGCCTCGAAAACTTTTGAATTAAAATAGGCGAACATTTCGTTACAGTCATTGTACAATAAATGAATATCGGATAAACTATTTGCGTCAATCTCCTTGAATGCTAAAAATACGAATTCAAGAACTGTAAACCTGTAAAAATAAAATGTTACCAATGTCATCGTCCAACTTTGATGATGATGCAACTGCTTTAAGTGCTTTTTCTGGATCCATCCAGTTGTACTTTTGTGCTTGTATTTTTGGAGAAGTCATTGTATCTACGAATTTGTTTATAAGAACAACTACCGCTTTTTGAGTCGTATACAATTTTGATTGAATTTCCATAACTAAAAACATACAAATAATAACCCATAAAAGAAAGTTTCTATCGAACTTTTATTTTTCCTGTACTCCAAACATATCTCAAGTAAGGGCTTCGGGAACGTAGGATCTTCAGGAAGATATAGTAATGACGAATTAGCAATACTCTCTAATACTTCATCAATTCGAGCTTCCTTCATATCTGTGACCTGTAAAGATATATTGATTGCTTAATTTTTTGTAAACTGTTACATTAGTGTTAGAACCTGCGAACAGAACCTAAATCCTACTGAAGAAAGGGTAATATTAATGCTATCACATTTATTGACAATTTCACAGTGGTTTAGTACTTTTAACACGTATTTTCGTATAGTAAACCCAGCCTGAATGAATTCAGAAAGTCGAAGGAGCGTAGTAAATATTGAGAACATTATAGCAAAAGAATAACCCGGCAAGGCCACTAGTTTTCAAGAAGATGACGCCTACTTGTGCAGGGCTGACTTGCTAACTTTATTAAAACCACTAATAATAAAAGACCGGTGCACAACTTTGGTGCCTTGGTCAAAACCTTTAGTGCATTATCTCACTTATTTGAAGAGTTACAACTTAGGTCAAGTTACAAGAAAGTTACCTTATTATGGGCCTAATTTAATACGATAAGGATATTTGATGTACTTGCCATGGCTTACTTGATATTAACACATATATTATTAAGGCACTTTTTCAAGGGTAATCGAAATATGATACTAGGATTTTTGTACATCTTCTAGTTTTCTTGAAAATAACATCAACTTTGTTTTTTCTTATGGATCGTGTCAAGCTTAGTATTAAATTCTGCTAGCATTTTTCTTCCTCTTTTCAACAATGTATCACATGTGTGTTTAAGTCGTTTCACATTATTCATTTCGCATTTTTTTGATTCTGAATAGTTAGCTTTCGAATTAGTAGTTGGCTGTAACATAATGACATCTCTAGAAATAAAACATCATTCATTCTGTCCTTGGCAAGTGCTCTTGGTGTTTGTGCTGAAAGTTTTTGATGGTAGGTTACTTTCAGTAATAGTGAAAAGTTTGACATAATAACATGTTACATTTTATCGCAAAGAAATTCTGCAGAAACTGGCTGAATATACCTCAATAAGTACCCAGAAAGAAGGCAGCCTTGTCACATGGTTTTCAGAGCTCTACGGATGCTTCAAAAAAACTGTTGCAAAAAAGGACATAATCCTCAATAAAAAAGAATAATGTTTTGTTGACAGTTGAAAATTTATCAACATCAACTCAAACTGAAAATTCTACTGGTGCACCAAGATCTACAGTTCAATTCTAAAGAAACACGGATACCTCCCATATAAATAACGAATTAAGCCCTTCATCCAGGAGATATGGACTGGAGGAGAACCTTCTGCGAATGGTTTACTCGGCAGTGTGTAATTAATGAAAATTTACCCCATCAAATTTTATAGACGATAGTTATTTCTGTAGTGATGGTTTATTTCACCAAAAAGCACGCATACTGGTCAACTCCAAATGCGTTTTGAGTTTAATGTATGGTGTGTAATTTTGGGAAACAGACTATTCGGTCCAATTATGTATGAAGGCACTTTAATAGCTGAAAGATATCTTCAGCTTTTACATCAACATGACGTTTTTTTTAATGGTATACCATTATCTGAAAGACAGCAAGATGAAGCACCACCTCACAATGCGCGGGTTGTTCGGAAATATCTGAATCAACAATTCGACAACCAGTGGATTGGTAGACATGGCGTAGTTGCATGATCGGCAAAAAATCTCCAGATATTACCCCATTAGATTTTTTGTTTGGGGTTATCTGAAAGAAAATGTTTATGTTCACACATTCAATAATGTCGAAGATCTACGATGAGTTATTTTTAATTGGAAGAAAATGCTGAATTATTTGAGCATATTTTGTAAATATTTTTACTTAAGTTTGGTCTTTATTAACATTAGTTATTTCTGAATTAAATTGATAAAAATCTAATTTTTCGTTTACTTACTACTTAATTGCAAAACTAACTATTTCGAATCAAAAAATGCGACATTAATAAAATAAAACGATTTAAAGACACATGTGTGATACATTGTTGAAACGAGAAAGAAAAAAGAATTTAATACTAAGCCTGCCACGATCCATAAGAAAAAACAAAAGTTGATGTTATTTTCAAGCAAACTTGAAGATGTACAGAAATCCTATTAGCTGAGTAATTAAATAAAAACCAAAATCGAAAATTTTGTTAATGTCTAGTAAACCATAGCAAGTACGTCAAATGTTTTTGGCCTATTAAATTAGGCCCAGAATAAGGTAACTTTTTTGTAATTTGACCAAAGTTGTAACTCTTCAAATAAGTGAGATCCCCATGCTGAACATTTGTGTCCTGGACACTCTGTATACAGGGTGTGCCAATAGTGCGTGAGTGGAAGATTGTGAGTTTATTAAGGAATATTCCTAAAATTTGTTGATGGAATGTAGTGGGGTATCTTAAGGCTATAAACCTAAAATATTTTCACTTGAATCACAAAGTTTATACAGGGTGATTTATATCAAAGTTGCATTTTTTAATGGAACCCTCTGTATATTATTGCATATTTGGATTCCTTGGTCAATTCTAGTGCGACTTTATGTATCACACATGGTACCTAAAACGAATAGTTTGCCGCAATTCGTCATTTTTACAAATAGTGGATGTCTGAAAAAAACGAGGTATCACTGTGATCACAAAACTTGGATAGATTGGTGTCGATTACGCGATCAGTCGCGCAATTGCACTGTTATTTTGAATTAATAATTGTCGCGTTGTAAATGTTTTTGCAAAAGATGTTTATCTATCTTGGAAGGATAATATGGAGAACAAAAACTATTAAATTTGGGGCGACACTGCGATGTTTTCGAAGTTAATATAAAGTTTTGTAGTTTTGGAATCAATTTAGTGATACATTTTTAAGTTATCTGAATGATTGAGTAGAAACTTAATTTTATTTTCATGATGAGTTTTTGATAACGATACTAAAGTAAAAGTTTCGGATTCATATTTAATCAGTTTAGGGTCTCATTTTATGAAGTCTTAAACGTTTTCACAAGCGATAATTTGCTAAAAATTTTAAGAGTGTGTGATGTCTTGGGTTAAACGCACAGTAGAAGAACATTACCCCGTACAGCGTGCATGTTTGCAAACTAGCTCAGCGTGCGTGATGAGCCGTGATCTTTACTTATCCACATACTTATTAACGCACTCGTCGTTGCTCGCCAAAACGTCAAAGCCTGAGAATATTAGTCAAGTTGCCTCTACCTGCTTGAAACGTATCGGAAAATAAATGATGAACATGATCTAATAGTATTTGCATAAGCAGGCATGCAATTATTCAGCCTGGTCTAAAATGTAAAATGTACTTCAAAATAGCGTACTTGAATGTTCATTATCTAGCTTTCTGAGTATACTCACCATATGCGATTATTAATCCGCAAATCTTACCCATCATTGGTATTATTACTCCACATAAACTATGGTCTCAATTTTAAAATAAGGAAGTCAACATGTTTAGGATTTGGTGATCATAAATAAACGTCACAAATTTTATATAAAAAACCATTCTACGTTATACCAAATAAATAAAGAAAAATGATAACAAAAAATAACCAACGTATAATGAGCGAATCAACTACATCCGCGATTAATGTGTACCATGTTGAAGGACTTCAAATTAAAAATAAACATAGAAGAGAGGCGCACAACCTTATTAGGGCTCCTTCCGCAAACATCAAAACATAAAAACAATGTAGTAGTATAGGTACGTTAAATTCAGATTTTTTAGTCAAATACAAATAAAGCAAAACAAAAGAAAAAAAAATCACAAATTAAAGATCTTAATTTTAATAAATCATCGGAATCTCACCCTAAACATCAACCTAAAATTAAAGCTTAAACAGTATACATTGTTATCCCGCCCATAGCAGGGTAAACAAATATACAAAAAAACAAAAGAAAATTGAGCATTCTTACTTAAATTACCCCTTTGTAGGTAAAATTCCACAACTGTTGAGATGTCGGTCCGCCAACCGTGTCACGTTATTCTAATACATATTTACGCAATCAAGACTAGCTGAGAACTAATTAAAAGGAAAGTCACGCTCATCTCTTTTCTTTTCTTAAATACCTTAATGGCCCCGCCAATAAGAACACTTCATTTTGAATGAGCTGTAAAGTTAACTTCTACAGGAAAACTGCCAACTTAAGAAATTTCACGACTACATCCCGTCATTCTACGATATCGTCAATAACCCACTCTCCAGATAGCTGCACCAGTCAGCCAATTAAACTTTCACCGACAGTCCTATAACCTTTTAATGTTAAAAATGAAGTACATTTAATATAGTAAGCTCTACAATAACAAAATGGAAAGCAAAATATCTCGTTAAGTCTGAGTAACATCAACGGTTCCACGATAATTATGTTACTAAAGAAACCTACTCAACATAAAGAATGATTCAAAATGCACGCCGGTTTTAATACATAAAAGAATAGGTTTACAAAGGACATAAACCTGTTAATCCAACCATCCCAATTTGCCACTACTTTGCTGGCATACCGAAGCTCTTCCTGAAATTCTTGATTACGACTTAATATTCTATTCTATCCTATTTTGCATATAATTTCTTCCTGTAACTCGCGGATGTTTCGGGGTTTATTGGCATAAACTATTAGCGTGTCGTGAAGCAACGCAATTGGTTCGCGTCAAGTGTTACAAGTTGCTCCGTCTTGCTGAAACCATAATTGACCAAGATTGATTGCATCGAAATGTGGTCACAAGAAATCTCTTATCATCGTACAGTATCGGCCTTCATTAACTGTCGCAGCTCGTATTGGTTCATTTTCAAAAAAATATTTTTCCGTTCCTCTTTTTGTGCTTCGAATGAAGATTTTCTGATTCCCAAATACGGTAATTCGCAAAGCCATCGTCCCTCCTGTTGTCTTCTCTGAACCCAGCCAACCACACCTCATCTATCCTGGTGATCGAGCACTTTCACTTTCTAGGTTGAGTTTTGTAGGGGTAGTAATGAGGATCGTGCACAAGAATTCACCACAATGAAGAACACCCTATACTCAATTCTTGGGAATGACATAGAACCGATTTTGGTGGACTAACATTGACACTGCCACAATCCAACATAATGTTGGACCGGCCAGAATTCTTAATGTTGACGGTTGCCCTATTTCGTTGACACTGTTGATTAGTTCGACGCTTCATTACGCCCGAGAATCGAAGTCTTCTGATCTGCAGGTGTAACTAGATTACACCTTTTCCATATAAGTATCGTATGTACGTGACTGGAAAGTGCCAGATCAGTTGAATATGGTTATAAGCATTTTTAAGTAAACTTTAAAAGAAATTTTTACTCACGTATACGGACAATTAAATATAGTTCATCAGACCATTATTTTAGAAATTTGAAGTCACGTGGCGCCTTGATGGAATTTTATTACATTTGTGATTTTGTTGAGTTTTAACCAGTACCCTTTTAGGTGTGTGAGTAAGAAACACAATCCTACCACTGCGTTTGATTAGTACCATGCACTTTACCTGTATTGAATTACGTTACCCTGTGTAATAATTTCAGAGTATATGTTAAGTCGTGTTGGTAAAAAACAATTCATTTTAAGTATATGTTGTACTTACCTCTTTAACATACGTTTGAACTGCATCTAGTGTATCGGCAACATCTTTGCAAAATTCAGGAATCTTCATTGAAGTCCATGTTATTGAGGATAAACCAGGCAAAAAAACATTTTGCATTTTTAAAAGCATCTCTTTCAACAATGGTATAAATAATCTTAATAAATTTTTCCGCATGTTGTTATTTCGCTCGACAAGCTGTTTAACAACTTCTAACGAATGATATAGCCTATCTTTGCAAAATACCAATATTTGAACAACATCAGGAACGTCTAAAAAGGAAAAGGCGTTACATAAATCAATAAAAATTAAACAAATTACTTACTCATTCCTAACTTATGCATATATTCAGTCTCCCTTATTGCTTCAGTAATGTATGGATCAAAGTTAACAATAAATCTTTTTGTTTTTGGATTGATTATTAAAATAGGAGCGCTAAGCCCACTTCTCACCTGTATTTGAGTTAGTTAAATATTACAACTATAAACGCTTAGTTTGCTTACTTGCGGTATATGTTTCATCCATGCTTCGTGATAAATTTGTTCGTAATGAATAAAAACGCAAGATAAGGAATTAAATAGCTGAATACACTTCTGAGCTTTTCGATGTCTCATTACCTATTTATTTTTGTTTTGAACAATTTTATTGCATTTTAACTTACCTTTGTTCGCTCCTTAAAAACATTCATGGGTTCCTCGATTCTGGCATATAACTGTCTTATCCACATAATCCTTCCGCTAACAGGCGGAATATTACGCGGTAAAAGTGGATTTTGCCTTTCTTCATTATACATATCTCTCAAATCTTCAATTTCTGTTTCAAACATCTCAATCGCTTCCAAATAACGTTCATCCAAATGCAAACACTCCAAACTTAACTTTTCAAATCTATAAAGTTTGACTTAAAATCACAAACATACGGTGTACTCTCAAAAAACCTTTGTAATAAACGTATCACGTTATCAACATTAACCATCTTTTCTAAAGAATTACCAACAAACTCTTCAAGATCCCATTCAGATTTTATTACGCCGTTTTTAAACTGTTTATAATCAATATCAAACATTTCTTGACGGTGATTGAGCGCGTCGTACTTTTTTGATGATATGGCCTTATACAGATCATTAACTAAATCTCCAAATTCGTCTATACCTTCAATAGTACTAGATCGTAAGATAGAGTACTTAATTGTTGTATTTAGAACATCCACAATCTAGAAAGTTTTTAGTAGACACTGTATATACGTATGCATGTTTTACCCTTTCCAGTCGTGTTTTGAAAGTTTCAAATTTTCCAAAAACGTAAGTTTCGGAACAATTAAAAGGAGGATCTCCAGCATCTTCCATATCTTTTTGTACTTGTTTAAAACATTGATAGTATTTGAAGTATAAATCAAAACAAACCTAACAAAAAAAATCAAATTAAATTTTAAGCGAAACAAAAACTTCTATATGTATACAGTTAGAGTCTAATTAATCGGTATCTAACAATTAATAGGGATGTCGTCCCGTCGTAATAAATGATAGTAGAAGTGGAGCACCATCCGCCATCTTGGAATTATTGGGGGAAAACCTACCATTTTTTATATGTCCACGTGGGGATCGTATTTTTTCACCCCTATGGTTTCTTTTCGGAGGCCTTTTTCAACCCCTTAATGGAATTTTTACCGTGATTAGGACCTATTTGGCTGTATTAAGAAATTTTTTTAAGTTCAGCCCCTGGAGGGTAGGTAAATGCGCGCGCATGCAGTGTTCTGAGAATAAAAAGATTTAATCTGTTATTAGAGTTGTTTTTATCAAAGAAGATTGAATAATTATTATTACATTTTTTTTTAATCCCATCTACAGATTGTGACCTAATCTATTTATGCATTGGAGGTTCTATTCTAATAAGGGACCGTAGTCTTGTAAGACGGGAATCTGTTCGCGAGCTTCTTAATCTGTGTTTATTATTACTAAACAGTTATTCAACTTCATTTATATTGATTGGAAAGTACCAATCAGCCGTCGACAACGTGTTAATTAGTATGTTGACAAACATTTTAAAATTTTGCTATCTTGGATTTTTGTGGCCCTGGGACACCTTGACAGTCATTTTTTTATATGCCTACGTAGGGATCGTATTTTGGTCTATTTTTTAAAGCTAATAAACAATTGAATTATTTTTGATATTAAATAAGCTAGTTAATGGGTATTGCGTAATCAGTTAATTAACTTGTTGCTATACAAAAGTGAATGTACGATTTCGCAACTGGACGTAAACAATAATAATAAACACCGTGAATATTTTACGTGCGTGTATATATGGGGGCATTTAGCTATCACAGGCTATATTAGTTAGAGAGATGTTTAAATTAAATTACTAACTAACTTAGAAAAAAACGTCTATCAAACTCTTCCTGTAAACCGTCAACAGCTAAAAACCAAATATATATTTGCGCAAACAGGTTATTTAATATTGTGATATGTGCAGCGAATTGCCAGTGTCTTCTTCTTTAGGCTACATTTCGTCTCTATATTATTTTACATACATAAAAATTCTGTCTCATCAGCAATACATCTGTCAAAAAAAACGGCTTTAAATTTTATAAGCAGATTAAGCATGCATTCTGACCGCTTATTAGAGTACTATTTTTAAATTTTCGGGTTTTACCGATAATGGGGTTGTCCTACCATCACATAAGCCTATTTTACATACAAGCTCTGCCTTAGCAGAAATACCCCTGTCAAAAGGAACTTAGACTTATAAACAGGTTCCTAAGGAAGATATTAGAGCGCAGTTACAGAAACAACTAGCGTACACTATACATAAACCTGTCGTAAGAAATTTATTCGGAACAGGTACATTGTGGATAACATTCTTTTGAGTTATAACAGACGCGCGCGAGTATTGACCTAACCACGATCTAATATCTTTACTAGGGGCTTGTTTATAAATCTGAACTACTTTTTGGCTGAGGTATTTTCTCCTAAGACGGCTGCGAAGGCTGCTTCGGCGACCCCTATTCTAATCTTCTCCGAAGATAACTGGTTCTACACGAACATTGACGAGCGCGCCCGCGCACAAGACCCAAGGCTAGCAGCATTCTCGTTTCTTGCGCGTTTCGCTCTTTAAATTGTAACCGTCATCGAGTGAGCATTATTATAATGTATTCTCCTGTTTATGAGCCAACATCAGCGGACATTAGAGATTTACTGACTCCTTAATAAACTATTACAACATAACTGTTCAAGATGATGATGGAAACGATGATGTGGATGAGCTGAATATATCTCACATCCAAGGTGATGGTATGATTCACAGAAGAGCGATGAGGTAGAGGAGAAGGACGAATCTCAAAACCATGATGATGATTGCGACGAGTCACGGTTCAAGAAGAAGAAGAAGACCGATAAAGGATGTGATTAAATAAATTATGTATTGTTGTTTATAATAAAAATATATTTTCAAACGTTAAGCTTCCTTCAATTTTTGTTAATAAACTTGTTTTTCCTAACGGTGCTTGAACCTGCACTAAAGATATTGAATTACCAAGAGATGCCTGTGAACGACTGCAGTAAACTTTTTCAATCATACTATCAACGATATCCCCAACCCAGAGGTGAGAATTATATTCTAGAAGAGGACGAATTTCAGCCTTTACAGCAAAAAGCGTTGTCAGGAAGTAAAATACTGCTTAGATCTGTAAAGAAAGCATATTTTACGAGCAGATGCTTTAGTAGCAGAAGATGGTCAACCAATGGTAGATTTGAAGATACAGTCATTCCCAACCTAGTAATAGAGTCTAAAAGTTTAGGATTTGAGCAATTCATATTTACAACAGGAAACGATTGTTCCATTTTGGTGTACACAAGGCAACGCAGAGTTTTATTAGCATTACATTTAGCTAGATTATTACTTACCAATTCATGGATGCGTTGAATGTCTTTGTTGATTGAAATTGCCGCTTCAACTTTAATGTCTCATGAACTACAACACGTGTTTATCTTTTATCAAGAAAACTAGAAACCCAGTTTATGAGCGTATCATTTAACCCAAACTAGGTGAGTTTGAAAGTAAACACATGCTAAGCCAAACTTGGTCAAACGCTTCTGAGATATCTAAAGCGACTACAATTGTTTCACAGGATTGTTCTAATGTATTGTTCCAAACTTGGGTCACATATGAAAAAAGATCACCTGTTAAACGACTCTGCCTAAACCCACATTGTTGTTTGGAGTTTGTTAGTTTCAAGAAACGAGAGTAGGTGGCTTTATCCATGGTTTTAGACAAAATGGAAGTGATGGCAATTTGTCGGTAGTTCGAGGGCCTTATCGCCTTTTTTGGGAATAGGTTGAACATTTGCTAACTTCCATAATGAAGGAAATTCCCCAGAAGATATCTAATAGAGCTTAGATAGGACTGGTACTAATTCGGGAGGACATTTCTTTATAGCCAGTCGCCTTATTGAGATCAAGCCTATTTACAATCAGTTCTAGGAGCTTGTACCGAAAATTAATTGGTTTCATAGCGTATGAAGAAGAGTTTACTAGGGGACATCTTTTCCAGAATCATTAACATACGAATTAATCCATAAAAATTGTGTCTACAGAATCTGTGAAAGGGTGTTATATGGAGGAAATGAAGATGTACCAAAGTTTTTACTGTTGGCTTTAACAAAAGACCAAAATGTACCGCTGCCCAAAGGAGATGTAGCTAATTCATAACATTTTTGTTGTTCAAACATGAAATTTTTAGCATTAGAATACATTTCCAAGTATGAATCGCTTTGATTCAAATATGAAACCTTCATTTTCATCTACATATGAAAAAATAGAATACAAATAAACAATGAAAAATGTTGCGATGAATGGCCTCTCCTACTAAATCCAATACTGTATATTTAATGAAACTAATTAAATGTAAGCAATTAAATGTTATAGTCGGTCTGTCCCAAAATAAACCATTCGTAAACCAATTGCTATGAACATAGCAAAAATTTGAAAAGTTTTATTATTCTTAAATTGTGTAATCTTTATGTAACGGTATACATAAGAAAACAAAGAAATCCAATAAAGCACTGTTAATCTGTACTACGTAAACATTTTGCTCACAATAAGGACCATTATAGTTGAAATAAAGGAATAAGTTAAATGACTTACGCAATTGACTGTTACAATAACCAACACACATAAGAAAATTGTCTCATCTACGCTCTACTATGTTATTCGAAACATACAAAAAAAATTATAGTGGGCATTGATTGCCCGTATGACCTGATCAAAATTTGCAAATTTGACAAAAGCATACGTATTTAAATCAGTATTATTAATATTCAATACCATCAACTTGAACTAAAATATTTAAAAATATTTCTTAGTTATAAAGGATCACTTTAAAAGTTTCTTTTCTATCGCGCGAGTCTTACACACAATACTTTTGTAATGTAACGATTGCTGAAATATGTTTAAACACTACTTGAATATTTGGAAAAGTTTTATAACTCATATATATATATATATAAGGACTTTACTTTCGGTTTAAGCAGATAATAAACTAATGTTTTTAACTACCATGAATTAGTGTAGATCATGTTTTCTTTCAAACCAATAAACCTACGTGTGCGACGGTTCGCTAACAAAAGTCCCTTTTAGCCTACCACCCTCCCTCTTTTATAAAAGCTCTCGTCCATCTTGCCAATACCATCAAAAATCGCTAAATTAAATTCAGCAACTCTCTAAGGATTTAAACGTGACATACCTTTGCTGAGCACAATATTTGAAGCGGATTCAAGGCAAATTATTGCCATTCATCTACGCTATCTTGAAATTTTTAAGTATATAAAAACGTAATAATTCCCCAAATTCGACATTCACATTCATTCAACACCACATTCAATTTTTGTAAAAGTCTCACATACTCGCGAAGTCTTTCCGCAAATTTCAGTAAATTTCAAAGCTGCTTGCCCTTGAATCATACATAAAATATTTCATTGTGAAATCCTAACTTACTTGTACAAGTCAAGATTCATACATATTCTTCTTCTATAGCTTAATATAATACCAAGGTATCATTAATTCAGTTACGCTACCCCTTCATAACAATTTTGAACCTACATTCCTAAAAATACAAAAGCCGCACAGTGGTACTCATTATCGTCTCAATATTAGTTTTACTGAAATATTATTTCTAATGAAAATTTAATTCTTTCAGCTAACAATCTTTTGTAAGACATTCAAATGTCATTTTACATAATATTAAACGCTTGACTACAAATCCAGTAGCTTCAGATCTACACCAAATTTACACTAAGCTTAAAAAATTTCTCGTACAAACACACGTTCATACCATATCAGGAATACGTTTTTTATATATATATATATATATATATATATATATATATATAAAACGTATTTCTGATATGAAATAATGTCACAAGTTGTATTTGGTATACTGTGATTAGTACCTTGATTTTGTTGAGAACATCAACTTTTTTCTGATTCCATACTGTTTTGGTACCATTACAGTTAATATAGATTCGACACATTATAATCATTTGATTTGAAACCTTAACCAGCATAGCAGTCACGCTTGCTGTGTTATTGTAGTATCTTGAAGTAGTGCAAACCATTCTTATAGCATTTAAAAGACCTGGTAAATGATCAGGTATTTTTGTAGGATCGCATCTATATAAAGGTTCGCAGTAGTTTTCTAATGCGTATAAATATCGCACGTTATCTACGCATTCATTTCTAGCTTTAATAACCTCTTGATCTTGTGATTTCCAGTACTGTTAAGAACAATATTAATAACTCCTCAAGTATATAAACGTCAACACCTTGTATATTTTAGATTTAATTTTTCCCAGGAAAGTGATATAGAGATTACAAAGTGGTGTACCAGTAAATTTCACAATGCTTGTAAATCTAGCCAATTGCTTTCTCCAATACTCTACCTCAATCATGGGACCGACAAATTCGTCTTCCTTTCGCAGTTGGTGATATTGTGTAAGTATCTAACAAATAAAATATAATAATTCAAACAAAATTTGCAAAGTTACCTTTTCGATTTGTTTTAACCATAGTCGTACGCCTTTTTCAATTTCTTCCGCTAATTTACGATTTCTCACAGTATCAGCAAGCTTTTCTGGAGTTTCAATTGCCGAGGTAAAACTAGGATTGAGATTAAATCTCACAATTCCGTCTAATGCAATAGAAGTTTCTGTAAGAAAGCGATTGTAATGAAAGTTCAAGGCATACAAATTTAAACTTTCATCATTATTACATATAGTTAAAATACTTGGCTTTTGATTTATGTAAAATAGGGAAGCCGGGGGTAATAGTGGTGTAGGGTAATAATGGACATTGGTTGTAAAAATTTTAAATTTGGCGCTAGAAATATATTATTCAGTGTAAACCATACTTGATTCTTTGTAGTGTTAGGCTGTGATTGATAAATTGATCAAACCTAGTGAATATTTTCCTTAGAAAATTGAATACAGAAGTCAAGTTGGTGGTTCTTCAAATAAAATATTAGTTATATAAGATTTTCTCGTGTTTTTTCAGAAATTGTATTTTATAATTTTAGGTTATGAGTCCTCATTCAGTGAAGTCTGAACTCTGAAGTCAGTTCCACATAGGAGCAAGTCCACAATTACCCACTAAACTGTGAGTAATAGTGGAGCTATAAATTTATTTTCTGTGTTTATTAGTGGACATACTTGTAAACCCTTCTTCATTGTAGATCATGCCTCGAAATTACCAGTCAAAAAGCAAGAGAGCAAATTATGACCGGAATACTCTACGTATGGCTCTACGAAAAGTAAAACGCGGCAATACTCTGCGAAACATTGCAGAACATTACAATATGCCTAAGTCAACACTGGGAAAATACAGAAACGTACGAGATGTTAGTACAATCAACATTAGCGCAGGAACAAATTTTACCAAATTATAAAATTTAAAAAAACTCAAGACAGAAAATAAAAAAATACTAGAGCTAATGAAGGAACATTGCCAGGCACATCTGCACTAGAAGTTCAACAACCAATAACTAAACTCATAAAATTTGAAAAAAAAGCGCCAGAGTCGAGAAGCAGAAAATGAACATCCTCAAGGGCGTTAAACATATTCAAAGAACGAGAAAAAGCTAACGGAAAATACAAATCAGGACGAGAGTCAAAAATGTTCACCAAAAAGCCAAAGAAAACTCACCACCAAAATAAAGTGCTATTCGTCATCATGATCCGAATCTGAAATATACATTATTTTAGAGAGGGAATTCGAATATGAAGACTTTGAACCATCTCTATGATGAAAAAAAAATTTACGTAATTGTGAGATTCTTAATAATGTAAAGCAGTCCTCCCAATGTGAAAAATTGCCCTTGGGAGATGATGAATCTTCACACCATGAACCGGCTCACACTTACAAAGATGAAGCCACAGCTAGTGAATATGATAATATTTCTCATCACCAATTCGTGAACAGTGAGCAGGATAAGGGGACAACTATTCAACATGAAGACAAACTCAGTCACGACGGTGCAGTCAAAGTTGATTGCATTTCAGTTGATAGTTGTTTACAACCTGTCGAATTTATGTATAATTCTAAACAAAATAAACAAACCGTCAAGACTGTGTCTCCTATTAACCACATTCATTCTACAAGTATTTTATGAGAGCTACCTGTGGTGTGGACAATTACCCCCAGGGGGAAATAGTGGACATGGCTCTATCAAAAAAAGAAATTTCATGCATTCAAATGGAGTTTTGTCCATTATTACACGGTTCGTCCATTATTATCCACAACTCCCCTAATAATATAAAGAAGCACCATTCAAAAAACCCGAAAGCTAGGTATTTTACTTATTCAAGATATATTATTAACCTACTATCTATATAGTTGGCGAATGAACGGAAATCTGCTAGAAAATCATCCCTAGCCGCAATTCCAATTTCATTTTTAAGAAGTTCACCCCAATCCTTTGTCGCAGCCATTGAATTTTTGAGTACTGCTTGAAGTACTATATTGAAGCATCCAATAATATTGTTATTATTTTCTTTCAAATCAAAGGGAGCAAAATATATATCATCAAAAAAGTTTTTCGGATCAACGTCTTTTATGTTTGAATTCCGATAAACTACTACAATTTTTTCTTTTGTAGCAATAGTATTACCATTTGAAACGTAAATTCGTTTAATAATTGTCTCTGGTGGCACAGCTGGATTATAACGACCAGTTGCTGTAAATAACCTTTTTAATAATTTGTTAAACTAATTAAAAATACGTACGTAACTCGTAAGCTGGCCCATCTTGCCAATGAAAAAGTACACCCAAATAACCGTTAGCCTTACTGAAACTTTGAAGTACTTTCAAATGGTCTACGGAATCACCAACTCCATCAATAACAACCTCACTATCCATGTTCCAAAACATAGCAACGATTTCGCAAGCATGGCGATGAATGGAAGTCAATGCCGTAATACGATCACCACGTTCATCCTTAGCTTTTTGCTGGAATATCGTTATATAAGGTTTAAAAATACAGTTCTCATTGTACTTACCATGCGTTCTCTTAATTGTTCTGCTTTAGAAATAATTTTACCCTTCTTTCTAACGTGTCCTTCTGCCTCAGTATTATCTGCCATTATTTACAGAGATACTACTGTTCAATAAAAGATGGATATATTTAAAAGTTATAAAAATGTAAAATGTTGAAATAAACAACTTTGTCAAATATAAACCTGATAAGTTTTACCATGGATATCTAAAAAGTGATTCAAACACACTGAGATTATTTTTGTAGATTACAACTTACGCCCACTCTTACTCAAATTAAAGCAAAGTATTCCGTCGTAAATTAAAATATAACAAAGTCAAACTGTGGGCGACGGATTTATCCCATAAGTGGATAAAAAGGTCTTTAAAACACGCACGATTTTTCGAAATAGAGTAAGTGTTTTAAAGACCAGTTATCCACCAATATTTTACGCTATTTTTTTTTATTGGTGCACCTTGACATCATACATACTAGTATTATTACTACAAAAAAAGGAAATCAGAACTAATAAAGTAAGTACTTTCTATTTTCATTTATATAATTAAAGGTGTTAAATAAAGGTTTTGAATTTTTTAGTAATATTTTATTTGGCGTTACAAGGTACTCCTGTTAGATCAATAATCAAAAAATAGTCATTTAGACTTCACGTTTCTTGAGTTGCTGATGTTGCCATGGTAACCTTGAAAAACGCGCGTTTTTGAAAGTTCGATTTAAACAGGCGTGCTTTAAATAGGTAAAAGGGACACCAATAAAAAAAAGGCCATGTTTATGTAAAAAATATAACCGCCACATAACCTCTGCACTTTGGTGCAGAGCAAAGATAGGAGCTTCGTGCAGGTGTTGTATGCTTGTTTTTTTTTAGTGTTTTGCACATTTCTTAAAAAGTGGATATGGGGTATGTTCTTGCTTAGAGGTAAAATGGGCGCGCGCTGTGTGTGTGTGTTTGAGTATGTGCGTGTGTGTGTGTGTGTGTGTGTGTGTGTGTGTGCGCGTGTGCGTCTGCGTCTGCGTGTGCGTGTGCGTGTGCGTATGTGTGTGTGTGTGTGTGTGTGTGCGTGTGCGTGTGCGTGTGCTGGTGCGTGTGCGTGTGCGTGTGCGCGTGCGCGTGCGCGTGCGTGTGCGTGTGCGTGTGCGTGTGTGTGTGTGTGTGTGTGTGTGTGTGTGAGTGTGTGAGTGTGTGGGTGTGTGCGTTGTGCGTATGCGTGAGTATGCGTGTGGGTGTGGCTGTGGGCGTGGGTGGGGGTATGGGTGTGGGTGTTAGTATTTAGTACATCGTACTTACTATTAATTTATTAATACGTTCGATTAATTTAGTATAATCTAGTCTAACAGCACTCTCTTACTAATAATGTAATAATACTAATCATTGTGATTATTGTAACAATAATTGACAAAACTACTCTACCAATATTTTGAGATATAAAACTAGTTTGCTTCATTGCCTCATTTTGCAGCGTGCTTATTAAATTAACCTACTTACATTTAACAGTCCAGTCATTTGGTAATTTTACTTGGAAAGTTTTCCGGGAGTTTTGAAAATTGGCACTTTTACAGATTTCGACGTGCTCTTTCAGAATTTCAACTTTGCCACCTCGTATCTTTGCCGCTCGCGCCGCCATATTGGAAAAATGGCGCCTAAAAGCAGTTTTTTTGATAATAACTCCTTTCCGACTCATTTTATAGTAAAAACACATACATACAAAAGAAAACTAGAGAAAACTTCCTACAATTGATGTTATAACATTTTTTTTCTAAAATCAATAGTTTCGGCGTACGTGCGCCGAAAAGTGTAATTCAACACACGTTTCGGCAGAAATACTCATTTCCACACCACCATGAGGTAGAGTAAGCGGCGCGTTTTTTTATCGTGGTATCCCCAGTAGGCCTAATCCATATCTGACCCACTATTTTAAAATTTAGGTCAATCTCCGTCGCTTCACTGTTCTTGATGGACCAGGTGTTGTGATTTCATCGTCTTCAGTACCGATTGAAACATCAAAGACTGAAATTTCTTCCATATCATCTGCGATGGGATCATCAGTTTCATCGCAATCCTCTTCGTTCTCGATTTCGTCATATATTTGCTCGAGAATAGTGTCCGTTTCTTCTTCTTCACTGCTATCTTGTGATAGAAATTGCGAGTTATCACAGGAACCACCACAGTTTGTGCATACAACGGAGCACTTGAGCCCTGCCTTTCTGCATCCGCAAGCTTTTGACAAGCTTTTTTGCATTTGCAAGAAATAAGCTTCAACAAGCTTTCTGGAGCAGGGGGCTCGAGTGTAGTGACAGGAATTAGCCCGTTCTTGTCTTTTTTCCATTCCCATTGCTCTACATTTTGTTCGTTCCCATACCACTGCTGAACCTGGTGATAGGTTCGAAACGAATGTTGTCGTGCTGCTGCTTCTGTTGGTGGTAGCGACGCAATATTAAATTTTCTTTTATATGCTGATGCTGTGAAGCATGCATATCTATAATTATTTAAATACGTACTTTTATTACTTTTCACATTACTGTAGCTGTATAATTCAATAAGGAAACGTTCTCCAGCTTTAGCAATCACTTCTGGATCAGCATTTGGATTTTTAAATACTTTGATAACCTCGTTTAAATCTGGATTTTTTCGGAGTACTTTAATAAATTTCATTTTTCCTTGATAAAATAATGCTGATGTGGTATCACAACCACTAAAGGCATGCAAAAATGAAATATGGTCTGCGGCTGTTTTATCTTTCATACTATTTATAGAATTTATTCGTCGTGAAATTTTTCCTTTTCCTGGTTTGAGGATATATATGTTTGAATGCGTAGATAGCGCCGTCAAAAGAATAAGCAGATCTACATCTTCACCAACAACTACTACAAAATCAAATGCCGATGAAACGCTTATTGCGGTATTGATTATTAACGTATCCGCATCTCCGGTGGCTTGTTTATCCATGAAATGTTCAGCTTCAAATTTTGTCTACAACATTCCAATGAGGCGGTTCTTGTTTGCATCATTACCCAGGAATTTACTTTGAGACACAGTTCGCGTCATTGTTTCGTCAAAAAGTATGTCTACTGAAGCAGTTTTTCGTGATCGTCGGGATCGTTCCGCATATTTGGTACTACGGGTTGCTACATCTTCTGGATATCCGTCAAATACGATAATGGCATTAGATGTATAATGCGATCGGACGTAGGTAATGTATTTATTGCAAATAGATGAAAACGATTCACCCTGTTGCCAAACGACTGGGTGTAATAAGTATCCTCCATCAATGATATACATCGTATTTTCAAAATTTATATCACCAGAATGTTGCTCAAATGCCTGATACATAGTGGATTTAATACATTTGCGCATACCTTCATCATTGAAAAGGGATAATGGAAATGGTGCTAGTTCTTACGTAAGGAAATTTTCAAGTTCTTTTTCAGATTCTTCAGCGATGCACATTCTTTGGAAAATTAACAAAGGATTAATCGGAACAATGTCGTTTTCAACCCGAATACCTGTATTCATAACACCAAGAGATTTTACTCTGTCATTCCGTTTAAATTTTACGGTATAGAAATCACTGCCAATGATTTTAGAAATGCCAGCACTACCAATTTCTTGAGATATGTGACAGTTTATTTTTTCATCTCCGATAATTCGAGTGCTTATTGACATGATTTCCTTAAAGTCTGGAAAAGGTGGATGATTGGACAACCAATCCATCAATTTTTTTGCGTCATCATTGTCACGTTTAACCCGCAAACTTCTTATTTTGATATGCTGCTCGGAACGGGAAAAAGCTACGTTGCAAAATTTCTCAACTTCGTCACAAACATTGTGCAGGAATACCATTCCTAAAGTCCACTTGGATAGCACGCTTTCCTTGACTCCTCGACCATGTGTAAGCCCGCCAAGACATTTCATCGTCCTCATTAACGATTGCTCAATTGTCATATCTGACCACATACCACACCAAAATTTGTCAGAACGTCTAATTGTGAAATATCCTTTACTTGTAAATAGTTCGTATTCTTCAGCTGCCATTCTTTCCTTCAAATTAAGCATGTCTTGCAAATATAAATGACAAGATTTTGCATATAAGAAATGGTCACTGGAATAAAAATAAGGTTTCATTTTCTGGACGGTGTCAAGATGTAAATTCCAGTTGCCCATTCTTTCTGACTCAATTAATTGTTTTAGAAGTGTAACCATCCGAAAATATTGCACCCATAATTTCGCTGTAGCACCACGTTGTTCAAGTTTAATCAATTCATTCTCAAATTTATCAGCAAGTTCTTTGCAGCATTGTTCCTGGTCCGCTTCAAGTATCACTGACCTATCGAGATTATATAAAATTCTATCTAATTCTGCACTGAGATCGGGTGTGAAATCGATAAATTGTAGGACAATTTTAGCAATTGAAAGATGAGTCAGCATTTGTGCTCTTACCACACGTGAATACGCATGTCCTGCCATAATTTTTTGAATTGAATCCAATGCGTAAATAGTGTTAAAGAGCTCTTTTAATCCACTTCCGGTCATTATGTATCCGATAGATTCCATGAACGACATTAACAAATGGAATCCACCGAGTCTTACGACAATATTATTCAATTTGGAATTCTCATCATACGAAGAAATGATTTCCCGCGCTTTAAAATACAAGGGCTGGTCAAAAGTGACGAAACAAGTATGCTGATGTAATGGCTCACATTTTTCAGAAGCAGATAAGAGAGCAGTCAAAATTGTGTCATAATCACCCGGTGGAGCATTAATAAAGGGCAAGCACCCTATAAATGATTTTTCGAAGGGCAGTTCTGTTGTCGCTTGTTCCATGAACCCACTCCATCCAGGTATGTTAGGCAGATCAACCCATTTTCCATATAGTCACAATAAGTCGGAAACTGACGGTATAATTATCTCCGAAACCGCACGAATGCTACCAAGGTTTTGAATCTTTATTGTTTTCAAGCCCGTATCGTTTTTCTTCGTAAATGTTTTTAATTCAATGGCACCAAAACTACCTACGACTTTTGCAGACGGCATTTGCTTCAGTCGTTCAATATTTTGGTCGGGAGGAATAGCATTTTTAGGTGTTATACAATGGATACCACCCATAGCATGAAAAGTGTTGTGTCCATCTAATGTCTGCGTGTTGAAATCAGCGTTGTCGAAAACAAACTGTGAAAATGACTGATCATCGATATTTAATGGTGAGCGCATTATAGCTGAAACTTCGAACAGCATTGCTTCGGTGTACGAAGAGCAAAATCCGAGAGATGATAATGTATCTATCAATCGTCGAGATCCATATTTTTTAAACAAAAATGCTGCTACTCCGACCTGAACTGATGATATAGAAGATTTCGGCCTTGCTGCGGCAATTACAGAATGTGCGAGAGCAATGCTTTTTTTCTTCCATTTGTCAAGCGAGCCGCGTTTATTTTTCAAAATTACACCATCCAGGAAAATTCGTAAAGTTTCAGGTATATCTGACTCGACATCTTGAAAAAAATTGTCTGATGGAGGATAATGTTTTGTCTCGTGCACCTTAGACCGAATATCCTCTATAACGATTACTGCTGCTGCCTTTACAATACGCTGACGTTCTTCTGTGTTGTTATCACTTTTTCATTGTACCAGGCTTCCGTCAATAACTTAAACCCTGTACTTCGAAAACAAACCGCGGGCGCCTTATTGGAAGTGACAGCAATTAAAATATCATCACCATATTTTTTTAGTAATTGTGCTTTCACTGTTTTTATGTGTGGACGGTAATCACCTTCAATTTTCGTCATAAGTTCGTCCAGATAAAACTGACATTCTTCGGAATGCTCTTCGAGATATGAAAAAATGTACTGCATCGCAGAATCAATCTCGTTTGCATACGGACCTCTTTTTTTTCTTTCTTCAGTCGGGGGCGTTTGGTACAATTTTTTCATGCAAGAATTGTAATACTGTGCATCGGCTGCGACTAAATCATTAACCTGCTCGAAACACTCAAGAATTGCTTGGCCCCAATCATCATTACGAGCTTGAGCAAGTTCTAAAATACGGTTTTTCATGGATAATTTACATACACTATACACAATATTACGATCATGCAAACGCGTCTGTTTTTGTTTCGATATAAACTCTGCTATTACTTCAGCAGCACATAAAAAACAATGATTCCTGAATGAGAAAGTGGGACGCGTAGATCGCAGTTGTATTTGGGAAGTCGTAGCATCGCGTCCCCTACGCAAAGATGCAGCGATTAACTTCTCATTATTGTATCGTTTTCGACACACATCGTGAACCACTATCGATCTCAATCCCACCAAAAGTTTATATTTATTGTCTTTTCTTTTAACACTTGACTTACGAAAAGTTTCCAATCCTTTTTCCTTCACTTCAATAACTTCACTTTCTTGCTATATATTACCACAAATAAAACAGTTTACTTCATTAGAAGCCATGGCTCTATAAATGCAAACGACACTGTGAAATGATAAACATGTACTGATGACTCAGACTAAATATTTCTATTGAACTCTGCTGCCAGATGTTTCTTAGAAGGGAGAGAAGGGGCCGGACACAGAGGGGACGCATTCCTTTATACCTGCGGAGACAGATCATAGTGAGCCAGGTTTTCAATCTGTAGTACAATAATTAATGTTAGTATAATTTTTAGATTTTAGAATTCTATTCACAAATATGAGCAGTTTAAATTAAATATTGCGCGTTGACGTAGATGTATAATTGTTTGCGACGCTCGTACGCCGAAACTATTGATTTTAGGAAAAAAAAGGTTATAACATAAATGGTAGGACATTTTCTCTAGTTTTATTTTGTATATATGTGTTTTTACTGGAAAATGGTCGGAAAGGAGTTATTATCAAAAAACTGTTTTTAGGCGCGATTTTTCCAATATGGCGGCGCGCGCGGCAAAAATACGAGGTGGCAAAGTTAAAATTCTGAAAGAGCACGTCGAAATCTATAAAATTGCCAATTTTCAAAACTCCCGGAAAACTTTCCAAGTAACCTCTATTTTTTCAACCAAATGACTGTACTATAATATATACAATTAATTTAATTCTAAAGCTACCCATCTACGATCAAATCTATAAATATTGTTACAATAATATTAATTACAAGCAATTCCGCTACAATGCTAATTAGGCACTACAAGGGGTACGTTATCTAAAATATTAAAATTTTCTTAAATGAACAAATTCTTACAAGATTTACACTTACGTATATATTCTATGTCCTTATATGTGTGTAACTTGAATATAATAACTGTTACCCATTGTTTACGTATTTACTTTACATGCCAGTTTACATTGACACAATACAACAGTGACTCATGTACCGCTTGTAACTGGTGTGTCACATGAGTTGACATACAGATTTCTGTATAAAGGACCTTAATGTAAACTCTATTTTATTTGTATTCTTCTTTCATTTAGGATAGAGACTTGGTTGTTTAAGGTAAAATTAATGACTCTCTAGTTACTCGAGTACTTATACCATTGAACTCAACGGCCTACATTTATTTTTGGTGTGCTTATAATGATTACGTTGAGTAAATAGTAACGTTTCCACATAACAAGTTGTTGCTTTCTGCAGAATTAAAAATTTCCATAATCTGACTAGTTTTGATGTATCATTTCTGAATTAATATTCTTGTTAAAAATCTACAGGTTGCATTAACTTGTGTGTTAGTGAACGATAATTTAGGTGACCTAAAATTTGATTTATTTTTTTTATGTGTATTAATGAAACGAATTTTTAATTTTACTAATTCTTTTGTTTTGATTTATCTGTCTTTATACAGGGTGTTAAAGAATGCAGTGAGGAAAATTGAAAGGCAGATCATACATCTAAGAATATGAAAAATAGTTCATATAAGCATGTAGTCTGTTTAATCTTTCCCGTCTTTAATAGTTTATTTTATATTTATGGAAAACCCGATGAGATATTCAGATGAGTTTTGGTACACGCAAATGTATCATTAAAGTTCTTAATTACATGTACAAAAAATACTGTACGACACTGGTTTTTGCAAAAGCAGTGTCGCTTTCTTAAAACTAGATTAATTCTGCTTAAAAAGTGCCTCTCGAACTTTTTTGTTCCAACGTACCGCTTTTGAAATAAAAATTATTTTATTAATCAGTACAATAAGCTGTTTTCGGAATCGTAATTAAAAAATAGTAATCTAGTCGGCATTGTTTCTAAACATCATAAATTTCTTGTCAAATTAAAACAAAAAGGAATGTCATAAAGTGCCTAGGGATTTCAATTTGTAACGTTTCAGTAAATGTTTAATACGTTCTCTACAAAACAAGTGCTTAATGTGGCGAATTATTCAGTTGCGGAATTGGCACACATTCATTTTATGCATGAAACAACAAATGGAAATTCATACGAAGCAAGGCGTCTCTATGAAGATGTATTTCCTAACCGTCAGTTACCTTGTGCAAACACCTTTGTAAGGGTTCATAGACGTTTGGGTGAAACAGGAACGCTAACATGTCATTTCGATGATTTTGGGGCGCTAACAACTCCTCAAACAATGGAAAATGAGAAAAATGTTTTAAAAACGGTTGAATAAGATCCTGAAAGAAGTACAAGGCAAACGAATTAGGGAATTCCAACCGCGTTAATATATGGCAAATACTCGACGAGCAGCAGCTGTATCCCTTTCTATTTATAGAAGGTATAAACCATTTCTGAAACATACTTTCCAGACAGACTGCAGTTTTGCGACTAGTTAAGACGGAAATGTAAAATATGGGCAATGTATTGCGTTTATTTTGTTCAGGGATGAAACTTTATTTACCACAAATTAAATTTTTAATTTCCACAATGAACATTACTGGGCGAATGGAAATACATATTATTCAATAATCGCTGCATCAGCAACAGTTTTCAATCAATGTGTGAACAGGAATATTTCAACATTTGGTTGGACCTTTTATTTTACCTAGAAGATTAGACGGCGCATTTTTTACAGGAAAATTTACCCAACTTGCTAGAACCTGTCCCTCTTATTATTGGGGAACAATAAAAACCATAAAGGTTTATGCACGACGGAGTAAAAAATTATTTATGCGTTAGATTCGGAAGAAATTGGATTTTTCGGAACGGGCCTATTTATTAACCACCCCAATTACCTGATTTAAATCTCTGTGATTTCTACATCTGGAGGAATCTAAAGCAACGGGTATATTCTAGTCCCTTATCAAAGGGATCCACATTAATGCAACGCGTTAATAGTGATTGTGAAACAATACGCCTCTACTGCACATTTGCCGCAGCTGTAAAAAAATTATTTTACTAATTATAAGTTGAATAAGTTTTATGGGTGTACGTCCGCAACCAGATACCACTGCTAGTAGTGTGTGTTGCCTATGAAATACAGTTGGAACTTGACTTTGTATTCCTTAAAACTAACGTTTAGGATTATAATTTTTAATTTAATATTTGACTTAATAAATTCAGAACGTTATAAAATTAACAATAATTAACATTAAAACTTAACAAGATATGATTATTTTCTTATTTCTCCTGGAACGGTCCTTTTTTTCGTAATTTACCGGTCGATTCCTGCTCGTGCGAACAAACAATGAATGTGGCCGGTTACTTAATAATAAAATAATAATTGCTATATTATAATCGGAGGGAAAATTGATTGAATTGTAACAAATTGCTGGACTAACCTCCTATCGATCGAGTAAACAAATCGTATTTATTAAACGCGTGTTTTGGGAGGTTATCAATTCCAATCGAAAGTTTTACGTGTGAAATGAATTTCAATTTTCTACAACGAAATGAATACCAAATCTGGTATGAGTATTTTTGGGTTTTTAATTACACGGTGGAGTATGGTGGTGTTATAATTGTGCAATGAAAAGCAAAATAAATTACGGTGATAAGGAAAATAATTATGATTGAAGTATGCAGGTGGAACGTAGTGATGAGCTGGGTTGGAGGTGGTTGGTGGATGGCTATGACTGGTATGACTGAAGTACAAGGGGCGAGGTGAAATGTATAAGAGGGTAGGTAGAATTAATGATGTTCTGGTGAGGGCAGTGGTTGTGAAATTTTTATGTTGGATTTTTATATATATATATATATATATATATATATATATATGTATATATATATATATATATATATATATATATATATATATATATCTTTGGAGATTCATATAAAACCCTTATCAGCATGGAAAAAAATTTATTTTGGAAATTATACATATGTATTTCAGCAGTGTTTGATAATGATTGAAGTTGTTGCATAATTCACAATATCTTATTTTAATACTTTTCCTTATTTTATAAAATATTAAACACCAAGAAAAGTTAACTAAATAAACGTTTTTGAAAATGCAGGTCTGTATTCAAAAATTTCGTGATTATGGTCCATACAGGGTTCAAAACGCTATCAGATCATCAAATGTGATACATTGCTGAATTTGTAATACAAAAATTAGTTTTAAAAATATCAGCACAGTATTTAAAAAAATAAGTTGATGATGGCAATAAAAATAGGTCTGATTGAAAAACTAACTATGCCATGTTAAAGCTCGTAACAAGTTGCCATGAAGAAGTGTTTGTATTTTTGCTCTAGCATTTATAATACCAGAAAAAATAGAAATTTAAAAAATTCTAATTCTTTCAAATATCTCAAAAACAAAAATCACATCATCGATTTTTATGTGCCATTTTATTCAATTACACAATTTTTTCCATTTAACCGGAGTTGTGTCTGTTACCATTTCCGAGATTCCTTATATTGGACACAATGCATATATATATATATATATATATATATATATATATATATATATATATATATATATATATATATATATATATACACTATGTCTCAGTAAGTTGGAACCATATGGGAAACTTTTTTATTATTAATTTTAGGAAAAAAAGTTATTCTTTATAAAAAGTAAAAATGTAAAATACGATCATCAAATATCAAATTTTTTTAATCGTATACGAGGTTTGTCAAAAAATATGAATTTTAGTCAAGAGTAAAGTACCTTTAAAATTGACAATATCGAAAAATATTAATTCTAGAAATAAATAGAAACTTAATTTTCACTCATTCCACTGATGCCTCCACATATCCACCGCCTGGTTCAATGTATGTATTCGTTCTATTGGCAAATTCACGTAATACATTCCTGATCATTTCTGGAGAAATTTCCTGGTATTTTTCTAAAATTATTATTTCTAAATGATCAACATCTTGAAATGGCCCTTCCTGGTAAACTTTTGTTTCAAGCAGTCCCATAGGAAGTAATCAAGGGGGGTAAGGTCAGGGGATCTAGCAGACCAAAAAAGATCAGAATATCTGTGGATAACGTTTCCATGGAACATATGTTCAAGATATTCCCTAACATTCAATGTACTGTGACATGAGGCACCATCTTGTTGGTACCAAATACATCGTCGTTCTTGTAAGGGTAGTTCGTCTATGAAGTCATAAATATGAGTTTGTAATAACTGTAAATAACTTTCGGTATTCATGGTTTGGCGAAAAAAAGGTCCTATTAATCTGTTTTTATAAATGCCACACCACACGTTAATCTTGAAGGAATATTGGTCATGAGACTTTATTACAAAATTGGGATTTTCATCAGACCACCTGAGACAATGTTGTGACGCGACAGTTCCATTGGTCGAGAATGTTGCCTCATCAGAAAAAATTATACGTCTCATAAAAAAAGGGTCATCTTCTAACTCTCCTTTGATGAGACAGCAAAATCAAAGCGCTTATCATAGTCTCTTTCTTTCAATGTGTGCACTATTTTTGGTTTGAATGGTCTGTATTTACTCAGTTTTAAAATTCTTGCCACTGTATCTTACATTCTTTTGCATCAACGATTTCCTTTTGCGTAATGACATTTTTGGATTGGCTACAACAGACAGCATTACTTCAAACTGCGTATTATCATCGGCAACCAATTGTCGGCGTTTTACGTCAAACCTATTCTGAGTACTTCCAGTATTTTTTAATTTATTCATTATTTTCGTAACAGTTGAATGGGTAATATTTTTATTGGGATGTCTATCAGTAAAAGTAATTGCGGCTTCTCTATGGGTTTTATAATTTTCTCCCACAATCAAGACGATTTCTATTTTCTCTTCACTACTTAATAACGCTACCATATTTATTGGTTAAATTCTAACGCGTTTATACTGCAACTGTCAAATATTTGTTGCTATCAAACATTCATTAGTTTGTCAGTGCATCCTAGATTACACGTAACTACAGTAAAATTTGCATTGTTATTGTACCTAGAAATACACTTCAAACATGAATAGATATAATTACATATTTGAACGTAGTTTTTAATTTTGATCAACTTTTTTTAATAATATTTTTCGATATTGTCAATTTTAAAGGTACTTTACTCTTGCGTAAAATTCATATTTTTTGACAAACCTCGTATACGATTAAAAAAATTTGATATCTGATGATCGTATTTTACATTTTGGAACATGCAGAACTTTTTATAAAGAATAAGTTTTTTTCGTAAAATTAATAATAAAAAAGTTTTCCATATGGTTCCAACTTACTGAAACATATTGTATATATATATATATATATATATATATATATATATATATGTGTGTGTGTGTGTGTGTGTGTGCGTGTGTGTGTGCGTGTGCGTGTGCGTGTGCGTGTGCGTGTGCGTGTGCGTGTGCGTGTGTGGGTGGGTGCATGCGTGCGTGCGTGTGTGTTTGTGTACGCTATACATGTATTTTTATTTATAATTTATGTAAGGGAGCGTGAGAGGGGAGGCATGAATGATAAAACTATATAGAGAGTTCTTTTATAGTTCAGATATACCCTGGGTAAAAATAATTCGGAATTGGGAGAGAAAAGAAAAGGATGCCACCCTTCACGAGAGACCACTCTCTAAAGGGTGCGAGCTAGTTTCACGGCGTATCGTTTCTTTCCCCTCCGGCTCGAAACCCACGTTGGCAAGGGAAACAATACTGAATGGTCGCTTATATACTCCTCCTGTATATATACCGGAAAGTATATTAAGGACGATTGCTCTGTTCGCTAGTCTGAAGGGAAGATATTAGTAGCAGGAAATAAAGCAAGAACTGGCAGGTGGTTTGATTAATTCAACAGTCAAAATTATGCGCAGATGCATTCAGAATATTCGACCTGATAGGTAAGAATATGCAGCACGCGGGTGGGTATTTATAGGGGAAACTGGATCGGAGTGGGAAAGGCGAGCGCAACTGATAGGATTTATGAACAAGACGCGAATACAGTTGTAGAAGTAACTAGGAAATTATTTTCTAGGATAGAAGAATTAATTAGAAAAGGTTCTAGGATCATTACACTCCAAAGACCTCAAATAGTCAGAGGAAGGATGCAAAGGCATGTATTGAAGAACAAGGAATCCATTTCCACCATTTCATTTAAATTTAAAGTTTAATACAGTTTCCTGAAAAGTTATTACAAATAGATTAATGAAATAAAAATAAATCCTTCCAAGGATGGCTTATTATTGTACCAATTAATAAAATAATTTTTATTTCGAAAACGGTGCGTCAAAACGGAAAAGTCCGAGAGACACTTAATCTAGTTTTAAGAAAGCAACACTAATTTTTGTAAAAATCAATGGCGTACGTTGAACATAACTGATATCAATATCACAATGAGTGTTCCATAAATGTAAATTAAACTATTAAATATGGAAAAGCTTAAACACCCGGTATCATGAAAACGGATTTGTGACCAAATGTGTTGGGAATGCATGGGGCACACCGTCACTTGTGCCGATTGTAGACTGTGGCTAATTGAACTAGTGGTACCTAGCTCAATACTGTGTATTGAACCTAATATTACAACTATTTATAGTAATTATCCTACTGTCCTATTTACAAAAAATAAATAATTGCAATTTAATGTGGCGCATAAATTCCATTGCATTGACTAGGCTAATGTTTGTGTTACAATTTTTTATACTAAACTTTTATTATGAAACTTACTATTTAACTTAATTATTAATAAAGATTGCAAAATAATGCAGGTTCTGTTCAATTCTAGATTGAACATCCTACAGGTCCGAGGAGTTTATATGTTCGGTTGTAAACTGGACTCCTTTATAATTGTCTGATGGGGGATGTAGATTTGATTCTCGTTAGGGTCATTAGTTAGTTGCATATGTCCCAACTCCAAGTATTCTTCCATGAATTTTTTCTCCGGCATGGCGGCCTTCGGGAATTTCCTCTCCAGTTGTGGTAGTCGCTGCAGCGGCTACTGGTCAGGAACTCCGTATGATGGATGTGTCTTCTTTGAATGGAATCTTCACTGTATAAATTCCAACAGGATTTCTTGCGGTGGTTTGGTGGTAATGTTGTTCACATTCTTCACCTTGTGGGTTTGGTTACCGGGTACGAGTTCCCAAAATTTGCGTTCTTTCTTCTGCCCGTGACACCATGCTAGCTAGCGTCACCTCATGTTTTCTGGGATTATAGACCCACCCTGGCACAATCCATCCCAATTCTGTATTTTGACTTAGAAGTTTGTTTACTTTCCACACGGCACCAGATACTAGTTTCGCATAATCCTCTGCTCCCAGTAGCACATCTAGTGGTCCCAGTATGTTGAGCGTGGGATCCGCTAGAATTTGGTTTGTTCATTGGTTGATTTAAATTCAAATACCATGGGGATATTTTCGTGATTCTCTTCAGGACTATTACCTCCGTAGCCAACGAATATCCGCATGTCGCGCTTTTCTTCCACGAAGGCGAGTGTCGCTGGTGGTGCTAATCCTTTGAATGTGGTGCAGTCACTCAATCTGTACTTTTGCCTGCAGTAGGAGTATACCTGTTGACGGATATTCTGCCATCTGAGATTCCTTTCCGTGGAATCATATTTTGTTTTCCTGATTTGGGACGTGACTTCTCTAAGACTGGAACCTTATTTTGAGGAATTCCATTACTAATTCAAGAGACGATGATTCATTCGCCATTTTTAGACTGTTCAAAAAGTGTATTGAATTATGAATCCCATTTCCGTACCACTATCTGTACGATCATTAGATCCCAGAATGCCGTTTCTGTTCCCAGGTATGCGATCTGCTATGTGAAGGTGCTGGATTAGTTTAACTGCTTCTCCTGTCACGTGACTTTTTTAATATTGCATCTTCTCCGAATCTATTACAAACTTGTTTGCGTGTGTTAGCTTTTCGAAGTTGTCGTAGAAGACACTTCAGTTTTCATAGCCACCACTAATATAGGTAGCATCAGTTTTGGTAGTGCAGCGTTGCATGGCTTACTTACTTGTGTAGCTATGTTTATTTGAAGTTTGATGTATATTCCGTTACACCGTTGTTCGATCTTCTCCAACTCGCTTACTGTAAAATAGGTATACTGAAATACTGTTTCGTATACCTTAATGTGTTTGTGCAGCTCCTCAATCGCAGTCCATTTTCGTTGAATTTTTTCTTGTCACATGTTGATATATGGATATATGGATATCTTGTAGTTCAATCGTTGTGTTTGTTTCTTGTCAGCCCCTTCAGCACTTAGCGTGGTGGCCGATATATTTTCCTCTAAGTCTGTCAGGTAATGTTTAATATTATTGAACACCTTACTTAACTGAGCAAAATATTTTGACGTATGGTAATCATGATGTTCTGTTTCCAGTTTTAATAGCTCCTGAAGTGTGCTTAATGCTCTTTCTCACCGTGTCCTAAACGTACTGCGACGTTCGTTATATATACCTTGTTCTTCCGTGACACCGAGTCTTTTTTCATATTTTATCCATCGCCTTGCCAATTTTATTTTGATTGCTGGCCAATTTGCTGATCTTTCCGTTTTCGTTCTACGTCTTTTCCTACCTTTCTTACTGGCTCTTTTCCTGGACAGGGGTTAAGTTTGGTTTGAGCCTTCCTTTTCGCTTTACTACTGGAGCGACTCCTGTTTGGCCTCTCGATTTCCCTCGATCGGGATTGATTCTTTCTGCGTTGTGAGGATCTGTTCCGCTCACAGTATGTATAAGAGTGTGGGTAATGGACCGTTGCTGTCTTTTAGGATGTACTTTACTATAAGGGGGGGGGGTACACCGGTACCAGTACCGAGTGAGTAATTGAACTAGTGGTATCTAGCTCAATACTGTTTATTGTTAATGTAACGTGCCAATTCTTGTCTATCGTTACCTTAATTTAAGTTTTGAATTTTTATTATTATTTATTACATTAGTATCTTTAATCATTAATTTTTTCTTTCAATAATTAAATTTTAGTATATGTCAATATTTTCACTTTAGTCTACATAGTTACGAACATGCCTAATACACTTCCTTTCTGTTTCTTCTACCGTATCTTTCGTTACGTTACCTTCTTTCAAGTTTTGCTTCCCTTTTATTAGGTAATGCCTTGGCAGGGGCAAGCCCTTGGAATTAGGAAAGTCTCCAATATGGTAATAATTTCGTATCGTTGCAAAAGGGGTGCTGCATGACGTTACGGAAAATGCATAAAATGGCACATTAAATCACACATGCCGCGTTAGTTGTTTAATCTACATTTCCATTATTGTAGGTGGAACATTTTATGCAAATTGCCTTACGTTAATATATTCTACAGTTCGTTTATTTGTACATTGAACCTAAATGGAAATTACCTTTACATTATTATATATTTGTCTTGGAATTGGAAATGAAAAATCTCAAGCTACGGATCCTTTTAATACGATATTAAAACAGTTATATTGTACAAGAAAGTACTTATACTTTTAGTGCAGTTTAAGTAAATAACAAATCAGTGTAGTGTTGTTTTGATACAGTTATAAAAGAGGAGCTGATTTCTGTTCTAAGAAAGAAACATTTGAGTTCATAACATATCATACGGTAACATGTGTTGACATAGGTCAGTACGTTTTATGAATGAATACTGTGTTGATCATATTACATTTTGAATTTTAAGTAAAAGTAGATCATAAGCTTATATAGTTGTATTGGTTTAGTAATTATTTAAAATCGTAAATCGTCACAAGAAATATCGTTTGAGTTATTTCATGCCGAAATTATTCAGACATTTGTTTTACTTAAATATACATATAACTGCAATTGTGTATCGTTATTTAGATTACGTATGTTAAAAAGGTACAACTTTCTCAATTTTTGTTGTATTTTAATTATTAAACGTATAAATTGAGTGGCGTCTGACAACACACAAATGTTAATACTGACTACACCTACGGATAAATCTCTGCATCCCTCACACCTGAGAATCAATCAGTTCTCAATTACCGTAAGTTTCATAAGTTTGTACCTCACTGAGCTAGACCACGGTGCAATTTACCTTTTGTAATGTAACAATCAAACACCCCTCCCCTCCGTTTTTTATTTGTTATATTAAATCTAATATTATTTTATGATAATTATCCTACTGTTCTATTTACAAAAAATAAGCGATTGTAATTTAATGTGCGCATAAATTGGATTACATTGTGCTAGGTTGCGTTCTTGATATTATCGACCTACTGCTGACTAACGTTTATGTTACAATTTCTTTATACTAAACTATAATTGTGAAAGTTACTATTTAACTTAATTATTAATATAATTGAAAAATAATGCACATCCTGTACAATCTGAGTTTGAACATCCTGCATGACCCTGTATATGTGCTAATTTAAATTTTCTCTTCTAGTTCCCTTCTCTCTTTACCTCGTTTTTAAGTTTGTAGGGTTGTATTTTAGAAAATTTGTGGCGCCTCTAATTACTTCTAAAAAGGTTTATGCTTACCAACATTTATACTAGTCCAGTGCAAATAATGAATATACTAACCACGCATCCAAAGTGGTCCAATTACTTTCGCTAGCTGCTGGGTTGTACTTGTTAGAATTGTGCTGGGTTAAAGCCTCCTAGTCAGAATCGTTCTGCGGTATTGTAAAAGAGCCATTGATAAAAATTTGGCCGCGTTGCATAAAAATATAATATATCTAAAATCACCTCCAAACAACAAAGTTATGTTTTAGACTATCGGCAAGTTCTTCATAAGTATTGTAACCTTTGATCTTGATCACCGATTTGATTCGTACTCAACAGTGAGTTAGTGGACCCTAAAAACTAATATAATTCACACAAAAATTAAACCCAATAATTTTATAAGAATTGAAACTTTCATCATTTGACATAATTAACGCTTTATTTAGGAAAATGGTGTAATAATTTTTATATTTATTTATGAAAATGTAAACTTTCACGATTATTACACATATTAAATACTTATCTTTGTTGGGTTTTTACTGGTGTATTTGCATATTAATGTACTACCATCTAAACGTTTAGATAACACTTATAGTTATATTCGTCAGTAGTAATATCTATTAAAATTTTTAAAGGCGTTAAAACAAGTTTGTGAAATATGAAAATGAAAACATAAACATAAGCCTGCTATTAATATAACAGTATAACGAATAAAGACAACTATGAAATACAATTTTAATAAAGAATAATTAGATCATTAAAAATTAAATATTGTTAAACTGTCTTAAAGATGACAAATCAGAACACCCTCTAACGGTCGAAGGTTAACAATGAAAAACGTCAGCCAAAAAAACACATTTACCAAAATTTAATCAAGTTATGATGCAAGTGTAAAGTTGTGAAAAACTTCAATTAATGTAATTTTTTAATTTTAATTTTAATAGTAACTACTTATGTTAAACCATAGTGCCGTGGTAATTTAACATATAATTGGTAAAGCATTTACTTTAAGGTCTAAGAAAAGAGCACAGTAAAATACCTAGACATAACAAAAGTTAAAATTAAAATTTAAATGTAACATTATGCCTTTTTTTAATTGCAAAATGCCAAAACCTATTTAAACGGAGATTTTCGTCTTGTCTATTAAAATTATTAGGGTGTTTATATATCACAATAGCTTCACTTTGTAAAAGAAAACATAATAATGAGTTTGCCTTGACAATATTTCCATATTATCAAATTGAATGTCATGATCTGAATTATTTAAGGCGGGCTCAGCGACCGCAGCTTTCTTCTTTACGTCTGGTATTAAAGCTACGTTTTGTGGTTCCAATGTATACTTTTCAACATGAACAAGATAACTTAAAAGTTCTTTAATTTTTTTTGTAGATTAAAAACAGTCCTAATGCCATATTTAATTAGGATTTTTTCAATTCTATCTATTACACATTAAGAACTGGTTTTTCTTTAAGGTTATGTCTAGAAGGTGTAATAACATTATTAATATCAGTAAGTGATTATCCATTATCCTGTAAGGATTTTGTTAAACATTTATTTATCTTTCAATAATTCAGGATCACAAATTCGTTTTGCTCAATCTACTAAAGATTTAATTACACACATTTTGTGACGTGAGTGGTGATTGGATAATATATAAAGGTCAGTGTGAGTCAGTGTTCTGTAAACCTTAAAAGATAGTGAATTATTATTTTTAGATATTAATATGTCAAGCAATGGTAAACTTCCATTACTTTCTTTTTCCATGGTAAACTGAATACTAGGATGTACACCATTTATAAAAACCAAAAACTCATGCAGTGCTTCTTCTCCATGTCTCCAAATAACAAATGTGTCTTCAACATATCTATACCAAACTGAAGGTTTTTTAGGTGTATTTTGTAACGCTAATGTTTCAAATTTTTCCATATAAAAGTTAACTATAACAGGGCTAAGGGGACTACCCATTGCTACACCTTTAATCTGTTCATAAAATTTACTATTCCACTGCAAATAAGTCGTAGTAAGCTGAAAAAGAATGGTTATATCCTTTGCAAAAAGATGATCAAATATATTCAATTTCTTTTGCAATGATGCATTTTTTCAACAAAGTCGTCTGAATTTTTAATATAATGGGATGTTTTGCCTATATGAGGTTGTAATAAAAATGTAAGATGTTTTACAATACTATGTGTAGGAGAATCAATTGCACTAACAATAGGCCTTAAAGGAATATTAGGTTTATGAATTTTTGGTAAACCATAAAGTTTTGGTGAAATAGCTTCAGGGTTAGTTAGTTTCTCTTTTACTTCTTTTACACTTACATCATAACTTGATTAAATTTTGTTAAGTTTGTTTTTTGATTGACACTTTTCATTGTTAGGCTTCGACCGTTAAAGAGTGTTCTGATTTGTCATCTTCAAGACAGTTTAACAATATTTAGTTTTTTAATCATCTAATTATTATTTACTAAAATTATGTTCCATAGTCGGCTTGATGTGTTTATCAAACTTTTATATTAATAGCAAGCTTATGTTTATGCTTTAATTTTTAAATTTCAACATCTTTAACAATTTTGATAGATATTCTACTGACGAAGATAACTGTAAGAGTTATCGAAACATTTAGATTGTATTACATTAATATACAAATACACCATTAAAAACCCAAAAAGGTAAGTATTTTAATATATATTTATTTATTCGCAAGCTTTCAGACAGATACTATGTCCTTCGTAAGACGTAGTAATAAAGAGACAAACATCGGCAAGTTAACACCAAAATGACTAGTATTCATAAGGAAACTAGAGAATTAAAATAAAATCACTGTTGTAAAACTGTCAGTTCTTAAAAATAGATATCCAGGTATCGGACTGTTCATATCCATTATCTCTGTTCAAGTAGTTAGGCTGTTTCAGAGTTTCGATAGCTTCTCGAATCTTCCTTGTATAACGATTCCTATCGTTAGCCGTCTAGTGATGTATTTTTAAACTAGCGAATATTTTCTGTAAGAGAAGTTGACCGTGATCGTTTCTCTCGCCTCCTCTGCCTCTCTTTGGTCTCTCTCGACTCCCTCGCACCTCTCGCGTCTCTATCGGTTCTCTCGTCTCTCACCTCTCCCCCGTTTTCCCCGTTTCTAGCACTTCTCTCGTTTCTCTCGTTTTAGGTTAGATCAATACACGCAAATATTAGGTTAGATTAATAAACACGCGGTTTTTAGGTTAGGTCAATACGTACGTATTAGGTTAAGTTAATACACGTAAAATTTTAGGTTAGGTCAATGCTCGTGAGAGCCACAATAATCTTCTGTTACAAAAAACATTCGTGAGTTTAAAAACACAGTACAATACGTCACAAACTAAAACCCTTTTACCTTTTTATTACTGGTAATAGCAAGGTGTTCTGCTAGAACTAGCTTCAGTCCAACATCTTAGTAGTTTTTAAAAATATACCACTACGTGTATTGACCTAACCTAATACGTGCGTATTGACGTAACCTAAAAACCATGCGTTTGTTAATCTAGCCTACTATTTACGTGTATTGACCTAACCTAAAACGAGAGAAACGGCAAAAAGGGGGGAGACGAGCGAAAAGAGAGAGCCGAGAGGGATGAGAGAAGCTCTAGAAAAGGGGGAGACGAGGGAGAAGTGAGAGACGAGAGAACCGGTAGAGACGAGGGAAGCGAGATATGCGAGGGAGACGAGAGAGACCACAGAGAGTCGGAGGGGACGAGAGAGACGATTACGATCAACTTCTATTACATAAAACAATCGCTAGTTTAAAAAGACACCACTAGACGGCGTCGCAAACAAACAAATCTGCTTTTAAAAATATACTACTAGGCTTAGACAGGGTAAGAGAGGGACATGTAACACGCCATACGGACAATCGCTATAAAGTGTGATAATAACTCGAACCGACGCAATTTTCTGGTGCCAAACAATGTCTTAAGGATGGAACGAAATTCTGTGTCATGTAGTGGGAACTTGTTAACTAAGAATCCTATATCTAACTTACTTTAGTGAAAGTACCTTTCTAAAATATGCTTGTAATCTTTCTAACATGGAAAATATGTAGGTACTTCAAAATGGTCTACTAACCGCAACAGGTGATGTAATAATACATTATTATTGCCTTACCAGGCATTATAAATTGTTTTAACTTATTACTGATACAATGAACTTAAAGTAAAACCAAATTAAACGTTCTTTTACTTAACCTAAAACTATTCATGTCAAATTATAATTTACATTAAAAATATTTAAAATTTGATTATTAACAAAATTGTTAACATAAGCCCACCAGTACGACTTAGTTTTCTTTGTGTTCAGGGCGAGAACGCCATACGAATACCACCGCCTGACCGGTTTCGTCATTGTTGTGACTCATCAAGGGCGGGTAGATCTGTCAATGGATATCTCGACTCTGAACATAAATAAGATGACCACAAAAGATGTCGATATGTGAGAATTAAGAGTAATATTTAATGTATCAGCTTGTATTTTATCTACAGTATCTGAATATGACCACCTATTATTAAACCCATACGATACGCCTATTCAACTATACCAGTTGAGATACTTTGTGGATACGCCACTGGTTTATGGTTTGGTGCCAGATTATTACACTGTATTTCTCAACATTACGCGTCCTCTCTCTTACCTTGTCTAAGCTACTAATCAAGTCTGCTTTTAAAAATAAGTGTAATCTAATTGGAGGGATTTTTGTCACGCGCAATGAACGTGAACATCATATAATCCGAATCCATATAACTTTCATAAAGATTTCACTAATATAAGACTGTCATTTTTTCCAAATACATTAGATGTACTTGAATAGTGAAAGGTTGTTATTGTGGTTACATAACTGGGGAAATCACTTTATATTAATGATTGCTGGGAGACTTTACATTATTCAGTTATAAAAAGTGTATGTGATGTGTGTGTAAGTAGCTGTTTAACCTGTAAAGGTGTTCTCCCAATGCGATTATGGACAACAGCCCTGGTAAGTGCTCGTTTGTTATTTTAACCCTTTCATTTACTTTATTTAATTGCTAGAGGATTGATTTCAAGTTTGGTTATATTTGTTTGTGTATAGGCATTTTTACTGATTTAACTGTAAAACGTGTTGTTATCACTATATGCTCAACTGGCCAATACTGTACACGTTAATTTGAGGGATACTATTGTTATTATAGCAAATAATAATAATCAGCGTGGATAAAATACAACAGTCATGTAGCTGCCTTACGAAATGAAAACGGTGTTAGTTTCAAAACGCTTGTGTATTATCAAAATTTCAAATGAAATCCAGCTTGTTTATTTGCCCCTGCGATGTTTGCCCGTTTTCAAAACGAGATAGTGCTTTCAAGCTGTCTATAAATCTAGGGCCCTTTTTGCCAGAGGTATTTCCGAATTTGAATGATATTATTATGGTTGCCTAATGATAATGATAAGTGATGTGTAAAATAAAACACTTTGGTTTGATATGCTTCGGATGATTTCAAATTTCTGCGCCAAAACCAAATAGCTGTCAAAATCTAATTAATCAGGTTTGCTTATAAATCTAAGGTCCTTTTTGACAGAGATGTTTCCGCTAAGGCAGATCTTGTATGTAAAGTATTTTAATTATCATTTTTCCATTTTCAATAACGCCAGCCCCTATTACAGAAAACATTCATGAGTTTAAATATCAAAATAGTATTACTTATAGAAAAAGGTTAAAAACCTTTATCTTTTTTATTTATAAATTTAATTATGACCCATGGTTAAAACCATAATAGGTGGTGTGTAAGAGTGTACTAAACCCCGAAAGCTGATGTAGACAGCTTGTACCTATCTCACAAGTTAGAACTAGGGCCTCCTATTTCAAATTTCCCTCCCATAACCATTACAGTGATCTGTAGGTAATTTTAAAATATACCGCTAGGTGGAGCCACTTCGATTAAAGAAAGCATTCATTAGCCTATACACAAGTAGCAGGCGCCACAAAGAATATCGTATTTTGAGGTAAAGGGAACATGACAAGGGGGCTAAGACCCTAGACCATGTGCAGACGATCTATACCTGCCTTACAAGTTAGAATTACGGCCCCTTATTAGAATACAAATTCAAATTCCCCACCATAACCAAGCAGAAAGCAGAGACTGAAATACAAATTCTAATTTTTCGCCAAAGGTACCAGAGGACGAAGGCCCGAGAGCTTGTTGCGAAGCCCTACACCTGTCTTACAAGTTAGCATTAGGGCCCCTTTATTAGAATGCAACTTCAAATTTCTCGCAATAAACAATCACAATGTAAAGACTTAAATACAAACTCAAATTTTCCGCCAAGAGGCCAGGGGGCTAAGACCCGAAAGCAAGTTGCGAAGCCCAATACCTGTCTTATAAGTTAGCATTAGGCCCCCTTATTAGAATACAAGTTCAAATTTCTCGCAATAATTATCAGAATGTAAAGACTTAAATACAAATTCAAATTTCCCGCTAAGGGGGCGAAGACTCAAAAGCTAGTTATGAAGCCCTATAGCTGTCTTATAAGTTAGCAATAGGGCACCGCTTACTAGAATACAAATTCAAAATTCCCCCTTATAGCCAATCAGAACGCAGAGACTTAGTCCTCCAATCAGCACAGCGGCTAAGAACCAATCAGAAGAATGGATGTGGTCTAGTTTTAGCCCCACCTTAATGAAGCCGTAAGGGCCTTATCTAGTCTTAACCCCCCATTAATTCAACCAAAATGGCCGCTAGACCACACCCTAGGGACCAGAAACAATGGGGCGTGGCCTACCCTCCAATCAGAACACTGCATGCCCGCGTATTTGCCTGCCTTTCAGGAACTGACAAACAGACCTTAGTTAGGGGCTAAAATGTCACGTGATCTTCACCACACCTCTAAACACCGGAGTATCCTGGCAAAAAGGCCTTAATTACGGTTGAAAATACCGTCAAGGTCTGAAAATTCCATCAAGGGTTGAAAATAAACCCCTCAAGGAAGCCGGCTCCACCCTCAAATGTCACTAATTAGTGCAAAAATACCATCAAGGGTTGGAAATTCCGACTAGGGATTGAAAAAAGCCCCCAAAAGAAACCATAGGTGTGCTAATTAGGAGTAAAAAATTAACGTCAGGGTTGAAAATTCCATCTAGAGGTTGAAAAACGACCCCCAAAAGAAGCCATAGGGGTGGGAAATTACCTCCCCCACTACTGATGACGTCACAGACCAAAGTGGTCTCATTCTACTAATATGGATACACGAGAAGAAACCTAGAAAAACAACATTGCACATAGATATGTATATATATTTTTTTTCATTTAAATTTCCACGGGTATTAACTATTTCATTTAACTCTTCTGAATTCTCTCCGTGTTTTTTAACGTTTATTTTTCTACATTTCGGTTCCATTTCTTAGAAGCCTTTTTCAAGAAGTCAAGAACTGTGATATGTAGTTGACGTGAACAGGGTATATTGATATTCCTAATACTAGTGTTCTGTATCAGTAGATTGAGATCTACGTGTGACTAGTGAAGAATCACGTGCTTCATTACGAGTAATTGGTGTCATTTGTGATGAATTATAACAAGGAGCTGGTGTTATCCTTCGACTAAGAGATTTCCATATATGTGGTAGTCGTTGGCCGTCATCCCTTTTGTTTAATGAGTGAGGTCGTGTCTTCATTTGAATGACTTGTCTGATTATTCTTTATAGTGTATTTTTTGGAGCGGGCAATTTAACTCCGTCAATATTAATTTTGTCAAGTTTCTATTGTATGACTTGCTAAAGATGATGATAGAACTTTTTGTCTTGATAGGTTATGTTCATGCGCTCGTACAGAAATTCTTCTGTTTGTTTGTCCAATGTAAGATTTAAAACATCCATTACATTTTATTTCATAAACACCTTGGCTTTCGCCAGGAACTATATCTTTCGGATTTTATATAAGGTAACATGAGTAGTTTTCTATTACTGTTTACAGTTTGATTAATGTGAGCTGTACGTTTGTTGCTTCTTTAATATTTTATTAATTTGAGTTACAACCATTTTTTAGTAAAATTGAAACAAGGTTTTGTAATTCTCCCGGTCTATGCTAATCAAAGTGATCTTATACATAGTGTTTCAACTACAGCATTGGGTTGCATTGGATGGCGATTAGATTTCGCATTAAGATAACAATTAGTGTGGGTTTCTTTTCTATAAACTGAGTGATCGAAACTACCTTGATAGTTTCTTATTATGAGTATATCATAATGACACCAATTACTCATAAAATGAAGTTCATGATTCTTCGCTAGGACGACATGGTCGTGTTACACATAGTCACACACGTAGATCTCAATTTAGTGATACACTAATATTAGGACTATCAATACACCCTATTCACGTAAACTACGTGTCACAGTTTTTGACTGCTTGAAAGGGGTTTCTAAGGAATGGATCCGAAACGTAGAAAAATAAATATTAACAAACACGGAGAGAATCCAGAAGAATTAAATGATATATATATATATATATATATATATATATATATATATAATATATATATATATTGGGAATGCAGTCAATTATGAAGGCCAAAAGTAAAAACCCTTTGTTAATGTGCCAAGCTTATAAATAATTTGATTGTATTTATAGTAGCTTGCCTTGATAAAGGAATAAAGCATTCCGGAAGCTTGGCACAGTAACAAAGGGTTTTTACTTTTGGCCTTCATAATTGACTGCATTCCCTATAAACTTATCTTATATTCATTATCAGTCAAGATTACCCACTTACTTTTATATATATATATATATATATATATATATATATATATATATATATATATATATATATATATAATATATATATAAAATTTAGCGACGTTTCGATTAACTCATTTTCCATCTTCAGGTCACTAATGATCTTGTTCTGCCATGCCCCACTACCGTCATATCGGCCCTTATTCCGTTTACTAGACATTTACTCGCTTTATATTCATTTAATATGTTCCATAGCTTATTTCTACTTACTCGTTCATACATATTCTACAAATGTACAAACGTACAGTACAGCTTTTACGTTTTCCTATTGCTGCTGGAAAGCAACCATTTAATCAACGCATCCTCTCCCAAGCAGGACGCCACCCTGCACATATCAAACCTTACTCTGGACCATTGCACATACTTTATCAATCAAAACTTCCAAATACTTTAACAGGTGGACTCAGCATACTCAGTTTCCTATCCCACATAAATAGAATTAGGCCAGCTTCCCACCATCACTTTTAATCGATGATCGTTGCTGATTTTTTCTTATTTTTATTTTTTTTTTCCGTGGAGTGGGCGATTAATTTATTCAAATTTTCGTAATAGAACGCGGGGCACGCTGCAGTTAATGCAATTTAAAATGTAAATATAAATTTATTAAGTAAATGATTCAATGTCAGTTTAATAAGAAGAATGAACTTTGTACGCTTATAAATTAATTACCTTATGCAATTTGCAACTTGAGTATGTTTTCACGCTTAGAGAAAGTTGCAATAATTTTTTTTCCTCTACATACACTTTCTATGAGCGTTTAATTAATACGTTAGACAAGAACATGACAGATTAAAAAAAAAATCTAGAACAGAACAGGCATTGTCTAGTCTAAAAATATTTTAAATTGCCATCAGATGTATAATAGAAAAAAAGCAAAACACCATTGAACTCAATGCTTTAACGCCGGACTACACAAACTCACCGCTACAGCTACAACGATGAACTGCAAAACTCAACGGGATTTCAATTGTTGTGCCTAGTCTCATAAGGTTGAGCATCTTCATGATTTTTTACTCATTGGTTGTGGATTTATCATCTGTATGCGTCATTTGTCTTAGTGGAAATGACTTTTTAATTTGTTGTTTGTTGGAGCCAATATTTATGAGAACCTTTTCAAGATGGTTTAATTTATGTTGTAGTTCACTTGGATCGCAAATATTTGTGGTACTAAACTTTTGTGCTGGATGATGGGGTGATGAAGCATTAATATAATAACCTGTATGAGTTGGCTTAAGATAGACGGAATGTATTAGGCTTCCATCTGGTTTTCTTTCAATTAGAATCTTATGAAATGGGAGACAACCATCTTGTTGTTTGTATATTAATTGTTTAAATTCTTCTTCCGCAAAAGGCCAGATAGGAAAAATATCATCAACATATTTAAGTCAAAGTTTTGGTTTCTTAGGCGCATTATTTATAGCCTGATTTTCCAAGTGTTCCATAAAATAATTTACAATATCCACTCCAACTAATTGTTGATAACGCTCGCAATTAAATGAGAATAATAATGTCGTTCTGATAGTTGGAAGTTGTTATTTATTGGTACCTTTGTGAACAAGGTATACACGTCAAAACTAATTAACAAATGATCTGGGGTTAATGTTAATTTGCCAATCAATTCAATAAAATGTTCTGAATTTTTTATAAAGGAATTATTCGAACCAATGAAATGTCGAAGTAGCGGATTTAAATGTTTAGATAATGCGTAGGTTGTTGAATGTGTAGAGCTTAGAATTGGTCGAAGTGTAGCATTTGGTTTGTGTATTTTTGGCAATCGACAAAATCTTGGTATTGTAGGATCTTGTGGTGTTTAGTTTCTTAACCATTTCAGCTGGTAAGCTTGATTCCTTTAATAGTTTCGTAGTTAATTTATCCAAATAAACTATTAAACCATCTTGAAAAGGTCTTCATAAAGAAGGGCTTCAACAAACAACAGATTAAAAAGTCATTTCAACCGAGACAAATGACGCCTACAGGTAATAAATCTACAACTTTAACTAAATTTGTTATTTCACCTTTCCTTGCAAACACAACGAACATTATTGGTAAAATATTACAAAAACATAATATAAAAGTAGCTTACAAAAGCAATAATAATTTTTATGAATTCTGCTAAAGAAGAAATACCATTACATACATGTGGTGTTCACGAGGTACCATGTTCTTGTGATAAAGTCTACATTGGTGAAACTGGAAGAAGCTTTAACACCAGGTTAACAGAACACAAAAGACACTTACGTTTACTTCATCCTACTAAATTAGCAATTGCTCAAGCAATTTGAAAACGCAAGAATTTTGGTTAACGATAGGAATTGGTATACAAGGAGTAGATATTGAAGCTATTGAAATTTTGAAACACCCTAATAACTTGAACAAAGATAATTCTATATAAACTGTTTTTTCAAGAACTGAAAGTTTTACAACAGTGATTTAATTTTAATTCTCTAGTATCTTATAAATATTTGTCATTTTGATGTTACACCTGATGAAGGACAGGGTATCTGTCTGAAAGCTTGCGAATAAATAAATGTATAAATTATTACACCATTTTCCCAAATCGAGCGTTAACCAATAATTTTATTTCGAAATCAACCTTTCAAAACTTTTCCAGATTAACTATTTACTGCAACCAAAACAAGAGTTATTTACGTAAGGTGGTAGGCATGTATACTCCATGCCAGCCGGGGAGGTACCACCACCCTTACCATGGGCTCCTTAATGTTGGGTCTCCGATTTTCTGAGCTCGGTAAGGGCTGCCGGTTACCTTTTCCTTCATCCTTAATCTATTCTCATCCTTATTCCTCCTTCTCGCCTTATCTTCCTATCAGATTAAAAGTCCCAAATTAAAAAATAAGATGGCTGTGGTTTCTAGGATAATAAATTCCGGACGTAAAATCGTGCCCCATTCGGATGCCCGGGAGGGCAGGGCCCAAGCAACCACGGTCATCGAAAGTATCAACTTTCTGATTCACTACTGCAACATCCGCGGTATCAGGTCTAATCTTAATGCTATTCACCAACATCTTGAACAATTACAACCTGATATTTTGTTTCTATCTGAAACACAAGTCTCCTCTGAAAGCTCCGAGTCACCCGACTTGCAATTTCCTCAATACCACCTTCACTTTCGATATAAAGGAGGCGTATGTGCCTACATCAAGGACAGAATTGCTTGCAAGAGGGTTTCTTCCTTAGAAAATAAAAATTTTAACGTGATTTGGTTTAAACATTCTGGTCCTAATTTTGTGAAATTCTAGTGTTGCATTTATAGGTCTCCTAATGACAGTAACTTTCAAGACTTCTTCGATTACCTTAGTATGAAAGTTTCCATCTTGCGATATCTCAGTTGTAGGCGATTTCAATGTTCATAACTCTAATTGGCATCAGTTTTCATGTACTACCAATCCCGCTGGTCATAGTGCAGAAACATTTGCTATTTCATGTGATCTCACACAAATGATCCCTGAACCCACAAGAATCCCTGATAACCCTAATCATACTCCACATCTTCTAGATCTCTTTCTTACATCAAACCCTCTTGTTTATAAAACTTTCGTTCTTTCGCCTTTAGGTCTTTCCGACCATTGTCTAATAGAAATCATTTCTACTGTACCTAATTCCACTGTTGGTCGCAAAACCGATAGAACCTTGTGGTGTTTTAAGTCAGCTCGATGGAGTAATTTACGGGATTTCTTTGCAACCTTTGCATGGCGTGAATATTGTTTTAAGTCGTCCACTTCTTCGGACATCGCTCTTTCAGTATCTGAAGTTATCCTCATGGGAATGGAGTTATACATTCCCAAAAAACAGTACCGTATAGGTCATTCGCGTTCCCAACCCTGGTTCAATAGGGCTTGTGCTGATGCAATATCTTTAAAAAATAATTATTACATTAAATGGAAATCTAATAAATCGGTCGACAGTCATGTAGAATACGTTGGTGCTAAAAATATCTGCAAAAGTGTCATCACTAAAACTAAAAAGTTGTTCGAACAACGAAAATGCAATGAACTAGCTACATCTCCTTTAGGCAGTCATAAATTTTGGTCTTTAGCTAAAGCATTAGTAAAACTTTGAACATCTTCATCCTGACATCTATTGAGGATCGGTAGTTGCTGACAAAGCCAATGTTTTGTGGATTTGTTTGCATCAAACTCGTGTCTCAATGATTCTGGAAAAGATGTGCCCTAGTCAACTTTTCTTCATACGCTATGAAACCAATTCACTTTCGGTACAAGCTCTTGGAATCGATCATCAGTAGGCTTGATTTCAATAAGGCGACTGGCCCAGACGGTATCCCAGCTATTGTCTTAAAGAAATGTTCCCCCGAACTAGTACCAGTCCTATCTAAGCTCTACACGATATCTATGTCTTCTGGGGAATTCCTTTCATCATGGAAGTTAGCAAATGTTCAACCTATTCCCAAAAAAGGCGATAAGACCGATCCCTCAAACTACCGACCAATTGCCATCACTTCCATTTTGTCTAAAATCATGGAAAAAGCCATCAATCAGCAAATGCTCACGTACCTTGAAACTAACAAACTCCTTAGTGACCACCAATATGGGTTTAGGCAACGTCGTTCAACAGGTGATCTTCTTTCATATGTGACCCAAGTTTGGAACAATACAGTAGAACAGTCCGGTGAAACAGTTGTAGTCGCTTTAGATATCTCAAAGCCATTTGACCAAGTTTGGCATAAGTGTTTACTTGCCAAACTCACCTCGTTTGGGTTAAATGATACGCTCATCAACTGGGTTTCTAGTTTCCTTGATAAAAGACGAATACGTGTCGTAGTTGATGGCTTTTTTTCACAAGAAGTTAGCATTCACGCGGGCGTACCACAGGGGTCCGTTATAGCGCCTACACTTTTTCTACTGTACATAAATCACCTTATTCCTTCAACAACAACTCCATTGCTTTGCTGACGATAGCACTCTTCACTGTAGTTTATCTCAGTCTACTCATAGTGATAATCCACCTTCTATGTCAAATCAAGAAATTAAAGCTGAAATGGCAATTTCAATCAACAAAGACATTCAACGTATTCTCGAATGGGGAAGCAATAACTTAGTTAAATTTAATGCTAACAAAACTCAGTGCTGCCTTGTGTCCGCCAAAAAAAAATCGATTATTTCCTGTTGTGAGTATGAATGGCTCAGTTCTTAAGTTTTCAGACTCTATTACTCTGTTGGGTATGACTGTATCTTCAAATCTCTCATGGGTTGACCATCTTCTGTCAGCTACCAAAACAGCTGCTCGTAAAATAGGCTTTTTGTACAGATCTAAGCAGTACTTTATCTCTCGACAACTCTTTCTGCTGTATAAGGCCCAAATTCGGCCTCACCTGGAATTTCTCACCTCTGGGTTAGTGCTCCCCAATACGCTCTCGATATCGTTGATCGTATTCAAAAGAGAGCGATTAGGTTTAACTTCTCACATACAGTCCCTTGAGCATAGAAGGATGGTTTCAGTTCTTTCTTTGTATTATCGTTATTACAACGGCTATTGTGCTGCTGAATTATATTCTTTGAAACCATCTCGGGCTGTCTTTGCGAGAAAGACTCGGTTCGCTCATTCACATCATCAGTATGCAGTACAAATCTCCACTTGTCGTACCAAACGGGCGCAATCCACATTTTTCTACACGGTTTCTAAACTCTGGAATGATCTCCCTAGTTCCTGTTTTCCTCTCACTTATGATATGAGAAAATTTAAGGTAGCTGTTCATAGGCATTTTATTTCAATTCCATGTCCATCCTCCTAAGTGTTCCTGAGTGCTTTAGCACGATAGGCCAAATTTAGCCTGTTAAGGTCCACAATCATTAAAAAAAAAGTTGAGTACGTTAATAGTAGATTTTACAGTGTGACAGCTTTTTTTGAGAAACGAGCCCGCAGGGTGAGTTTCTCATTAGCTGGAGCACTGTATCCTTAACGCACGAGAATTGGATTAAATTTTTGGCCGACAACAAATGCGAAAATGAAACAGAAATATAATAAAGACGTGTATTAATTGCGTTAACATCGTGCTTTCATAGTTAGCTGACTGCATTTTGACAACTTTTGTTGTTTTGACAGTGAAAACTCAAATTGATTACTTACTTATAAACTAAATACTATAAAAAAGGAGTTGCGGTTTTAAATTAAGATAAGCTTCTGGTACGGTTTCTTTTGTCAAATAAAAATTAATAATAGTTAACCACTGTTTATCATTTATCTAAATTTAAATCTAAACTTTTATCGTATTGATTAACGACCGTATACTATATATTTTATGCTAGATTTAAACAACTAAATTTGAAACGCTTCAGGAATGTCACGATTTGTGATTTGGGCTATTTTGGCAATAATCCCGTTAAGTAATGCATTTCAGCTACTTAGTTTAAGTAAGTAAACATAGTTTGATTGTGGGCAAATTCATTAATTCCTTTTAGGTTTTCATACGGAAAATTCATTTCTTGACAGACAAATAAACAGCACTTTGAACAATATGGCGAAAGATTATGCAAAACAGGATCCATATGAAATTCCAGTGTATGATTATCAAACATTAAATGATCTTTGGAGGTACAGAAAAAATGCCGTAACCTTTTACTTAAGCAAATTATTTTAGTGGTAAAGCACGCCTTCAAGATCTTTCAATAAATGGATATTCAAAATTCTACGCTGATCGTCTAAATTTCACACTTTCCACTGGAATTATTGAGATAGATATCAAGTTAAATAAATTACAAATTTTCATTTCTCAATATAGCTTTGATGTAAAAATTGGATTTGTACCTTTGTTTGGAACTGGAAGCCTAATGTATGTATGTAACTGTGGGTAAATGAAAAAATTTAAATTCTTTTTTAGTTTGAAATTGGATAAATTGGATCTGTCAGGTGTTGGTCATGCAATTATTAAAATGCAAGGTCTTAAAGCCGTAGAAGATATTAAAGCACTTTTTAAAGTAGACGGAACTAATGTAAGAAATGTTTGTGTTCATATTCATATACATATATACTAATAGATTGTTGTTAGCTTCAATTATCAGGTTTGTTGGGCAATGAACAATTAAGTCATCTTGTGAGTAACGCTCTCAGTGAATGTTTGCCGGAATTTGTATACAAGTACAATGCATTGATTGGGGAAATGCTGTCTCCTATATTACAAAATCTTGTTAATGATGCTATTAAATAAAATGTAGTTTATGCAAATTCTGTAATTTAATATGATAATAAGCAGTTTAATATAGCTTTTTATTTCTTTTATTTAAAATTGAATTGTGGTCTAGGAACACTTAAACTACGTCCCAGAATATCAGAGAGTAATAAATCATGTTACTAGTGAAATAGTGTCGTTTTTGTTTTACATGGAACCGGAAAACCGAAATCAGTAGCAAACTGGGCTGGTTTAAATAAAGATGCTGTAAATGTGCCGCTTGCAAAATATTGTGTTAAGGGTAATTCTCACATATGTGTCTGATTTCAATGGGTATTGTCGATTTTTATAAATGTTTATAATAATACAAATAGCAACTGCATCTGATTCGGATTAATATATTCTGTCATTGTTCTAAGTGGGCGAGCAAAATATAGAGTATTTAAAATTTTACGGTCATATATCTAACAGAAGGGGTGGCAATTCATCATTTCGGTAACACATCAACTTTGCATAATATATTGTTGAAAGGTGAGAAATGGAACGAAATGCAGTTATTACTTTAAAGTTAGACACACTCCTTGATTAAAAACTTTACAGGTGTCCCTGATTTATGAACATAATTAACAAGGAATGATAAAATAAGAGTTAACATACATAAACTTTGGATAACCCATAGAGAAGAACTTACTATTAACCAGATGGAGCCTTACTAAATGGTAGTAATAACTAAAAATGTATAGAATGGAACTAAACCATAGTAACAAACATGTCCTGCTTGAATTTTTAGGGTTTGTTTTTTAATAATAGGTTGTTAAAATCATGTTACCGTAATGACAAAAGTTACCGAAATGATGAGCTCATTAATTTTTTTGTAAATAAAACGTCTTGTATGTTTGAGTTACAGTTTTATTAAGAATTACAAAACCAAAAAAACTAAACTTAAGAATTAATTACGTTTAACTCTTAGGTATTAATAGGGTTTTTAGACAAACAGGACTTACAACAAAAAAATTTTATAGAGTAATCGCGATAGTGTTTCTTAACACACTTAATGTGAAACGCTCGGTTACGAGCTAGGTTTATTTAAAGAGAAAAAGGATACAAGCTTGTGTAGAGATATTGATCAATCTACTAGCCATTACGTTTGGTAATTGTTCTGTCAATTCGATAACTGGATGTTCTGCGTTACTATTTAAATCTACATCATTTTCGACTTCTGTAGACTCCACCATATTTACACGAACATTATCATTACCTATATTTTAGTTAAGGAAAATTGTATACTACCTGGAGACAAAATCACAAAACAAAAATATACTACAAAAAGGATACGTTTTAGTGTGACCATAAATGACACAACAGAAGAACTGATTTGGTGCTTGCATATTACCCCGTAATTGCAATCAAAACAAGATAACTGGCGTAGAGAAATATTGGTATGATTTTCCTTTGTCCAAGCTATTAGATGGATGGTCATAATATGAGGTATACTGGGTATTTTGGTCGGCAGCATACGTTTCAAAGACAGAAAGTCATGTTTTCTTACCTCCCACATCTTTATCGACGAATAATCTTTTAATTGTAAAACAAAATCGGCAGCGCTGGTAAAATCCACACCTGCGAGAACTTTTCGATCGGGTGAGCGTTTCAAAAAACCTCCTACCCCATCCATAGGCCCTTTTCCATGTCCACCCTCAGTATAATTCCATGATGTGTATTCGATAGATGGAAATATTGAAGGTACAATTTGCAGCAAAAAAAAGATATTTGATCGGTTTCTGTACTGAGAGGTGGGGCCATCGGAGAAAAAGATGATAGTTTTAAGATTTGGTATTTCTAAAGCAACATCCTTCAATATCTGATTTATATGCGCCCATATAGCATAAGCCTGATGATCCAGAATATCACTTACGGAACAGAAAGATTTCTTGGAATTGTGAGTATAGTAAACTCCAGTGTGAAGAGATATTTGCTTTTGGGCTGCACCAAAATGTATCGCTTGTATTTCGTTTGAATACTTTTCAATATAATTTTCCGAAAAATCTATCTGCATAATAACCTCATCTTTTTCTATTTCTTCTTTTTTTACACGTAGTTCTTTTAACCGATGCGACATGATATAAATATGCTTCTTATAGTCAGTCAATTTTAAATGCAACAGATTAAACAGTTTATCCACAGTCGAAATTATACTCTTTTTGATTGTTCTTCTTATGCTTCGTTTTTGGTTTTTTATCATTCTTTCCTCTTGCGTTGTTGTCCACTGATAATATACTATTTCGCTATTCATGTCTATGTTGTCCAATTTAATTTTTCTAAAAAATAACTTCTTGCACATTTGTTTCGACACGCACTGAACATGCAGTGTTCATTAGCTACATTACAAGCTACGTTTGCAATTATTTCTTCAACTGATCTATATTGAATGCACTTTTTAAAATAAAGCTTCTCAACAATAAATGCCATATTTGCATGCTTCACACAAGCGCAGGTTTCTCTATCTTTTTGTTTTGGTTGTACAATCCAGAACGTAGAATAGGATAACATAGTACCGTTTTCTTTCAAAAACTTTTTGTGCAAGCTTTTTAAATTATCCATTAACAACCTCTTTTGTTTTTTTACTTTATATTTCCTAATAAAATCATTTTTGCCTGAACACATTTTTGAATTTTCATCTCTTTCCAAAAATTCTTTTATTTTATGTGTGATCTCTTGTGTTTTCAAATTATTCCTCTTCTTCCTTATAAATTGTCTTTCATTCGATAAGTTTTTATATTTTCTTTCCTTTCTGTATAGTACAAAGTCTCGTATTTCTGAAAGTAACTTATACTTTCTAAAAAGCTTTCCATCGGCTGCTTTCGATATATTGTATTTTTCCTTGTGTGTATTACATTTTTCAGAATTTATTTTAATTTGCGTAAAAAGTGTTTCACCGACAAGCAGTTTTCTCTTCACCTGTGGTGGTGCAGGTACACCTTTGATTATTTGCTCCACTTTAGAATATGGTGACAAGCATTTAGAACGATTTGGGGCCGAAAGTCTTTGACATCTTTTTTTATATTTTTCGACCAATGTTTTTAACTTCTTGTTGTCAGCTTCGCTTCTAACTAGTGAACGATACACCTTAGACCTGTTTAATTTCACTTTTTTTCTTCCTGAATATTTTTATTATTATTGTTCATTTCAAGTTCTCTTGGCACAATCTGTTCTTCTCCAAGTAGTGGGGAACTGGGAGGCGTGTTTAGATCAAGAAATTCTTGCGTCTTCTTGGCGTGGCCCTTATTCTTTCTGTAACGTTTGCTAGCTTCTTTCCAGTTTCTTCCTTTTTTTCTTTGTTCCCGCTTGCTAACCTCGTTTATGCTTTTAATTAAAAACCTCTCTCCTTTTTGTCTTTGTATCTCTCACGACCCTTTCTTCTGTTTTCATTTCTTTGTTCTTCTGAGAGTTTCGCTCTGTGGTTTCGTACCCTGTCTCTTATTTTTTCTCGCTCAATAATTTGATCTACATCCTTTTCTTAATTTCGATGACTCTTTGGTTTTAACTTCTGTTAAACGTCTAATTTGATTTTCATTTTTATATCCTGTTTTGTCTACATTATTTTTAATTTTACATATTGTTTTGATTAGCTTCTTGCTACACTTCTCGCTTTGATTGTTTACCGCTTCCTTAGTTTTGGGCCATAATTTTATTTGAAGTTTTTCAGGTGTTTGCATTTTTGATGTATTTTTAATTAAATGCCCTTGAAACATTTTATTGTTTTCAGTTTTTTTTTGAAATTTCACTATTTTCGTTAGTATACTTAGAATTTACACTTTTGACTTCACAGTCTATTGTTTCATATAATATTGTACTACTACTCTGAAGTTCTTTAATTTTTTTTCTATATCCTTTTTTTGTCTTACAAGTTCCAATAGTTGCTCTGCATTTTGTCTTTTTAGCTTAACTGCAGCCTCCTTTTTTTCCTTTTGATGTAAATTGTACATTTTTTTCTTTTCATTTTGTGCGACAGCAGCCTCTTCTCGTTCTCTTTTTAATCGTTCCTTCAATTCTTTATATCTGGGATCCATTTTATCTAGTTAGAAAAGAAAAAAGAACTAATTTTCGCCATTTTCGGTAACATCGTCATTTCGGTAACAATTACGATTTACAAACCTGTTACCGAAATGATGGTTACAGAAATGACGATTCTAAAACAAAATGATTGTAAAATATTTAAATTTGCCGCTAATTCTTAGAAAATGTGAGGTTAGGTTCATGTCCACCTATTTATTCACCGTTTTTTATTGGTTTTCTAATAAAGTTGAATATCACAATACAATCTCAGTTACCGCAATGATTAGCACTAAAGGTACGCATCCATATATTAGATATTGGACTCCTCGTAATTAAAAATATCATGCAAAATGTAAAAAACTTACCCGTAAGTTTGTTGACCACACTATTGCAGTTAAAAATTCTTCTCACTAATTCGTTTTTAGTAGTTCCCGAGAGGACGCCACAACAAGAAATGCATACCGTTACCGAAATGATTTAAATGTGTCGGGACAAACTTAAAATATTTCTAGGCAATTGTTTTATGCAGTTCAGTTATTATCTTAGGTATTTCTTGATTCACAGTACTTATGTTTCGATATTTTAACTGCAATTTTAATGTTTTTTTGTATATTTAATATTATTTTCTGAAATCAATAAGTAAAAAGTGCTTCAGGGACCGTTACCGAAATGATGATTTCCATTTTAAATTCTTGATTAAAAATAGAAAACGTTATTATTTTCCCGTTTTTAACTTTTGTCAGCTACTAGAGCGTGTAGAGATAAATTCTATTTAAAAATGCAAGTTCATAGTAAAAAACTGTTCTTTCAAAAGCTCGCGAACGGCGATTAGACACTTATGTGAGAATAACTCTTAAATAAAGACCGATCAGGTAAACGGCAAACAAAAGACGACTTTAAAATTCGATTTAAGCCTGAAGATCAGACAACTTACGTACGTGTGGTTGGAATTTCAGTACATTAAAAATTGTAGATCAATTATCAAACAATTGAAAGACGTGAAAGTACTAAACATTTATATTAGATGTAGCTATTTAAAAATGCAGATGTTTTGATTAATATAAAATAATTATAAATGTAGTTTACATAAATTTTTTTACATTTAATATTGTCATAAATAGAAAGCGGATTTTATGCACTATAAAATGCCGAAATATGTGCATATATATGCACTTAAAACCATAAAATATGCATCAAAAATGCATTATTAATTCAAAATATGCAAAATATGCATAAATATTGAATCTTCTATTTACCTGTGTTAATTCCAAATTATAACATTAATATATAAAAAAAGTATATATGCTTGTAATTTTTTAATAGGAAAAAGATAAATTGCGTACAAACTTATTATTTTAACATTCAAAATTATGTGTTATTTAAAAACTACATATTTACTTATACACTATACATTTATAAAAACTGCACCCTGTCATTACTACTTACAAAGCAATTATTATTTTAACATTATTTTAAAATTATGTGTTATTTAAAAATTACATATTTACTTATACGCTATAGATTTATAAAGATTACACCCTCTCATTACTATTTGCAAAACAATTTATAACTAAATATTTTTCCAAGTTTTCGGGCAGAAAATTTTGGCGTCTGTCCGATAGTATGTTTTTGTACAAAGAAAAACTTCTTTCTACATCCACAGAAGTTATGGGTGCATATTTTAATGCGGCTAATATGCCGAAATCTAAATTTATAACAAGATCATCGGAATTTTCCTCAAGTTTCAAAACTTTATTATTAACTTTTAGTAACAACTGATATCCACTGTTTTTTTTGTAAAATTTCATTTAATTTATTAGAAATAGTTTTACCAATATTTCCTGAAACAGCAGAAATCAGCTGTTGAAATTTATTAATTATTTGCATAGATTCATTTAATGACAATGCTTCCGTTTCTAACTTAGCAATGGTTGAACTTACAAAATAGTAATTTGCTTTTATAAATGCCAGCTCATTGCGCAATTGTGTTTTCTTTAAAATGGATTGAGCTTTTTGAACGTAAGTACTTGAATTATCAGAAATTTCTAAAACTAACTCCTTTATTTTTCCAAATGATCTGCATAAAAAGAGCTGCATTTAACCAAGTACCCCAACGCGTAATCACAGGCTCTGGTGGTAGAGGAATATTAGGTAACTTTTCTTTGTACAATTGAATTCGTAACGGAGCTTTTAAAAACACTTTCTTTATACTACTTATTAAACTATTTACTAATGGAAATTGATTACGAATTGTTTCTGCTACTCTATTAATACCACGTGCGAGACATGTTACATGTATTAAATTTTCATAAAATAATTTTAATTGCTGTCCAGCTTTTACCATATACGGTGCTGCATCAGACAGCATTAAAACTGTTTTATCTGTTGCAACAATATCAGGAATAAAAAATTGCATGAAAGCTTCGTTTATACAGCGAACTATTGTTGCATGATTGGTTTTTTCAAGAACTTTGGAAGCGATTAAATATGATATACTAGACTGCGCCTCACTTAAATAACCAATCATTAAATTCGCCCGCAACAATCTGTAGTTTCATCTACTATAAAATAAAGATATTTATTTTTTGTAATTTTCTTTATATGCCCCATGGTTTCAAGATATAAATCATTAATATACCTTTTTCGAAGCGTGCTTTCATCTGGCACTTGCTTTTTACTAATTTTTTCTAAAAATGACCTAAAACTAGGATTTTGCAATTTCTTTAATGGAATATTGGCTTTAACAAGTGCACTACACAATTCGAAATTAAATTCCTCTTGTGCATTTTTTTTGGCCGTTTCTTGAAACAACGACTGGCGCAAAGGTGTCCGACAAACTTTTGTTTTCTTAAATGTTTCTAATTTTCTTTTATGAAGAGAGGTTTCAATGTGCTGTGTAACTTGAGATTTCCTTTCGCGCATGATCTAAGGAAAAATTAATTTTAAAAATAAGTATCTAATTGCGTTTAAAAACTGATAAAACGGTGAATTCAATAACCTACATCAATTAATAAGGGTTTAATTTCCGAAATCAATTAAAAATATGTAATGGTACTTACTATTTTTCCACAGGCTATGCAAAACACTTTTTTATCATCCAGACGTAGCTCGGATATATTTTTTATCCATACTTGAACTAAACTATTTTTAACTTTCGGCATCTTGAACTTCACTTAACAAATCCGTACCATTCAGTTACGTCTTCGCCCAAAGAATGTTTAAAATTTTGCATTTTGTCCGTTACTCTCAAATTATTTTCAAGAAGGATTAACTAACTAAACACTTACCTTGAAAAAGTCCAAATAACTTTAACCCTTGATTGAGGGAATTCTCTCAATCAATGCTTTAACTATCTACTTAGGTACCATTGGAATTTTCAAATACTACGAAATAGCGGCATTGAAACTTCATAATCCGGAAGTATTAACGTTGCACTTAACTGCAGGTAATAATCTTTCTTTAAACCTGTCTTATTCATATAAAAATACATTTCTTAGTTAGACACAATAACAAAATTTAAAATAAGTTAGAATAATGCATTTTAAAGCGAATTTGGAAGATATAGAAAAAATGCGAAATATATGTTAATTATGAATAAAAAGGCAAAATATGCATAAAATTGCAATATATGCAGTATTTGGCGAAATATGCAAAATATGCAAAAATTAATTAATGTCAAATGATTGCATTTCGTCTAAAAACAAAACGATATTCTTCAACTATAAAAAATAAGCGATATGCATTTTGCATAAAATCCTCACTCTAGTCATAAAGGTAGGTGTTGGAAACAAATGCGATATGTAACTAACAATCAGTCTTTATCATCTTCGTCCAATTTGGAATAACTGTCACCTTGTCCTACGGATATCATAACGGGTTCTATAGTTTCTTCCATTATCACATCAAGTTCCCACATACACCGTACCTCTTTAATAACATGATCAACGCACTTTTTCCACTTTTCGATATTGACATTGTATATGGCTTGTATTAAAAGCTGTGGCACTTCACTTAATTTAAAAGTCGTATGTATCTGTTTTGATGTTAACCATTTGGCAATGTCTCCTTTTTTCTATGCAGTTGGCATTAGCCAGAACAATTACAGCTTTCTGTGGAATGTTTGCTATCATTTATTCAAAACATTCTTCAAAAACATCAGCGTCATATTTTCGTGATAATCCCCTGTGTACTCGGACACAAACACAAGTAAAACATTTTTTAAGAATCCATTAGCGCTATCTATATGTGCAATAATTATTCATCGACCTTTACCCGATGGTGAATTTATTCCATTTGACCAACTTTCTTGGACTGCTTTATGGCGACTTGTAACATTTTTATCTTGCCTTTTTTTACAGTATATCCTTCGTTCAATCAAGTCTCATCGAGACAAAAGATTTCCCGTCGTTCGGTACTAAACTTCTGCGTTTCACGAAAATATTTGAGAGTGCGAGAAATTTGGAGATTATCAATTAGCGTAGATTCACTTTTTCCCACAAAATGTTAAGTTCCTATAGTCTCCTGTGTTGTGTCGATCGTGACAATTGTGGTCAATCAATGTCTTCTTTTAGTACTGCTACTATTTTAGTGAGGACAGGAATTTCTTTATTGAAGTAGAAGTAATGGATTTTTCCACTGACATGAACCTTTTCTTCTTCACTTAAACATTGTCTTTTTCTTCCTGTTGAGCCACCCTCTTCTTGTTCTATTAATAATCCGTATACTGTTCACTCTCGACATATTAACACACATTTCTACTACACTTTTCACATTTCACATTTCAACCCAAACTCTAAAATTAATGAGCATTTTAAAGTACTCCTTTTGAAATAACAAATGTGATAATTGCATCATAATGCATCCCACATAAAGTGAGTCATATTTTTAATTTACATTTAATTAGATAATAGTGTAATGAATATTTTCTAAACTTATAAAAATTTTCTTGGAATTTCGGACGATCCTTGCTATCCTGTACAACAATGTATTATCTGCTTGATAAAAGATGACGTTTGTATTAATTCAATCTCAAACAATCTGTACCGTCCAACCTACATATACGTATGCAGGTATAGAAGGTTATACAATCGACCTTTTTTCACTATCGCTAAATCGATATTAGCTCATTTACAATTTTTGACCAAGTTTCGCCAAGATCAGCCATGATGTCTGGATGTGTGTGTGTGTGTGTGTGTGTGTGTGCGCGCGTGCGTGTGTGCTTGTGTGCGTGTGTGCGTGTTTGCGTGTGTGCGTATGTGCGTGTGTGGGTGTGTGCGTGTGTGCGTTTGTGCGTGTGTGCGTGTGCGTGTGTGCGTGTGTGTGTGCAAGCGCGCGCATGTGCGCGTGAACGTGGGCGTGTGTGTGAATGTGTGCGCGAGTGCGCAACCACGAAAAATTCTATATATATATATATATATATATATATATATAGGGTGAAAATTAAAGGAGCACTAGAACTCATCATTATAAGCAAAAAGTTCATATGGACATGGGTCCGGAAATGCTTCGTTTCCGAGATACAGGGTGTCAAAGATGAAAAGAACGTGTGTGTGAATGTGTGCGCAGTGCGCAACCACGAAAAATTTATATATATATATATATATATATATATATATATATATATATATATATATATATATATATATAGGGTGAAAAATTAAAGGAGCACTAGAACTCATCATTATAAGCAAAAAGTTCATATGGACATGGGTCCGGAAATGCTTCGTTTCCGAGATACAGGGTGTCAAAGATGAAAAAGAAATCGCGATTTCTTCAATATTTTTCGACTGTTTCGAAATAATTTCATGAAATTTCGTATACGGGGTTTTTTTTGGGACAGTTGTTTGAACAGTGGTTATCAAAAGAACATGTTTACTTTTAATATTAATTTCTTTTCTTGTTTTTTTAATATTGGATATTTTTGTGCTCCTTACAAGTTTTAAATAAATAAACATTGTGAGCTTTAAATGTGTTTTTCTCAGAAACGGTTGCTCCTAGCGACATCACTAAAATATACCTTTTTTTAGCAGAAAAGATGGGAGAATCGATTTTTCTAGTCCAAAATGGTATACAGTGTAGCACAAAAAAATTGCAACGATTTAAAGGGGTCTAAATGGTTGCCGCTGGCGCCCTCTACAAACCACAACTAAATGGACCACAAATTTGAATATTTCATTCCAAAAATCCATCGTATACGCAAATTTGATGAAATTATTTCGAAACAGTCGAAAGATATTGAAGAAAACGCGATTTCTTTTTTCAACTTTGACACCCTGTATCTCGGAAACGAAGCATTTCCGGACCCATGTACATATGAACTTTTTTGCTTATAATGATGAGTTCTAGTACTCCTTTAATTTTGGCGGATTAGATAAGATTCACCCTGTATATATATATATATATATATATATATATATATATGTTTTAAAAAATATATATTGGATTACTCAGTGGCTCAGCGGTAAGGGTGTCAGACTAGTAAGTGAAAGGTACCAAGTTCGAATCTGAGAGTAGTCAAGTGCTTAGAAAAAAAATCATAACATATGGATTCGACTCAAGTGCGAAAACAATCCTTCTCAGGACTAAACCTGATGACGAAAGCAGAGGCCGCTTCCGAAACGTCACGCTCAAAAAGCAAAAACTGTGGAAATAGGCCGATCAACTCAACTAATATGAAACCACAGTTACAAAACACTTATAATACAGAATTATGATATATTTGTTTGTTTTATACAACCTAATTAAAATCTCCAAAAAACTTTGGAATTTACGAAGGTAACTTATTTTGAGCGCTATGTTTAGGATAATGTCTTAGGAGTCCGTTTTGCTCATATTAGATATCCAGAGAGACGGCAACCTTTCCCAGGTTTAAATCAAATTTAGTAGCACACGGATCATGTATCAATCCCTGTCGTAAGCCAAACAAAATAGAAAAAGAAAAGAAATAAACGTATTGGGTTGTGTAGAATCCACGCTTTCATCTTCTTGCAAGTAAATGGAAGAAGCAACTGGTGTATTCAAGTCTGATGTTCAAACAATTTTGAAAAAAATATATGTATCACTCCTATAAATTCCATATAGTTCAAGATTTAGACACCGGCGATGCCGAATGTTGTTTTTGTCAATGGTATTGACAACAAATACATACTGATGAATCTCTTGGCAGACTGATCTGGTCCGATGAATCTTATTTTTCAAGTGCGGGAATTTTCAATCGTCATAATACAAGAAATTGGTTCGCAGAAAATCACCATGCCATTTTTGAGAAGGCACAATAAGGGCGCTTTGGGGTTGGGACCTCATGTTTCATTTTTGGAAGACGCATAGTCTACAGAATTTATGAAGGAAGTTTTTACAGAGCTTCGGTACCGAGGTATCCTTGAGCAAGTTATTCCAAAACTGATGAAAAATTGGCCCTCCATAATGCCATTGGTCTTCAACAAGATGGTGCACCAACCCAAAGTCTGCGCTTATAAGGACATTATTATACGATAACTTCCCTCAAAGATGGATTGGTACCTACGGACCTGTAGGATGACCCCTTTGCCAATTTTGGATTTTTTCTCATGTAAAATAAAATCAGTCTGCAGCGGAGCTTCGTGCGGCAATCGATTTAAATTTTCGACATTTGCAAAGAAGGCCACTCTTGTTAACGCTATTAAAAGAATAACGAAAATGTGCCAATTTTGCATAAGGGAAAATGGCCTTCATTTTGAAAATCACCTTTAGAAAACTCTTTGTTTTTTAAAAATTCTGTTTCTCTTTCGTTTTCTCCAAAAGTTTTAAATAAGATAGGTAATTATTGTTTCGTTTTGGGTAAAATTTAATCGCAATTAAATTAAAATGCTGTAATAAATAATTAAGAGTTGTGAATTATAAAAGATCTTTTGAATTAAGTTTGGCAGTATAATAAAGAACTTACTTACATGGATTTTGTTATTAATGAATTTTAGCCATTTTAGCCAACCTACTAATTGGGCAAAAGAAAATTTTAGAAAATCTTAAATTCTGAACTTGTTTTTGAAAATAATTTTATACAATAAAATGTTTTTGGAAAGCCCACATTATTCCTAATAAATATAAAAAATATATATACAGGGTGTTACATTTTAAAAATTCATAACTAAAAAACGAAAGAGATAACTGAAATACGAGGGGTGCCTGAAAATACTTTTCAATTCCACACTGTATCTCAGAAACCAAAAGGGCTATGGAAACTCTTCTGGCGCCATCTTTAATTTCACAAAGAAGTAAAACATCACAAGGTTCTGTCAGTGTTGCAAGTAACAGAGGAATTAGGGACAATAGAAGTTATTTGGTCAGGTAGATTTAGTGGTGAAAGAAGTTTTATAAACAAGTAGGTTTGATGTAAAAAAGAGATCTAGAAGATGTAGAGCGTTGACGGGTTTATCAGGGATTCTTGTGGATTCAGAAATCATTTGCAGGAGACGACATGAAATAGCAAATGTTCCGGCAGGATTCGCAGTAGATGAATGTTGGAGCCAATTAGACTTATGGACATTGAAATCTCCCAAAATTGATATAGCGCAAGATGGAAACTGATAATTAATTTTCAAACTAAGGTAATCCATTACTGTCATTAGGAGACCAATAAATGCAACAGTAGAATTTCATACATTTAGGATCAGAATGTTTAAACCGAGGGGAAAACAGCTACCAAAATTTTGTACACCATAAATCCATTCTTGTCAAAAAAATCTAAATAAATCCAAATAAATCAAAATAGTTCCAGATAAATCCACATAAATCTAAATAAATCCAAATAAATCCACATCCTCGACTTCAAAAATTACAGATCTTGATGGTGTCGGAATATGTTCCGAGTAAACTGGAAAAATAACAAGTAGTATTCAAACATTCTAGAGAATGAAATTATAAAAGCATAAAAACATAAAAAATCAATTTTCTGTTAAGTTAACTTAACAAAAAGCAATGCATAAGGTAAAATTCGTTACGACATTCTACATTTCATTATTTTGAATGCTTCGCATATTGTTTCATATTGTGAGTCGTCTAATAAAAATTGTTCCTCGGAATTAAAGTTAAGGGGACCAAAAAAAATTTAATCTTTCTCAACACTGGTAATGTCAGTTTTGTTTGGTCATTTAAACATTTTTTTATTAGTCCTATATTGCGTTAAAAATGTGAGAGTAAACATCTTCTCATGGTTAAGCATTGCATCAATTCGTCCCACATACCATTCTTGTTCATAATAAATAAGTTTGTTAGGCTTAACAACTAAAGGAGCTTTATAATTTGTTTCTTCTCTGATTGGTTCGTGTCACGTCCACATCACATGGAGAATCATAAGGCGAAACAGAAAATGTTTCCGTATCGGTACTGTCATCATACTTGATACACTCTTGATCTAATGATTCCAAAGAAGAGTCGTCATCATCGTTTCGTTTTCTTCTCTTAATGTTACGAGTTTCATTCAAAGTCCTTCCACGTTTTGGTTTCCTTTTTTCTTTCTGCAAAATTTGAATAGCACACTGCGCTTTTCCTTGGTCAGAATGAGATGTCTTAGACGCTGTAATAAATCTGCGCAAGCGATACGTACTGAATTTTGTATTAGACTCTTCTAAGAACCAACATAATGATGACTTCTTAATCACAGCAGATTTAGATCCCACTGTAACCTTAATAAACTGTCCCATTTCATAAAGATCCTCAGATTGTGGGAAAGTAGATGAGAAGTCCTTCATTAATAAGTCTTCGTCGACTCCTAAGGGCGAAATATCGCTCATGTCACTGTCCGTTTCTTCACTTTCCGGTCCTATCGGTAATAAATCATGTCGTTACTTAAAAGTGGATTATCGCGATAGTTAATAATGGTGTTAATTATGTACATGTACAGCAAATCCGAAGAAAAAAGACACAATACCAAATATTGTACACTCACTCGCTGTTTAATATCTAATGTTTCATCTAAAAATGAAGCTGCAGCCAATTTCATTAATTTTAGATAAGAACAAGTTCCTTCAGTATTTGAAGATTAGCAGTTGGATAACTTCCCTGCAACAAATTTTTCTTGCGGCTTCATAATTCATTTTGTCTTCGAGTTTTAAATCGGTGGAAGTTAAAAAGTGTTTGTTTTTCGAGATGTTTGCTATTAACTGTTGCAATTGATCAGAAGAAGCCATTTTTATTATATCCTGACTGATACCATATCCAGGGATAAGTTCTTATATGGTTCGTGGTTGGAGGAAGCAAAGCACTTTCTCGCATTGCTTTTAGGAAGCGAGTATCTTCATCCGAAGAATAGCCTGATATAGTAGTTATGCCGCGGCGTGATGCTTGCATTTTAATATTTTTTCATCGTTGTAAAACACCATTTGCGTTGAATCTATTGTCTATTCCGTAAACAACAAGACATTATGAGATAAGCGTAATTTGTATTAATGCCATTTGCAAAATGTTCTTGGATTGCTTTTATGGAAGTGGCCAAAAAAGAATCTGTTTTAGGTAATCCATCGGTTAACGGCATTGTAAACCCTACCAATTTATTGTTTTTTGATTTATATTGAATCGTCACTCATCCACGCAACTTTGCGCAAATTTCGCTCTTCTAAAAACTTAGCGAGGCCATCATAATCAAAAAACCCTTCGTCAGTCTTTGTGTTAAAATTCACAACGTAGTTATTTAAAGAGCTACTTGACGGCAGAATACCTTTCATCTTTTCATAAACAGTTTCATATAACAATTCCCTACTGCCCGTGAAAAAGGCGATAAGTCACAAACAATGCAATAGACATAATCTAATTTAAAAAAGATCATTAGGCGTTAATATGAGTGTTTTCAAATTGTGTCGTGGGTTATTTCAATTGTAGCAATGTATGAACATCTCATAGAAAACATGTTCAATGTTAATTTAGAAAAAAAAATGATGAAAGTGACCTTTTATTGACTTATCCCTTTTTGTACAGAAATGCTTTCATAACTCATTTTAGTACTATGTAAAATGAGTTATGAAAAACGTTATTTTGGAGCAGTACTTTATTAATTTAGCCATCGCTCAAGTAACAAGGTTCTTATTAATAGCTGAAAATAAAATGTAAAACCATGAACTCTTATAAAACTAAATTTCGTCTTCATCAGATGAGGCATCTGGGAATACGTCAACTTCATCATCCGATGTTTCAAGATTTTGGTAAAAAATCCCACAAGGATTCCGAAATATACGGGAGCAGTTCCATGAGATGTTGTTTCTTTTCAAAAGTAATTGGAACGTTCCTTGCGTAAACCTGTTTTGGCGTTAAAATAATGTTACTGCCTTTTCCTCGCTTTTCGAAACTTATTTCTTTGAAACTTTCATCTTCATCTAAGGGAGTTTTCTAGACTAGAACTTGACTACTTTTTTTATAACGAATCCAACGCACTTATCTCCAATTTAATTTGTTTCCACAAGCATTCAATTTTCTATCAGTTAATAAGGATCCAAGTAAGAAGGCAAAGTCGAGAAAGTTGGATCTCACCATTTCAATAACTACGAAAGGATTTTTTTGTACTTACTTGGCGAATAAGCTGAGCCCAATCGTGGGGATGTTCAACTTTTCCATTAAATTTCTATATCTTTTTTTGAATATACCGTGGTCTGTGTTGCACTCCATATGGGTGTGACCCGGAAGCAAGAATTTGTGATTTATTATTTTGAGGCTCTCAGAATTTTGTAAAACTGCAAAACACATTGCTGCCATATGGCTATTTTTAGTTTGTCCGCCCCATAAATCGGAAAACATAATTAGGTCACTATTTTCAATTTCTCAGTCTCTTGTTCAAAATCTGTAAATACAAGAGCCAATATCATTTTCACCTCTTTTTGCCACTGATTCCATACCATAGGTAAAATAATTCTTGAAAAGTGTCACAGTTATATACAGGGTGGCCAACTAAGAATGCGAGGTACTGTATTTGGGAAACTATATATCGTAGACTTGCGGAAAAAAAATTATTACTAAAACGGCCAATACAAAAACCTGGAAAATATTTTCATGTTTCTGAAATGGCCGCTAGGGGGCCCAACTGCAATCTTGAATCTAAACAAGTGATGTTTCTGTGAATTATGCTATATTAACCTAATAAAAAAAATAACTGAACTTTAAAGTCGAGGATAATCTGAACTTTTTTTTTTTGTTTGGCACTTTTTGGCGTATGTCTAAAAATAAAGTGGTAGGAGGTATACAAAGGTTTCCTTAAATAACCCCCTGTATCTTCGAAACGGCTAAGCCGATTTTAACAAACTTGGGCGCGTTGAAATGAGCTATTCTTGGGATACAAATGTTATAATATTTGAAGTTTTGTTAGTTTCACATGTCGTCGCTAGAGGGCTTTGTTCGACAGAAACGGTTAATTTTCGCAAAAAAATTAAATGCATTGGTATGACTTTTTTTTATGAACAAGTAGCTAAAAGATGCCTAAAAAAGCTCGCGAAAACCGCATCTAGATATCTTGTTCCTAACCTAAAATATCGGCCAAAGAAAACTTTATACGAAAATCCCTTAAATTTTTTTTTTTTTTAATTTTTCTGGAATGGTTTCTATTATGTAAGTTGTGGCCCTAAAAAGGACCGATTTAAAGGAGGAAGGTTTTTAATGCCCCCGTAAATGCTCGAAATGCCGACCATCACGCTCTATGCATTGCTGAAGCCTCTCATGACTAGACAAAACTGCAGCTTCAATTTCGGCTCTCGGTATGTTACGTATTGCGTTACGAATCCGGTTTTTCATATCTTCTCTAGTAGTAGGTCGAGTCCGAAACACGATGTCCTTTAAGCGCCCCCATAAATAAAAATCGAGGCAAGTTAACTCTAGCGATCGCGGAGGCCATGGAAACAGACTTCCTCTTCCAATCCACCGCTGTTGAAATACTGCATTAATATGCTGTCGCACATTAATAACAAAATGTGATGGGTAACCATCCAACTGCAAAAGCAATTTTTGCCTTGTTTCCAGAGGCACACCTTTCAACAACAACGGTAATTGATTGACCAAAAAGTCAAGAAATACATTGCCATTTAGGGGTTGCTCGAAAAAATATGGCCCAATAATTCTGCCTCCCAGTATGCCACACCATACATCTAAACTCCAACTTCCTTGGCGCTGAGCTTCACGCAACCAATGGGGATTTTCTGCAAACCAATAATGCATACTGTGCAGATTGACTCTCCCGTCACTACTGAAGGTGGCTTCATCTGTCCAAAGAATTTGAAATAAAAATTCTCTACTTTCGCGTATCATGCCTAACATCCAATGGCAATAGTCTAACCTTCGATCAAAATCTTCCTCTTTCAAGGCCTGATGCAAAAAGACATGATATGGTTACATTCTTAAAGTAATTAAAACAAGTCTAAACGAATACCTATATATTTTGATGCCATTAGAACTTACCTATGGTGATTCAAAATATTTTGAACCGTTGTCCGTGATATGCCCAACTCAGTGGATAATGCTCTTGTGGTAACATGAGGATTTCCTTCAATATAGCCAGTGGCGTACTCAGATTTTCTTTAGAGGTCACAGTTTTTGAGATATTGACATAACCTTTTTTTTATGGGACACCCTATATATTTTTTTTAAATCTTTTTCCCCTTGCCAAGAGCTTTTCAAAAATATAGCATAGTCTATATTGATTATTATAAATAATAATTTACATTGATAATAGTGGATAGCCGTGAGTAACCATGGTAACGCAAAAAACAAAATAATTAACGTTCTGCCATTACTTAGGCATTTGATTTTTGAAGTTTCTGCTTCTCTCAAATTATTCCTGGTTACATTTTCCCGAATTTAGTGCTGCTATTTATTGTTATTCGTTGTTTTTGTTTATTGTTATCGTTCTTGTACTTGTTGTTGTTGTTGTTGTTTAATTATTTGTTAATTTGGCTCGAAACCAAAAATTTGAAAACTTTGAGAAATATGATATAAATACTTGCTTCATATTATCTAATGAAAACGCAGACCAGGCCTTAGAACTCTATCTGAACAGGTCAGTTAATCTTTACCTTAGAATTTGTATTTATTTTATATACCTATTTTGATATCCCGAAAGAAGACAACCCGACAGAAGAATATTTCACAAATTAAAATTTAATCTTTGCCAACATGGATGTTTTGACAAACCTCGACCCCGAGTTTACAACAAAGAGAACGAGGAATCAGAGATCAACGTTTTAGCAGTTGTTCAACCCATTCCTGAAACCTCGTGCAGGAAAATAGATGAAGAGACTGGTGTGTCTAAAACAACAGTGCAAATGATTTAAAAAAAAACATAAATTGAAACCCTACAAGTATAAACTTGTTCATCATCTGCACCCTGGTGATGCTGAACTTAGATTGGAGTACTGCAATTGGTTTATAAATATGAAAACTCAGGACAATAATTTAAAAAAAATAATAATTTGGTCAGACGAGGCACATTTCACAAGTTCGGGAATTCTTAACAGACACGACTCGCGGTTTTGGAGTCAAGAAAACACCCACGTGATTTTTCCTAGAGAGCGTCAAGGCAGGTTCGGATTTAATGTCTCCTGCTTTATTTTTAACCGAAAAATAGTTTACAAGATTTATGAAGAAAACCTAAACTCTAATGGGCACTTAGAAATTCTACAAGAAAAAACTATGAACATTTTAGAAGATATTCCTCTGGCTCAACTGAACAATATATTCTTCCAGCAGGATGGGGCTCCAGCCCACAATGCTAGAATAATACAGAACTGGCTAAATGAACGTTTTCCCAGGAGATGGATTGGAACAAATGGACCTGTTCGATGGCCACCACGATCACCGGATCTCTCGGTTTTGCATTTTTTTTGTGGGTGTATTTAAAGAATAAAATTTATTCAAGGCAATATGCCAACATGCAACAATTAAAAATTGCAACGGAAAATGCTTTTGCAGAATTACGAAGACAATCATTTATTTTGGAAAATGCTATTAAAAGAATTTATGAACTTTGTGAAACTTGTAGGAGACATAATGGTCTGCAATTTGAACAAAATTTGTGATTAATTAATTATTTTGTTTTTTATCAATGTAAATTATAGAAAAAAATCATGTTGTCACGTTGTTTATAAAAATAAATATAAACTATGCTATATTTTTGAAAAGCTCTTGGCAAGGGGAAAAAGATTTTAAAAAAATATTATGTCAATATCTCAAAAACTGTGACCTCTAAAGAAAATCTGAGTATCGGCATTGGATTCTACGTAAAAAAATCTACAAATACCAGTTTTTACTTTTATAATATGTCTGACAATAACAGAGTTACAGGGGATGACTGAAAATGCAATTTTTCCAAAATCACCCTGTAGCACAAAAACTAAGATGGCTATGGCAAATTTGATTATTGCATCTTTGGTTTCATTAAAAAGTAACACGGTGTCGCGAAAACCGCAAGGTTCTAACCTAAAAAATAAGCGAGATACCTCGTAAAACTTACGAAAATGGGACAACCTGTACAATGAGGTTGAACGTCCAGAGTTGCCTTTTGTAAAACGAATCACCACTCTGGAGGTGACAACTTATCGTTCTTCTTTCAGGATTAGTTTTTGTTAAATTTTTGTCCGTTTTTTTCATTGTATATCTTGCATCGGCTTTAAGATGATGTAAATCCAACTCTTTCATAAAATTATTTTTTCATCTTCAGTTTTTGACATCTGTATTTTCGTTACTAACTTGTCACATATGCAGCATGTGTCTTTTTTGGGCTGCTTTATTTTCATGTTCAATTTGTGAAATATTTCTTTATAGAGTTAGCGATTTATAAATTTCTCAGGATTTCTCTCCTTGTAAGCCTTGTACAAACTAGTTAGAATATAATCATCCGGTAGATATTTTATCGATGTTCTTCTCCTTGTGTAATAGCTCTCATAAGATGGAACAGAAAGAATGTGTTGCCTCGCAATTTCTTTGTCTTCCTCAGAAATATGTTTCTTGTTATCGTGGTTACCTCTTGTATCAAGAGCTATGAGGCCAGATGTATTAATTCGAAAATAATATACTGCTGTTTGCTGGCATGATTGGTACGAATACGGGTACTTTTTTTATCGATCAGATCACCTATGTACTGAGCTCTCCTATTGTAATTTAAAGTTTCCTAAAATTTTTTGAACAAATTCAGACGAACCTCATGGTTATCTTTTTCTTTGCATCTGTTCCGGCAAACCGTTAGTTCCTTCACAGTTTTTTCACGAACAATTTTGTTTTTTCTAGCAACATACTTTTTTCCAAAGTTTCGTTTAACCTTTCTCTCATCTCTCATCTTTCTCATCTCTATTTTAAATTTCCTATTATCATTTAGGCATGTTTCACCTAGTTGTGAAATCTCCTTAATTTCCTCCTGATCTACCACTGTATTGTCAAATTCATCGTCAACGGGCATATAATTTGGGTCATCAATACTATCATCTGAATTAAAAATATCTTACAATTCACGTGGACATCTTCTGGTAGAGAGAAACCTTCACTACTATTATCTGTGTTATGGACATGAATCAGAGAAAATCGGCATGTATCGGAATACTGAATTTGTATTTTACTTAGAAGGTCCCAGCTCATGATCACATCTTTTGTCTTCACCATCATTACACACGAGATTTGTACTGCTCGGAATTGCATATTATCTAGTTAAATTTACTTAAATACCTGGGAATAATGCTGTGTATTTTGTGGTTCAATATAACTTCTTAAGAAGATGCAACAATACTGCCGAAGATCGTTAAAACATTAGCATCAATAAAGGAAAAATCTGTTTAAAATTTATCCTCAGTACTAGTAGTGGGTTCAGAAGCACTTTTCACCATATATTCACTAATTTTTGTTCCCTAGATAACATTTTTACGACAAAATCACTGAGCACGTTGTTATCACGATAAATCTTGAAAACTTATAGGTTATGTTGGCGTTAAACCCACCATATATTGTAATTATTCCACAGTGAACAACGAGCTAAGTTGTTGCTACACAATTTAGTGTCAAAAGTGATTTCTTGAAATTTATTATTGAAGTATTGTGACTGGTGATCGCTACTTAATAACCACCTTTTTAAGGTTTGAGAAATATGTGATTTTTCTTGCGTCCAATTGACAGCACCCTCGTCCGCTGGTGAAGCAGTCCTGCTGGGGGAAAGAAAAAAATAGTTTTTTGTGATTAACCAAGGTCTTACTTTGGTCAAAACGTGCGCTTCACACAACAAGTAACGATACCTACAAAAAAAGGTTCTTTTCCCTTCTTATTGTTTGAGAAAAAAGACTGATTCTCGGACAAAAGTCCGCTATATTTTAAATTTAAATAAATTAAATGAAATTTAAAAAATATATAAGCGGCGTATGAAAATAAACGACTTATGCTCAAAAATGCAAAAGCGATCCAAAGTAGACTCGGATTGCAGTATGTGATTGATAATAAATATACTTGAAATTTACCTGAAGATTTACTAATATTAGACTGTCTTGCTTCAATTTGACATCCACAATCTTTCTTCTGTAATTTTTCTTTAAAATATCTTGAGGTTAACTCCAACAGTGTCCTTGAATGAATTTGAAGCATTGCGGCTTTTTATGGAAAATGCCGTAATATTGTTTACATTCTTCCCTGGGAATTAAATCTGGTGCAGTTTCGGCCATAAATTTTTCATTTATTTTACCAATCAATTTATGATCACTAAAGCCATTAAATCTTAATACGTTTTGTAACGAAAAAGGCAAGGTGATATTCAAAACATTCTCTACTTCAATAAAAATTCAAGCACTACATTCCTGGCGTATAGCAGCCATTTGTACATCTAAGACTAAATTAAATAACACAAATACTAATATTAATTATGTCTACAATGTCTTGAGTATCGCTAAATGAATAAAAGTATTACACCTAGAGACAATGGGTGGCACTTGACACTACTCCACATTATACTTTTGTTTACAACGTGTTTACACATAGATAAAACGCGGGAAGAGGTCCACAGTAAATCGCATCCAGAAGCGCATGCGCAAAAGAAACAACGTGTGAAATAGATCCACTATAAATCCTTGATAAATCCAAATAAATCCGACTAAACCTAAATAAAGCTAAATAAAACCAAATAAATCCAAATAAACCCAAATAAACCCAAATAAACCCAAATAAATCCAAAAAAATCCAAAAAAATATAAATAAATCCAAATAAATTCAAATAAAGAAACCCAAATAAACCCAAATAAACCCAAATAAATCCAAATAACTCCAAATAAATCCAAATGAATCCAAATAAATCCAAATAAATCCAAATAAACCCAAATAAATCCATATAAATCCAAATAAATCTGTGGAAATCCTCATAAATCCATTAATTTGTACACCAAAAATCTTCAGCTGTTTTCTCCTCGGTTTAAATCAAATCACGTCGAATTTTTTATTCTTTAAAAAAGAAATCCTTGCAAGCGATGTTGTACTTGAGATGGGCATACACTCCTCCTTTGTATCGAAAGTTAGAGTGGGGAAATTGCAAGAGGGGTGATTAAAGTTTTCAGAGAAGCCTTGTGTTTCAGATAAAAAAAAACATCAGGTTGTAATTGTTCAAGATGTTGGTGAAGAGCACTAACATTAGACCTGATACCGCGAATGTTGCAATAATGGATCAGAAAGTGATTTATTACTGAAAAGGATTTATTATTACTGTATTGGATACATTATTACTGTAAATGCTTTATGGTTCCGGATAGTTATTTTCTATTTTTGCGATTTCTGCAACATTATCCTAAGGGAAATTGATCTTTAATACATATTTGGGCCTGAGCCTCTATAAAATAAGGATTTGTGATGGACGGCCATTATTTCTTTGTTTTATGTGTATTATTGTTTCGTATACTTAAATAATCTGCCCTCTTTCAGGTCAGCGTTCGTTTATTTATTTTAACTGTGACTATCGTTATTTATAACTGTACCTCTGTATTTTTCTTGTGCACGTCACAAGTTACTTTGTAACATGTTCAGCAGTCACCCTATATATGGAAATTCTAAAAGCAAGTAATATTAGAAGTAACTTAGCATAGAAAAGTCATCAGAAATTAATTGATTACACGTACATCACTCTTGCGTTACGCCGGCACGTCCCACTTGAAAATTGTTTATTTACTATATAAATGGTTCAGAAAAAAATTTCAAAAGGCAAATGTTAAAAGCAAATAATGTTAGAAGTAATTTACCATAAATGCTTAATTTTTGATATTTGGCAGTATCTACTATGGTATTATCCAGAAAATGCAATGATTGGCTTTTTTTTATGATTGTGGACCTGAACAGGCTAAATAAAGCCTATCGTGCTAAAGCACTCAGGAACACTTAGGAGGATGGATAGAGGATAATTAATTGCCAATAGATGCCTATGAACAGCTACCTTAAATTTTCTCATATCATAAGTGAGAGGAAAACGGGAACTAGGAGATCATTCCAGAGTTTAAAAGCCGTGTAGAAAATGTGGATTGCGCCCGTTTGGTACGACAAGTGGAATTTGCACTGCATACTGATGATGTGATTGAGCGAACCGAGTGTTTTCGCAAAGATAGCCGGAGATGGTATCAAAGAATGTAATTCACCAGCACAATAGCCGTTGTAATAACGATAATACAAAGAAAGAACTGAAACCATCCTTCTATGCTCAAGGGACTGTATGTGAGAAGTTAAAGACGGGTCATTTATAAGCCTAATCGCTCTCTTTTGAATACGATCAACGATATCGAGAGCGTATTGAGCACTAACCCAAAGGTGAGAATTATATTCCAGATGAGGCCGAATTTGGGCCTTATACAGCAAAAGGAGTTGTCGAGAGGTAAAGTACTGCTTAGATCTGTACAAAAGCCTATTTTACGAGCAACTGTTTTGGTAGCTGACAGAAGATAGTCAACCCATGCGAGATTTGAGGATACAGTCATACCCAACAAAGCAATAGGGTCTGAAAACTTAAGAACTGAGCCATTCATACTTACAACAGGAAATCGATCTTTTTTGGTGGACACAAGGCAACACTGAGTTTTGTTAGCATTAAATTTAACTAGATTATTGCTTCCCCATTCGAGAATACGTTGAATGTCTTTGTTGATTGAATTTGCCATTTCAGCTTTAATTTCTTGATTTGACATAGAAGGTGAATTATTACTGAGTAGACTGAGATGAACTATAGTGAAGAGTGCTATCGTCAGCAAAGCAATGGATGGGGTTAGTTGTTGAAGAAATAAGGTCATTTATGTACAGCAGAAAAAGTGTAGGCGCTATAACGGATCCCTGTGGTACGCCCGCGTTAATGCTAACTTCTTTTGAAAAAAGCCATCAACTACGACACGTATTCGTCTTTTATCAAGGAAACTAGAAACCCAGTTGATGAGCGCATCATTTAACCCAACGAGGTGAGTTTGGCAAGTAAACACTTATGCCAAACTTGGTCAAATGCCTCTGAGATATCTAAAGCGACTACAACTGTTTCACCGGACTGCTCTACTGTATTGTTCCAAACTTGGGTCACATATGAAAGAAGATCGCCTGTTGAACGACTTAATGCCATTCTCAATAAATATAATATACAGGGTTATTACAAATGATGTTCATGATTTCAAGTGTACATAAATCTGGTTTTATTTATCATATAAAAAATAAAATGGTTACATTTCAAGAAAAACTCAAGGTGTCAAGAATTAAAAATGTTCGATATGGGAACCCCTTATGATACAACAGATGTCAAGGCTGTATTCAAACTCTTGCCATACTTTATTAAGAGTGTCTTGGGCGATTGTTTCGTTGGCTCTGGTAATTCGTTGTTGTCTCAGGTATGTTTTCTGGTAATGGTATCTATCTTTGATGTATCCCACAAGAACAAATCACAGAAGGTGATGTCCGGAGATCTTGAGGCCAGTTCAAGAGTGCACCATCATTTGGACGAGCACGACCGATCCATCTGTCAGCCCACCGATTTCGAAGTTCAGTCCTAACATCGAACTAGTAATGTGGACGTGCGCCGTCTAATTGCAGAATGAAATTTGGGTATTCTTGTTCTAATTGCGGTAGAAGCCATTCCGTCATCATGTACAAGAAAATTATTCCATTTATTGTTTGTCCAACAAAAAAAAGGCCGTACACTTTGTTGTACGTGATAGTACAAAACACATTAACTTTCAAAGAATCGCGCAGGTGCTCGATGTAGGTGTGTGGGTTCTCCGAGCCCCATATTCTGACATTATGTCTGTTCACTTCACCACACAAGTGGAATGTGGCTTCACCACTAAAGACTAACCACTTTACAAAGTTTCTATTTTCCATCAAGGCCTGCATGTTCTCATGAAATGAAAGTCTTAGAACTTTTGTTGTTTGGTTTTAATGCTTGAACAAGCTGAATTTTAAGGCTTGATATTTACACTGTTGGCTGTGGTATACCAAGCTCTCTGCTGCATTTAACAGTAGATTTCTGTCGACTACGCATAAAACTTTACCTTACCTACTCTACCACTTTCGAATAGTGATTGCTAAAGGGATCTTCATTAAATTTGGTTCTAAAGTGTCGTAGCACACTAATAACTGATTTATTGATGCGGTAATCCAACACACAAAATGCTTTCCTGTCTTCAAACTCAGCCATTACACAATTGACAACAATTGACTTTAACAAACAGCAGATACGTACCTAAACCAATGTAAACGAAACTTTATGAGTTTTCCTTTCCAGTGTTACCAAGTGAAATGGTCTTAAAACAGATTAATCCAGTAATATTTATAATTGAAATCGGGAACATCATTTGTAATAACCCTGTATATACAGTGCTAGTCAAAAGTCCCTCCCCTTGTATCTTTTGAACGGTTTTACTTATACTAATGAAATTTGAAGGATGAATATAAACGGATATAAGCTTCTCAACTAGTGATGAAAAGTGACGTAATAGTCATATATGACGTCACAGGGCCACAGTGACCAATAATTTTAAATAGTACCTTATGGCAAGTGACATCTCGTTTGAAAGGTATTAAAATTACCTATTCAGTCATACTAATTTTGTAGGGTTTAGGTTGATTTTGATAGAAAAATTAAATAAATACTAAAATTATAGTTTGGCATTTAATTAATCAAGATTGTAAAGTCTGCCTCTGTTTAATTGTCAAAAGTTGACGTTTTTAATTCTCTCGTTGTTTTTACTTTGATAAGTTTTTATACCTTGACTATTCAGTTTAATTATTCTTTAACGCGACGTTTAAGTGTCTACATAAACAAAATGGTACGTACGGTAGCCAACAAAGTAGCAGCTATCTTAATAATTGGTGAATGTAGAAACAATTTCCATGCAGCGGAACGTCTTTTCAATGAGAGGTACCCCGATCGCCCTATATCGAGGACTTATTTGAGGGAACTTCTTCAGAAGTTGAAGCAACCGGTAGTGTTCAAGATGTCAAACGATCTGGTCGACCAACAATCAGTGACGACAAATAAAACGACATAATTTCAGAAATGGTAGTACATCCTACATCTTCTACAGCCCAAGTTGCGTCTATCTATGAAGTCAGTCAAAGGAGAGTACATAGGATGTTGGCTAAAAACAAATTTCATCCATACAAATTAAAAATGGTGCACCAACTTTCAGATGATGACCCCGACCGAAGATTAGAGTTTTGTGAAAATATGTCCAATCAAATTATCCAACACCCAGACTACATAAAATCAATTTGTTTTAGTGACGAAAGTACTTTCTTCCTCAATGTGTAACGGTATAAACGGGTGGTAGAACGGGATTACAGATAAATTGGCCTTTTTGCCCCGACTAGTCAGCGTATGGGTGTGGGTATGATGTTGCTAAATTTTGCACATCCAGAATAGTTAATCGTACGTAAGTCAAAATAGGGGATGAAGACGTAATCAGTCGGTTTTTGGGCGCCAGAATGCTTAGTAGTCAAAATAAGGGTCATCGTGCCAAAATTACGAGTACATAGCGTGTCTAAACATACAAAAAACATACGCTTACCTATCCGCAATCAATCACAGGTGTGCTGGACAGCAACTCAGCAAACCACCTGAAATAGGGCTTCAAAATCGCACTACACGCCTGTCAAATAAAAGCGTGGTAAACACTCAATAAAGTTACGTTACTACACCTCAGTGTAAATACTTAGGCATTAAATAATAATCAAAACAAAACAAAAAACTATAAAATGCACTCTAACTGAATTAATACTCAACTAAAAATCAAATAAAACACTAAATATCAATAACGCTATTACTTAATAATAAAAAAACTAACTTCGTTACGTTAAAACAAACTCAAACTACCGGTAAACTTGCAATTTGCAAAAAAAAGCTCTTATGTAACACAAAAGGGTTTTCACAGAATTAAAACACATTTATAAAACCTAACAAAGCTATAATGAAATAAAAAAATAAGATAAATATAAACATACGATAATGCATATAAACAAAATAACAAATGCTTAATGGGCGACAGGATGTCTGATCAGAATGCTGCTTAACGCCGTTCTAAATGGTTTAACCTATATATATATATATTTCGTAGATTATATAACCACACTACAATAGGGTCAATTGCCCTTTAATAATAAAATAAATAACAAAGTGTGAAGGCGGAGCGTCAGAACTATAATTAATTACACTAAATAAATTTAAAACAACAACTTAATTTAACAAAAAAATACGACACCGCTTTCAAACCTTCGTTAACACAAAATAGTTCGAAACACACAAAAAATCTTGAAAATATTCAATAAAAAAAACACAATATTATATTACCTTAAGGTCTAGAATTACACCTCTCCTGTGTTACAACAAATGAAAGCGAACCAGGTGATGGGTTACTGCTATAACGGAAATGAAATCTCCCTGCTCTGACAAATGATGAATGAGATGTTGACTATTGTTCTTTTACACAAACAATTCCTTGATTGAATCTCGTTAACATGTTACCGCATAAATTAAAAACTTCTTTTAAAATAATAATTTGAGCGCTCAACTTGCTTGTTAACTTTTATCTTTGAAACAGTTTTATTTCCACTAATAATCCAAAAGGTTAATAACTTGTTTAAATAACTATACATTTTAATATATTGCGAAAGTTTTTTTATCTTTAAACACGCTTTGCATGGTAATTAAGAGGCTCTACAAGAACGTTAATGTTTAAATCCGCAAAAGCGATAAAACCAATGAGTTCACCAAAGCACTAATATAACACGACGACGAGCTCTAGGTGACTTGATGACGTTAAATCGAAATCGGTACTACGTATAATCCTTTGGTGATTGAACAATTTTAATAAAATCCCTATACAGGTCTTCTTCAGAAGTAGCTTAACTATCCTTACTACACAAAAAAGTACGTTCGTTAAACACCACAAGGTCCAATATATCAACGTTTTAAACCACCCCTTAAAGCGTAACAACAAGCGTTACCGTACTAGTACACGAGAGCGCGATCAGTTTCAGAATCATTCAAATTATTACCAAAAATCCATCTTGAATTTTTGAATCCCACTACTCACAAAAAATCTTATCTAATTTAATTCCACCAATTAAAAAAACGGAAGGGGAAGATTTGATACCCCAACACCCAAACTTCGTTTTCATCCGTAAGGACTCGATAGTTTTCAAAATCTCAAACGTCAGCAGACTTAACGTGCAAAATATCCCTATATTTTTATTTAAGTACAAACAATCAGTCCCCCATTCTTCCTCTATGACTTAAAACCAACGTACTCACTATTAAGCCGAACCACTATAATTAAGCGACTCCCTGTCGCCAATATGACATCATATACATATAAATCTACACTCTTTCTATAATTTTTTAAGGAAATCAAACGAAATAAACGTTATTTACACTTATGTACAACTATATACAAATAATACGTTACTCAACATTCAATAAACGGGGAATAATAAGGAAAACAATCTAAATTACAGAATAATAACTCACAAACAAAACCAACTAAAGCTCGCCACACACCTTCCCTAAAGGTCGCAACACACGTTAAACAAATTTAATTATAAAACTCAACTTGACAACAACAAAAAATATGTATATACGGAATCTAACTAAGTGCATAGAATTACAAACAAAATTACCCACTACGTATATAGGGTGTTCAAAATACCCTGACAAATGGAAACGTTAACACACAAAATGTAAGATATTGGAGTGACACAAATCCTCAAATCTTTCATGAAAAACATACTCAATTTCCAAAAAATGTAAATGTTTGTGCAGGTATTTTGGGAAACCACATAGTTGGACCTGTTTTTCTCAATGCTAACTTAACCGGTGAAGTGTATCTGGAGATGTTACAAAACGCAATTGAACCCTTAATTCTTGAAATTTTGGAAGATAATCTAGATGAATTCGGCAACTTGGAAATAACGTTCCAACAAGATGGTGCTCCTGCACACTATTATGGTGCAGTAAGACGTTACTTGGATGAAGAATATCGTAGCAGATGGATTGGACGACTAGGTCCGATAGAATGGCCAGCTCGGTCACCAGACCTGACACCATTAGATTTTTTTTCTGTGGGGGTACTTAAAATCTAAGATTTACGCTACAGCACCTGGCAGTATGCACATTTTGAAACAAAGAATTGTTGAAGAATGCAAAGCAATTTCCGCAGACACATTTGAACGAGTACGACAAGAGTTTAACAATAGGATGCATTACTGTCAGGAATTAAATGGAGCACATTTCCAACATTTACTATAAGAATTGGTCCTTGAATCTTGATTAATTAAATGCCAAACTACAATTTTAGTATTTATTTAATTTTTCTATCAAAATCAACCTAAACCCTAACAAAATTAGTATGACTGAATAGGTAATTTTAATACCTTTCAAACGAGATGTTACTTGCCATAAAGTACTATTTAAAATTATTGGTCACTGTGGCCCTGTGACGTCATATATGACTATTACGTCACTTGTCATGACTAGTTGAGAAGCTTATATCCGTTTATATTCACCCTCAAAATTTCATTAGTATAAGTAAAACCGTTCAAAAGATACAAGGAGGGAGGGTACTTTTGACTAGCACTGTATATATATATATATATATATATATTGTACTGATTTAAAACCCTCACCTTTGTTTCTAACGTATTCTATTTTTATAATTATTTTTTTTAATTTATATAATTATTAATTATTGTTATTTAACATTGGCTAAAACTCTTAATATAAAAAAAAAACTGTCGGTAGAACTATGAGACTCATCACAAAGGGGATAGGGATCAAAATTTAGAAGAAACTCTACTTTTAATATTGTAAAATAAATGATTATAAATTTGAATTACATTGATTGTTTGAATACAATAATCATAGTTACTATGATTAAAACACATTGAGTTAATGTCCTATTATTTCTATCGTATCTAAATTGATTAAGTAAATTGAATTATAATTTTTAATTCGCATTAATACCTGTGTTGCACCCTGTACATAATAAAATTCTTTTAAAAGTATACGTGGGCATGCGCTGTGAATACGCAAACATATGATTTGACTACAACTAAAAATGAAATTCGACATACAAGTAAGTATAACTACGTTTGAATATCCAACAATATTAACATAAAACATTTAAATTTTTAGAACAAATAACATTCCCTTGGGACATGCGTACCTGTTGTTGCACATGATGATTATTACAAAGGATTGAAATTATGAACATAACAATAAAGTATCAATGTCAACAATAAAGTACTCACATACAATGTCCTCCTTTTGTGGGTTACTGCTATTGAAGTTGATTGAAGACAACAGCTCCTGCGAACTGCACTCTGCTCCTCGAACATCCAAATTTTCTTTTAAATAAACAGCTTATTCACTTAAGTAAGTTTCACTATTGTTATTAGAATATTGACGAATCTTTATTTTTAGGCTCATCACTTCTTTTTAAATTAATTTCAAAACAAGTTTTGAAAAGCATGGATCGTTGAAGGTTGTTGTAAATTAAACACACTTTTGATAAACAAGGTGTATAATGATAAAAAACACGAAGACAACACAATTAAATATCTATACCAACATAAACAATATAAATTTAAAAATGAACAAGGTCGAAACTGCGATAATTTTTATATAACTTATCGAAAACCTCCGATTTAAAATTGAAAAAGGTAAACTAACCTTAATTTAATTATTTCCCGACAAAAGACTATCACTTGTTTCGTAAACACTTCCGATACTAAATCGCACTTTGTTAAGTTACCGAAGTGACGTTAATTTGTTTTAAAAATTATTTTCAAAAAAATTTGGCAACAGCTTACTTTGGCAAGTTGTTGCAAAAGATGAAAATCAAGAGAGTTTGTGAATCTAAAGCACTTGTATTTATATGATTTTGGTCGACAACCAAATCATCGAATGTTTTCGATAGTTACGAAGAATATTTCCTGAATTCTGATTGGCTACTGTAATTTTCACATTACGATATTTCTTTAAAGCCCTATAACTTTCGCCCCCTTTAACATTTCTTAAATGTAAAAACATTTCCATAATCTGCATAATTTTATCTATAATTTGAAACCAAACACGGACTAATTCCTACACTTAATAACTATGTTAATTTTTACACTTATTTATTGAATTTACACTAATTCTATGAATTTTACAGGCCTGGAAATTACCTCTACATGAATAGGGGATGCTACTACACCCAAATATTCATCTTAAACATGCCTACGGCCAATTTGAGAGGAAAATTATTTAAATTCTACCCATATACTTAAAAACTAAAATTAACAAAAATGGACATAAATATAAGGAATTATAACATAAAATTGAGGCTACCTTACTATTTTTGCCTCTAGTAATTTATTTTATATAAATTGTCTCAATTTAAAATACTTTATACAAAAATTTTTATGCGAGGATATAACATAACCTCATTTTGTTTATATAATTTTAATGTTAAATTTCACACTTTTAAACACAATAACTGTTAATGTAAGTGTTTAAACTTAATGTTCAAGTCACAAATTAATTTATTTTACCACTTTCGTAGGTTCATAAGTTCTTCTACGACTAGTGTCGGAATGTTGTCACTCACTAGTTTAATGTCATAAACTGTTGATTAAACACAATAATCCCAGAGCTGCTGTATGATTTATGTTTTATAGTTACATACTAATGTGCTCGTTCTGTTTTTTCATAATTTTTGCACTAATATGTGTTTAACGCACTAATACGAATGTTTTCAATAAACTTGGCTGCGTACATGTGAATTGCGACATTGATACCAGCCTAAATCTAGTTTTAACATTATTTCTGTCAACCACAACCTGTATTACATGTCGTCGGGGAATACTGTTTTTAAGTAAACTTACAAAACTAAATGAAAACTTGAATTAACTCATAAACGATAACAAACATATCCTATACTTCAATGTACTGTGCTGTCGATTACTTATATTAACATTATTAAAATTACATCAAGAAATATTTAAATTTTACAAGCATCTCAATGTTTATTAATCATTTTTATCTAGAATTATTTAATGAAATGTACCATTTCGTACCAACTAAAGTAAAACTTCACTATGCAAATTACATAGCTACTTGCACGTAATTTGAATCATCTCAACATATATATATATATATATATACACATATATATATATATATATATATATATATTTGCATTTCTAATTTGAAGCTTAAATATACTTTAATACAATGTTTTAATTCTTTAGAAAAACAAAAATAATATTAAAATGTAGCAACTTGAAATAGTGAGTCTACGATAAAGTAAACTGGTGCTTTATGGGTAAACTTTCTCAATAATAGTATATTAAAATACAAGCATCATAATGACATTAGGAAACATGTGTTTTATACAATTTTTCTAATTCTAATTGTTATAAAACAATTTTAGAAATTGCAATTTGCTAATTTGCATTATTGTCAGATTGAATGTTTCAATGTTGGCTACTCTGATAGTAATCGGACATTTAGAAATTGACAATTTTTCGCACAATCTTTAGAGGTTATGGCTAACATCTCTCTGAAAAATCTCCAAATCCATGGTAGCCAATGCCATAAATCGAAATGGGCCAAAAACTGTAAAATAAAGCTTGTGTTATGCATTATTATCGCTCTGTTTTCACCCCAAAACAGAAATATTCATACACATTAATTACATGCTCTTAAGATCTTTTGTTTAAAAAATTTCCGGGGATTTTGAAAACACAGACGTACACTAAGTATGAATATCATTCGTCTAGAATTGACATTAAATAGGCATTCTTCCATTAATTATCTTCCAATAACATTCAAATCACGTTATTAAAGATCATACCTAATTACATACTTTGTATTTGTAACATATTTACTAGCACCCTTGCCTTAAAAGTTTTGCGTACACCTATTTTTTGTTTTTAAATTAGAAGGTTGGTCCGTAAGAAGGTTTGCTACTTATTATGCGCTAGATAAAAGCACTATATAATTTGTATCTTGAGGAACACATCATAATTTGTGTTAATTTTATCAATATCATCTTTAACCTAATCTCAAAATTACCCATCCACACAGCTAAAATTTTGAAGAATCGTTACTTGATTTTGAAAGTGTACGCGAAACTTTTGAAAGGAAGTGTACAAATGTGATTTTAGTAAACTTCTGATTTAAGAATTTTAAATACTTTCCATTAATCATAATTTTTGGCCAGTTAAATTCCAAATTATGAATATACAGCTTAGGGTTTTTTGAAATGCAATTCTCTAATTGAATGCCATTTGTGCGGAGAAAATTATTGTATAGTTACCCAAAAATGTCTAACTGTTAATAAATTTAATAAATAACATTCGTGGGCGAATTAACTTTATCAAGCACTCGTGGTTAAACATTAAGTTATCGAATAATTTCCTTGCTAGGCGGTCACTGAGTCAAACTTTTAATGCAAACTGGATTAGACGTGGAGGACCGGTTCCTTAGCCTGCACGTTCACCGGATCTAAACCCTATGGATTTTTTTTCGTTTAAAAGACATGGTGCATTCGGTGCCAATTACAAACGTCCACATCTCCAGCAATGAATTTTTGATTGCTCTAATTTAATAAGAGATGATTCGCAATTATTTTTCAACGTACCTCAGTCAATCATGAAAAGAATTCGTAAATGCATAGCAGTCAACGGTGAACAATTCGAACATTTGATAAACTAATTTGTTTGTTAATTAATACTTTGTTTAACTTAATAAACTCTTTGACAACTATGACTTTTAGTCCACGGCCCACTTACTAAATTTTGGTGCGGTAGTATTTAATTGACCGTGATTGATGAAATTGCAAATAACTCGTAAACCGTTCACTTTATCAACTTCAACCAAGAGGACCAAATTTGCAGGAAATTGAATAATGGACTCAAAAAAATTGGAATAGAAAGTATACGGGAACAATGTGAAAACTAATACTTTCAGTACATCCATAGACAATCCAATCAAACCAGAAAAATCCTCGTCAACAAAGAAATAATTTTAATTTTGAAATTCCTAAAGGTTTTCGAGTTATTTGCGAAAAACGATTTTCAAAATTCAATTTTGAGGGCCTGTCACTTTGAAGCCATACATTTTAGAGAAAAATTTTATCTGACTTTCCGTCTTCAATTTATGTGTAGAATATACACTTGAAGCAGAGGTACGTTTTTTTGGTTCACGTTGTATATAAAAATGATAACTTAGTGAGTTTAATATAAGTAAGGGTAAGCAGTTGGTAGGTAGTAATGTACTTGATGTAATTAAAAACCGTTTAATATAATTTTATAAATGTATTTATATGGTTTTATAAGTTTAAGGTGTGGATCTGTCTGTGGCATCGTAGCTTACAAGTGGAGTAACCGATTTTGATTTAGTTTTTTTTGTTTGAAAGTTGAATTGACCGAGAGTGTTGTTAGCTGTAATCCAAGAAAATTGTTTTACTTTTAGAGGTTTTTTGTGTCGAGGGATTTTTAAATTTTTAATTTAATGTTATTTGAAATGTAATCCTCTAATTGAATACCATTAGTACGAAGGAAATTATGGTATAATTTCTCAAAAATGTGTAACAAGTGTGCTTGATAAATTTCATATAAAGCGTTCATGGGCGAATTGACGTTATAAATGACTCGTAATTAGATATTAAATTATCCAATAATTTCCTTGCCCTTACGGTGTTATATATGAAAATGACAATTTAGTGAGTTTAATTTAAGTAAGAATTGGAAGGTAATAGTGTACTTGGTAAAATTATAAACCATTTAATATAACGTTATAAATATATTTGTATGATTTTAAAAATAAACGTAGCAGTTTAAGCGTGACTGCGTAACCATTTTAAGTGGAATTATTTTGATTGTGCTCCACATGCCGTATCTTGCCCTATCTCGTTTTGTTGCAGGTATAATTCAATTATAATGCCGGTAACGAATAGCGTCTTTCTTAATGCACGTAGTCACAAAAACTGGATAATTACCACTTTCTACATTAAATGCGATGTGTTAGAACAACAAACACATACTCTGTTGTGCAGTGTAAATATAAGTGTTAAGCCCTCATTGAAAATCGTTCATTTTAAGGACTATGGCTTAATGTTAACCTATCATCCCCACCATTCAGGTAGAATTGCTGCTAATGGAAAGTGAAAATAGTTTGAAAATACGGCAGTTAATTAGCAATAAAATAGCACTTAATTATACATTATAATTTGTTTTGAAATATGGTAGACTAGTCCTAAGTTAACGCATATAATTTTAAGTGGTGCCGATTAGATTTTTTTTTAAATCGATATGTAATACTAATCAAATAACAATTTAAAATGTATATTAATGTTCATAAATTACACAAGCCAAAATAAAAATGGCCCTTAATCACTTATCTATGAAGTAGTAATTGTATTTAAAAAAAACTTGAATTTTGTATTCTTCCAAATAATTAATAATCTTATCAGCACTAAACAATTGTTGCAAAATTTTTACATTAATAAAGCAATTACGTGAAAAAAAATTGTCAATTGCGCTTACACTGATTCACGAAAATGTTGCGTTTAATTTTCGTTGCCATTTTGGCATTTTCTTCAGTTGATTCCTTTAAACCTACAGGTAAGTCGTCAAAACATTTCAAATAAACACACTTCATTATTTATTTTCAGAAAAACAATTACGTATTTTTGAAAAAGAACTAAACAAAACCATAAACGATATGGCAGCAAGTTTAGCTGAGAAAGATCCTCTTTTTTTACCAAATATGACATTTAACCTTGACGAGGAAGGCATTAAGTATGTTTGTAGAATAGGTAGATGTATTAATAGCAATCGTTTCAATATTTTAGGCTTTCATTAGATATTAAAGATCTAACTTTAAGCGGTTTTTCCAAGTTTGTTGCTACAATCATAAAAATTAACGTACTTCCTCCCTCTGTAAATGTTGAAGTGGTCATGAATAGAGTGTTCACTACCGTTGCTGAGTATGATTATGATTTAACTGCGCTTTTTATACCTTTCTATGGTAAAGGAAGTTTTTCGTGAGTTCTAAATAATTAGCTCCTACAATTATTTAATACTTCAAATATTTTAGTTTGGTGGTTGAGAGTATAACTGTTGGTGCTTCTGGTGCAGCCAGTTTTAGTCCTTTTGGTGTCAAAAATTTGAAGCTAACATTCAGTTTGGCTGCCACGAATGTGAGTACTTTCTAGAATTTTATGTTATATAATTATTTGCTGTACGTTTAGATGCAAGTAACTGGTTTATTCCATAATGAAGCACTGAGTCAAATAGTGAGCGCAGCTTCTACAGAATGTTTCCCTATATTTATAAAGAATTATTCTCCTCCGATTTCTAAAATTCTAGCACCAATTATTGAAAACGCAATCAATAGCGCTTTAGCAGGAGAGTCAAAATTACATGAACTACATTAGTATAAACTTTTTACTTTTAAATCTTACAATGCTAATTGAAAATAGTACATTGTGTAAATAAAAAAATAAGTTAATATTTATTTTTGACATTTAAAGTAGATAAGTATGCCTTCTTCAATCCTTTCTTTTTTGAACAGTGATCATGTACTGTATGAAGCATTAGGAAGGTAGATGGTTCTACAGTTAGCTTTCGTTACCGTTTGGTTAGTACCCATCGTCAATCCTATCACGCTTAGATACGAATGTATATATTGTTGGTATCCATAACTGTTGCCAAAGGAACAAAAAACAAACTCAAGTTGCCATGCTCCTCGAGCAAGGAAGTGAAACGTATTTTCTTTTCATTTCCAAAAAAATTATTATGCACGTCATCCACGCTCAAAGAATATCAATTCACTCAAGACCGTCAAAATTTCCAGTATTGGCAATTGTGAAAAATCTGGAACACTGGAACTGTGGCAGGATCTGTAACAAACAAAATACACGTACCACACAAAATTAAAAAACACCGAACGCGTTTCGATAGCTAAGCTATCTAACATATATACCATCAGCGAGTAACGCTCCGTTGCTAATCTGGTGCAAGTGAAAGTGAAAGTTATGAAAGTTTAATGAGTTCTGAGTAGTCTAGAGGTCCTTGATCATCATTATTCATTAGAATTTGTTTGTTTTTGAAGATCTCTAAACTTTCATAACAATCAAGTTCGTGTTTATTACTAACATGTTTGATTAATGATACCTCATCTACTACATAATTTTTATCAAACATATGTGTATATATGTATACATGTTAGAAATTTTCTTTAGTCCGCCCTAGTCGACCTCTGATGATGATAGCTTAACTATCGAAACGCATTCGGTGTTTTTTAATTTTGTGTGGTACGTGGGTGTATTTTGTTTGTTATTGGCAATTGTCTTAACTTAACAAACAAATCCCTGACTAAATAAAATCCAAAATATCTGGCGTGGGATAATGATGCAACCACTTCTTTAATACGTCAATAACGAAAATAGGCAACACTGTAAAAACAAAACAAATACCGTACGATATGATAAAGCACCTACCGCAACATGCTATGGAGTCACTTCTAATATTATACAACCGGATCTGGCACTCGGGAGGTATCCTAAGAAATGGAAAGTCGCCACGGTAATCCCATTCTTAAACCAAGCAAACCTTCGGAACGACCAGAAAGCTACAGACCGATTTCATTAACATGTTGTATGGGAAAATTATACGAGAAAATGATCAATGCAAGGTTGATGTGGTACATTGAACAAAATAACCTACTGTCTCCTTACCAGTTTGGTTTTAGAAAGCGCCGGAGTACATTAGATAGCCTAGTGTTGCTTGAAGATGCGATCCAAAGAGGTTTTGCGTATCGAAAACACACCCTAGCAGTGTTTATCGACATTGAAAGAGCGTATGATTGCACGTGGAGATACAATATAGTAAAAACAATATATGAATGGGGAGTAAGGGGAGAAATGGCGAAATTTATACAAGACTTTCTACGTTCACGTGAAATACAAATCAGAGTAGGTGGAGTCACTTCGTCACGAGGAGTGCAAGTTAACGGAATCCCACAAGGGTCCAACATCAGTGTGACCCTATTCTTAATAGCAATTAACAATTTGATTTTGAAAGGCGCAACAAAAAGTAAAAACACAACTATACGTTGATGATTTGTGTTTATACTATACTACTGAGCCCTCTGAAGACGTCAACCAAGTAATGCAAACCGAGTTGGATAAATTAATACAAAAAGCGGAATCGATTGGATTTAGACTTTCTCCGACCAAAACTGTAGCGGTGCACTTTTGTAGGTTAAGAAAATGCACTTTTCGACCAGCTGTGCGAATGGAAAATAACGCTATTAACACACGAGGGTAATAAAATTCCTCGGTATACTGATGGACGAAAATTGTCGTGGAAAGATCAAATTAATAACCTCTTGGCCAAATGTAAGCAGGCGCTGAACATTATAAGAGTGATGTCTAACATTAGTTGGGGTAGTGATAGAAAAATGTTACTTACCCTACACAATTTGTTGATCATATCACGTTTGGAATATGGAGCAATTGTATTTTATTCAGCACGAAAAACCATACTTAGCAAGTTACAGGCTCTTTACTACCAAAGCATCAGATTGGCAATCGGTGCTTTCCGTACCAGTCCGCATACATCCATAGGATGCGAAACAGGATACGAACCGCTTCCATTAAGAACGAGCTGTCTGCTATTATGCTATGGTGCCCGAATCTACACACAACCAGACCATCCTTTATACAGCATCATGTTTAACGTACCAGTAGATACAATATTTATGAATAGACCAACCATTACACGACCGGCTACAATAAGGTACCATGAAGAGTTAAAACGTTATGGATATAAAACACCAAACTGCTTCCAATGCCGTATAAGAGAAAGTCCACCGTGGTTCGGAGCACAAAACCTTATAATAAACTCTATGACACTATACCCTAAACAGGAAACCCATCCAACAATATACCACCAAAACTTTCTAAAAACTCAAGATTTATATAAAACTATAAATTCATGTTCACAGATGGGTCAAAAACAAGTAGTGGAACGGGATCTGCATTTGTCTTTGAAGATACTGTATCTACGTTATCCTTACCGTCTTGGGTAAGTGTGTACACAGCCGAACTCATGGCAATCAAACAAGGACTACATTTTGTGGGTATAATAAGCAGCATAAAAACTACATTATATGCACAGACTCAAGAAGCGCTGTGGAAGCAATACGCAGAAGGAAAGAAAACGACGACTTGATAAACATTATTTTATCATTAATTGCCCACCTATTGGAAGAACAATACAACATCCTAATTTTGTGGGTTCCAAGTCATAGTGGTCTCACAGGAAACGAACACGCAGATCAAGCTGCACGATTATCAGCAAATTCCTCTGAACCAGATGTGATCCCTGTACGTATCATTGACCAAAAAGATATTATAGACAACAAATACATAAAATATGGGAAAATGAGTGGAACAGATCTAACAACAAACTATTAGAAATTAAAACAACGGTTGAAAAAAACGGTATACCCGACGTTTCTAAATAGACGTGAACAAGTAATAATTACCCGTCTAAGAATTGGTCATTGTCGACTAACATCTGCATATCTCTTATCCCCAGGAAAGGACAGAAGGGCCCAACCCATTTGTGAAAACTGTAACGTAATATTAACTATTAAACATATCTTACTAGAATGGAACTATACAACCAACATAGAAAAGATAACAACTTACCTCATAGTTTATCGCATATATTAGCCCTAACGGAAAACTCATTGATGACGTTAATAAATTTTTAAAGCAGATACATTTATATAATGAAATATAATTATACGTGAGCATAATAGTAAGGGCTAATGATCAAAATCGATGCCCAAGAAAAATAAAAATAAACTAAGTCAGGTAGACGTTTAAACCATCACCTTAGATAATAGATAATAGACATCTAGATGCGTAAGTGTTACCAAATATATTTGTAACACTAATTCACACGTAAACTCGTGTTTGAAATGTATGTAAAAAATAGGGGTCAAATTTTAAAATGAATAATTTTAACAAATCTATCTCTTTAAAAGGAAAAAGATTCGCTTAAGGTTATCATCAAAGGAAAAACAGTGAATTAAAATATATCTTAATAAGTTGTTACATCAGGTTTAATTACATTGTCTTCAACACAAATGAAAATATTATTATACTCACATCTTATAACTACCATAGCTAATTAAAATAATCTTACGATTAAACACAAATAAATATAAATAACATTAAATAATAATAATGGTATTTATTGTGCGGAATGCATAGTATAAAAACAAGTACTATGTGATAAACAGACAGATTTATTACACCTTGATGTTACGATGGTTCGTTATATCAAAACTTACTTAAATTATACCCCAGGAGTTATTTTAAGGATATGAACATTTATCCCTCTTTCACTGTTCAATAAATGGTCGTTAAATTGGAATATTTACACTTCATTAATTAATCGCGGTCCATTAGTTTAATTACTTAGATTTGCCGTATAGCACTTATTTTTCAAATTGGAAACGTTTTATTTGCTTAAAAAATGATTCCGTCATAGCTAACAGTTTTCCAGTACATAATAAATTTTTATAATCCAAGTTTTTGATCCCGCTCAACCAATGATTTTGTAGCCAATAAATCACTCTTTATTTTAAACTCCAGAACTTCTTTACATTTGTCAGTATACCTTTTGGTGGCTACATCCACGTCTAAGATTGGATCGATAACGTTACAAACTCTTTCACCTTGCGCATCGTAATTACCAGCATCATATTCTTTTACCTTACATATCGTAATTATCATCCCAAGTTAAATTTGATATTTGCAGTTGCATGTTTTAAATGCGATAGCGAATGTCTGCCAAACTTATCGATCGACATTATTATGCAATTATACCTTCTTCTCGGAGCTCTTCTTCAATGCTAATGATTTCGTTATCATGTCCCGTATGCCCTGCTGCTTTCGATGCATGCAACAGCCTATACCGTTCAACAAGTTCACGAGGAGTATAGTCCCGGAGTACCTTCATATGTTCCATAATTTATAATTAGATTAGGACCTTCTATATTCACTGGAAAATTTCCGATAGACCATTTATCTACGCTTGCATCATAACGAAGTTCGTATGTATTATCAAATTGGTTCCCCCGGATCAGTATAGTGGCGAGCTAAAGGATGATATTTCTCTAAGAATTCATCGGCAATGCCTGCGTCATCGAGTGATCGCATTAAATTAGTTGGTTCTACCTGTTCTTCCTCTTCGATACAATCTGTTTCAGCAATAATGTCCACTTCGACGAATGACGGTACAGTAGGCGGTCTAAACGTAGCAAATGTTGGCTCTACACTGGTTTCAACGAATGAAAGTGCAACAGGAGGTTTGAATTTGAACGCAGCAGGTGTTGACGTTGCGGCAAGTACTTGTTTGAACTCTGATGTAACCCCCTCTACTTTATAATTTCCGCGTTAGTAATTTGCTTCAAAGGATCCACCATAGGTTATATGTAGTTTCAGCTAAACGATATGTTTCAAGTTCCCTTTTCTTCAATAACTCAAGCTTACGTTAGATTGCATTACGAGTTTGCGTTAACTTCCGTTTAACCACCTTGCCTCGAATATCCATTGCAACTGACTGTATGTTGCAAATGAATGCGCATTATAAGCAAGAGATATAGCAATCAAATCTGCGTCGGTATATGCCGTAATCAAAGCCTGAAGATTAACAGATTTCTGCAGCGTAAAATTAACCCGCTTAACACGATCGACTTTATTTAAGAGCAAATAATAATACGCTAAAATGCGAAGTTAAACCTATACATAACGTGAACTTTAGTCAGGCGGATTCTCACTTAACGTGTACAGGGCAGGCCTCACACATGAATCTGATGTTCAAATAATTAATGCTACAAATATACATGTAGAATGTAATTTAACTGGAAGCACATACAGGAACAGTGAGCAGTCGCACAGCATCTTCGGGTTTAACATACACGTTGAACCAGGTTATAAGTTAATCAAGGAGCCGTCCACAGCTATTTATTTACCTTACGTGTACTTACACGACGTGTAGATAACATCACCTTGAAATTGGTTGATCAAGAGGGTCGATTAGTAGACTTTGGTAACGAGAAAGTAACTATTAGATTGAAGCTGAAGAAGTATGGGTCTTAAGATTTTCGGCAGTAGGTCTCTATCTGCAGACGAGAGCACATCGTTAACCGAATACGACTTCCAGTTTCTTGTAGAAACTGGACGTCGTATTCGGCTATAAAGTATTAAGGCAATATGGAAGAAGCGTAGAAAAGTTTATTCACCGGGATGCTAGGATATAATCGTGGAATGCGATCGTCGAACTTATCATCCGTACACAACAAACGCATACAACTCCGACGAGATTAATCTGGTTATTCAAAAAGCTGATCGAATTACAGCTACTTACAATATTGCTAGTAGAAAAGAGGCACTACTTTCACTTTTTTACGTCACAAACCCCTCCCAGTTTTGACCCTGGGAATTTCCAATGACGCCCACGTGGGGGTCGAATTTTTGACCTTGGGAAAGTTGTTTACCTTGAGAAAGTTGTTTACCTTGAGAAAGTTGTTTACCTTGAGAAAGTTGTTTACCTTGAGAAACTGGTTTACCTTGAGAAACTGGTTTACCTTGAGAAAGTTGTTTAGCTTGAGAAACTGGTTGACCTTGAGAAAGTTGTTTACCTTGAGAAAGTGGTTGGCCTTGCGCATGGACTTGCGCGGGAAATTTGAAATCAGATTTTCTTTAATAATGAGGTTCTAGTAAGATAAGTGTAAGAACTATATCTTAGACCTGGCCTTGCGCGGCAAATTTGAAATTGTTTTTAATAATAAGGAGACTCTTGTAAGACAACTAGCCCTTAGGCCTTTGCCCCTTGTCGTATCCCCCTGATTGGAAATGGTAGGGAGGCCTTATCCTTATGAGACAAGTATAGTAACTAGTTCTTAGGACTTAACCCCCTGTCGTGGCCCCTACGTGCCTCACGCTATCTTATAAGACAGGTATTTGAATTTGTTTGTGAAGCCATCTAGTAGTGAATAGACTAATGGATATTCGCTGTAATAAAGGTAGCGCCACCTAGCGGTATATTTCTAGGACTAATTAGGGTTTTGTTTGTGGCCGTCTAGTGGTGTATCGATTAATGAAACTTTTCTGCAATAGAAGTTAATCATGCACGCATCTCTTTCTCCCTATCTCTCTCTCTCTCTCTTTCTCTCTCTCTACATATATCTCTCTCTCGTTTATCCGTTTCTCTCTCTCGGTTCTTCCTCAAACAAACAAATCAATCAATCAGATCAATCTCAATCAATCAATAAACTAAATCAATGCCAATAAAACCAGATCATACCTTACAGTTGGCGTAAACCAGCGTACAGTTAAAAAAATACTGATTTGGTTTAATTCATTACAGCTTGCTTGTTCAAAATCAGCCACAGTTCATAACACCAAATTGCTATAACGGAAATAAAAGATGAAAAGTTTTAACGGTTTATTATTATATGCGAATCAGTAACTACGAAGTTTAAAACCAACAAATACGTACCGCATAATGCTATTAATTAATTAAAAAATAGCGTAGCACTCGCATCTTTATCTAATTAACTAAACAAATAAGTAGATATCGAGTCTGTAGAATAAGAGTTGATGCAGAGTTGGTTGGTTTATGACATCCTCCTATAATTTTAGTAGCACATTAAAATCTTTATTTGCATTTTTGTGAACAATATCAAGTGAAATAGATACAGAAAATAAGGCGTATACCTTCGGATGTGTTTTTCTTTCGGCTGTTCTAATAATAATAACTGTGCTGGAGAACTAAACTAAATATTGAAATATTTCATACCGCTCACTTAACCCATTTTGTGTTTTTACTTATCAATAGCTGATATAAAACTGGCTATTGGTTTCTCCCATCATTCAGTAATTTGTAGAATGTAAATATACAAACCTAATTATCTCTATCACACTTACTGCAACGCGTATTTACCTTTCTCCTTTCGCAGACTACTTAGAGCGACCTTACATATACGAATTTATATAAAACGATGTTTATTATTATTTACAACAACGTACATTTAAAATGATTTTACCTATATGACAAAACTGTTTTTTTATGGAATTATAATAAATTATTATTATTAAACAGTTAAAAATGAACTGGAAAGTAACAATCGGCCATTGACATCGTGTTAATTAATGTGTTTACAAACATTTTAAAATTTTGCTGCTGCAAAATACATTAAGGTCTAAATTAAATATTAGGTGAAATAATAATCATTTCTACCCTGGCGCAATGGCACTTTTTATATAGGAAGATTCTCTATCTAAGCAGTCGGCACCTATACATTAGGAAAGAATATGCCTGATTTATTTGCATGTTCGATTACATCCACACATGTACTTCACGTTATGTACCAGTTGGGATTTAATAGTCATGCTAATTAAACACTTTTAAATTTTCTAATCTGAAATAAGAGTGACGTAATTTAGCTTATTTAAATTTTCATAGAGCGAGCATCACTGTCATCAAGATTTGAAATACATTTCACCTCATTTATCTCATCGTTTTCATCTTGAACGATTATATTGTAATAGTTTATTAACAAGCCGTAAAGCATCTAATATCTCTGATGCTGGTTCATAATAATAATAATTCTCATTCGATGATGGTTACACTTTAAATACATGCAAAGGATAATTTACAGCCTTTATCGGCCACTATTATTATTAGGTAGATGTGAGATTATGCTTAAATTAGCTGATTTCAGCACGGCCCTGGAAATACTACACACGCTTTCAAACCTTCTTCCTCGTTCTCAGAAGCTGGTACATCTTCTTGAATTTATCTTTACCCGATTTCGAGCCAGTAGTACGTTTTCTATTTTGTCTTGAGATATTTTCTATTGTTACTAATTTAGTGAACCACTAATATTAGCACATATATAAATTACAAGGTATTTGAAATGACCCTGTGTTATTGATATTTTATAGAAGCGACCGACCCTAGAATTTTTAAATGTTAATCAAATAAGGAACTTGCTATCGGGCCTTCGCCCTTGCCGTAGCCCCATGGCTGGAAATAGTATTTTAATAAGAGGGCCCTAATTCTATTTCATACGGCAAGTATAGGAACACGTGTTAGTGTCTGCGCCCCTTGTCATGACCCCCTTAACGATTAATATTATTCTAATAAGGGGTCCTAATGCTAACTTATAAGACTTGTGTTAGGGTCTACGCCCTCCTGTTGTGGCCCCCTTGTTGCGAAATTTGAATCTGCGTCACTATCTACTTGTGTATGGACTAATGAATATTTTCTGTAATAATGGTGGCGACATCTAGAGGTATACTTTTTAAACTAGCGAGTGTTTTCTGTAATAGAGGTGGCGCAGCCTAGCGGTATATCTCTAGGACTAATTAGGGTTTGTTTGTGGCGCCATCTAGTGGCGTAAGAACTAATGAAGGTTTTCTGTAATAGAGGTTGATCGTGTTCGTTTCTCTCTCTCAAGTCTCCCTCGTCTCTTTATCAAACAGACAAATGAATTAATCAAATCAATTAATCAGATCAATCTCAAACAAATCACGCTCGATCAAATCAAACAATGAGATCAATCTCAATCAATTAAATCCTAACTTACAACTTGCGAGAACCAGCTTAAAGTTCAAAAATACTGATTGGACTAACTTACAGTTTGCTAAAACCAGCCACAATTCAAAAATACCAAATTGATTTAACTCAATCATGCAAAACTAGCTCTCAATTAAAAAAAAATAACAGTCTGATTTAACTTACAGTGTGCAAAAAAACCAGTCTCACACTTATTGTAATTTCCTATCTGACCCTCCTTTCGCAGTAACTGTGGCATTGTTACTGCAGGTTCCAACGTCCGTTAGGAAAACAAGATTATTAATAAAAAATTGAAGGAAAACTTAGCGTTTGAAAATATATTATAAAAAATAATACATCATTTATTTAATCACATATCTTATCGGTCTTCTTCTTTTTCGACGGTGATTTGCCGCTATCATCATCATGGTTTTGAAATGCGTCCTTCTCCTCTACCCCATCGCTCTTCTTCTGTGAATCATCACCATATCTTAGATTTGAGATACATTCAGCTCATCAACTCCATCGTTTTCATCATCATCATCTTGAACGGTTATGTTGTAATACTTTAATAACAAGTCAGTATTATCTGTAATGTTCGCTGATGTTGGTTCACAAACAGGAGAATACATTATAATAATGCTCACTCGATGGTGGTTACACTTTAAAGAGCGAAGCGCGATAAACGAGAATGTTGCCGGCTTTGGGTCTTGTGAGCGGACGCACTCGTCAATGTTCGGAGAGGATCGGTTATCTTCGATGAACTTTGGAGTGGGGATCGCAGAAACAGCCTTCGCAACCAAAAAAGGAGCTTAGATTTATAAACATGACCCTAGGGAAGATATTAGAGCATGATTACAGAAACAAGAAGCGTACAGTATGCGTATTAAGTTAGATTAATAAACGCACGGTTTAGCTTAAGTCAATGCTCGCGCGCGAGCATTGACCTAACCTATAATTTTATATTTTCCGCCCTAACCTAACCTAAAATTTTGTGGTTATTAATCTAACCCAATACACGAGTATTGGCCTAGTCTAAACCGCGCGTTTATTAGTCTAACCTAACATAACCTAATATTGTACGTGTATTGGCCTAACCCAAAAAAGAGAGGGAGAGAGAGAGACAAAGTAGGAGAGAGAGAGAGCGAGAGGTAGAGAGAGAGTATGCGGTAATTATTTTCTGAGTTTCCATAGTTATATAACCAGCAACAAGTGACCTAACCTAAATAGTGCGTTTATTAATCTAAACTAATATTGTACGTGAGTGTGTGTGTTCGTGCGTGTGTGTGTGCACGTTTTCGTGTTTTTGCGTGAGTGTGTTTGTGTGTTTTCGGGTTTATGTGTTTGCGTGTTTTCGTGTTTGCGTGTTTTCGTGTTTTCGTGTTTGCATGTTTTCGTGTTTGCGTGTTTTGGTGTTTTCATGTTTTGATGGCATTTGCGTGTTTTCGTGTTTTCGCGTTTGCGTGTTTACGTGTTTCCGTGTCTGTGAGTTTGCATGTTTTCGCGCTTGCGTGTTTGTGTTTGCATGTTTTCGTGTTTGCGTGTTTGAGCGTTTTAGCATTTGTGTGTATTCGTATTTGCGTGTTTTCGTTTTTGACTGTGCATCTTTTCGTGTTTGTGTGTTTTCGGGTTTGTGTTTTGCATGTTTTCGCGTTTGCGTGTTTGTGTCCTTTCGTGTTTGCTTGCTTGTGTTTGCATGTTTTCGTTTTTGCGTATTTGCATGGTTGTGTGTTTTGCACGAGTGTCTTTGTCTGTGTATGTGGGTGTGTGTCTGTGTCTGTGTTTGCACCTGTGTCAGTGTCTGTACCTGTATCAGTATCTGTGCTTGTGCTTGTGCTTGTGCTTGTGCTTGTGCTTGTGCTTGTGCTTGTGCTTGTGCTTGTGCATGTGCTTGTGCTTGTGCTTGTGCTTGTGCTTGTGCTTGTGCTTGTGCTTGTGCTTGTGCTTGTGCTTGTGCTTGTGCTTGTGCTTGTGCTTGTGCTTGTGCTTGTGCTTGTGCTTGTGCTTGTGCTTGTGCTTGTGCTTGTGCTTGTGCTTGTGCTTGTGCTTGTGCTTGTGCTTGCGCTTGTGCTTGTACTTGTGCTAGTGCTCGTTCTCGTACTCGTGTACGTGTTCGTGCTCGTGCTCGAGCTTGTGCTTGTATTTGTGTTTGTGTTTTGTAAAACTAACTTTTATAGAAGACAATTTAGAATGCATGCGTGAATCGCATTACAGTGTAGTCAACTGTGGCCAATTGTAAAATTTTTGTTTTTAAATGCAACATCCTCTATATTATGCGGTACTAAAATAGATAGAATTAAGAGAACTAAGAGACAGATTCAACTATATACGAAAATAAGGTTGACAGAAGCTGATTTCAAATCAACATCCTAGAATTTCATCTTGTTTTTTTATTTGTTTTTAATTCGAATAAGGTTGGTCGAAGCTGCTTTAAAATCAAATCAACATCCTAGACTTGTATTTTGTTTTTGTATTAAATCGAAGAAGGTTGGCAAAAACTGATTTCAAATCAATATCCTAGACTTGCACATTGTTCTTTGTATTTTGAGTTAATTGTTTTCTATAATGTAAACATCGAAAATTGACATTGAATGAATGGCGGTTTATTTACCTTTTCATACCAAATGATCCTATTGTTTTCTTTTAAATATTTACTAAAAGCCAACACGTGTTTTAAAAATCACGCATTAACAATATTATAAATTTTGATGTATATGGTAATGTCTGATTACTTACTTAATTGTTCATTTAGTTTTAAAGTAATTTTTTGTATATGTAACTGTTGAAGGCTAACCTCTATAATCTCGGGGTGGTATTTTGTATGTGTATGTACATTATAAAATACTGTTGAATGAATGTTGACTTTTATAATCTCAAGGAGAAATAATTTTTTTAAAGTGCGTGTAAATAAATAAAAAAATTCATATAACCAAACAAGCAAGGTCGCACTAACAACAATGCTACAGTTAATGCGAAAGGACGGTTAGATGGGAAATTACAGTAAGTGTGATCGAGGTAATTAGGTTTTTGCTATTCGGATCTAATTTCAAGTTTAATTATTTGTTATCACATTGCATTGCGTTGTATAAGTATTTAAGATAGTTGAACATTTTCAATAACGACTTAGGATGTTCAGTCATGTTTATAAATCTAGAGCCGTGTACCTGAGAGGATATTTCCGTTAGGAAATTCCTTGTATGTAAAATAATATAGTGGTCTGATACCGAGTTTGTTCATATTGTTATTGTATACGCATTTTTACTAGTTTAAATGTAAAACATATTTTTATCATTGTATGCAGAACGTGGCAATAGTGTTACAAACTAGTTTGATGTCGTTTTTTGAAGACTGGTTTTTGCACGCTGTAAGTTAAATCAGGCTGTTATTTTTTAATAGAGAGCTGGTTTTGCATGTAAGTTAAATAAATTTGGTATTTTTTGAGTTGTCGTTAGTTTAGCAAGCAAGCTGTATGTTAAACCAAAATCAGTATTTTTGAACTGTAAGCTGGTTTTTGCATGCTGTAAGTTATAATTTGATTGATTGAGATTGGTTTGGTTTGGTTGATTGATTACGATCGATCTGATTGTTTGATTTGATTTGATCGAGCGTGATTTGTTTGAGATTGATTTGCTTAATTTGATTTGATTAATTGATTTGTTTGTTTGAGAAAGAGCCGAGAGAGACAAGAGAGGGGAGAGAGAAAAATACTCGTTAGTCTATACACCACTAGATGGCGCTACAAACAAATTCAAATATTGCAACAAAGGGTCCACGACAAAGGGAAACAGACCCTAACACAAGTTCTTATAGCTGAACAGATTTTTGGTTCTGACCTTGGCTAGTCCAAGGCCAACGCCAGGGTCAGACCCAAGGCCAATTCCTATGCCGGGCCCCAAAACCTCGAGGTCAATCTGAAGGTTAAATTACGACCTCCACGAAGGCGGCCTGGAGAATTCCCAAGGTCAAAAAGCGAAAGGTAAAGGTGTATCCCTTCTACTCATGCCAGTACTATATTATCATCAAGTAAGTTAAATCTCAGCAAAACTCTCAAAAGTTATTTATAATTACCGAGATTATTTTTCAATTACGCCTCAAGTACTTCAAATAATCGCTTATGGTTTTCAATATAGATAAATAAGATTGACTAAATAATATTTCATCGTTAATTTTATTGTACATCAGTCAAGTTAATTATGATCAGGTACTATCTAGAGGACAAATACGCATAACGCGATATTAAAATAGTATATTTCGTAACTAGCTCACTGTAGGTATATTACAGAATTCTTAGTGCAGAGTTAAAACACAGCGCACGAGTAACGAACAAGCTTTTTTGTAATCGTTTACTTAGGTAACGTTAGAAAAACATTGAATAAACTTAATCATAGAGAAAAAAATTTTACCACACACCAAGGTGCATTAAAACACTTTAATCGTTTACAAAAAAATATTATGAATTGTAAGGTGTGCAAGTATCACTTTTACCGACAGTAACTTTAAAACCCTTGAAGTAAGTTGGGGTCGACTTCCGCTATAACCACCATTTTGAATATATTTTAGTCCAATGACTATTCATAAATGCAGATTCTTACATCTTACTATTTGTACGCTTGTGAACATTTCTAAACTGGCAAATTTATAACCTCACTCCTTTAACTTATACAAGTAATTTCGACAATGTTAATTAATTTATTTCAGTCACTATCAGAAAGCTACGTTGTATAGTACAAGTTTTCCATTACTAAACATCCGTTATGAGATGTGTGCATCAGTTAGTTTTTTATGAGACATTCGAAGTTGCCTTTTGTGTAAAAATCGCGCGCTTGCGTTTTTGCTTATTCAATTATTGAGCTTGGTTTTGGATGCCTAATAGCCTTTACTTACTTACTTACTTACTTAACCTTCACGCCATTCCCTTGTGGGGTAGGCAAAACAATCCCTGCCTCTTATTTATTTTCCATTCACAATCTTTCGCCATGCTTTCCTATCTCTACATACCTCCCTAGCTTCCGCAAGATTCATACATAGTCTCTGACATGCTCCTTTGTTTTTAGAACTCCTTATCTTTCTTTCCTTTATCATAGATTCTACTACATTCAGCCAAGTTTTACGCGGCCTACCAGGCCCGGCCTTTCCCCTAACCTCACCCACACATATTTGTTTCGTTAATCTTGTGTTATTCATTCTCTCAATGTGGCCAAACCAACGTAATGTACAACTTTTATATCTATCCATCATCGTCTTTTCCTCACCACACTCCCTCCTTATGCATTCATTTTTTATCTTGTCCCTTCTCGTTTTACCACATGCGCTTCTCAGAAATCTCATACCCCCAGCATTTATTTTTCTTTCGTGCTTTTTTTGACATACCCATGTCTCACTTCCATACAGTACTGATGGGACGAATACGCCATTATAGATTGCTCGTTTCGCAGCTAGGCTCATGCTTTCATTTCTCATTATCATCCACATACTTCCAATCACTTTCCTTCCAGCATTGACCCTTCGTCCAATCTCGCTCTCAATTGTACCATCTGCAGTAAACATTCTACCGAGATATACCAGCTCGTCCACTTGCTCCACGATTTCATCTTGCAGAGTAAATACTCTACTCTCCTTTCCACCTTCCCGATTGAACACCACAATCTTAGTTTTGTTCGCGTTTACCTTTAGGTCCATGCTCTCACAGACTGTATCAAACTTCCTCAGAGCGGTTTGCAGCTCATCCGCACTGTCACTTAATAAGACTGTGTCATCTGCATACACCAGGAGTCGTACATTTACGTCACCAACCATTACACCATTTGTATCGTTACATGCTTGTCTAAGACATTTATCCATGTATACATTGAACAACCACGGTGACATCACACATCCTTGTCGCACTCCTTGCTCAATATTAAAGTATTCACTCACACCTCCTCTCACCCTAACACATGCCCGACTACCGTTGTATACTGCCCTTATTCCATTTATTAGACCTTTATTTACGCCATACTCATTTAATATTTCCCACAGCTTCTCTCTATTCACTCTGTCATATGCTTTCTCCAGATCTACAAACGCACAGTACAACTTCCTTTTTACCTTTAAACACTTTTCGATCACCTGCTGGAGAGCAACCATCTGATCGACACATCCTCTCCTGGCATGAAGCCACCTTGCACATCCCACATCTTAGATTGTGTAGTTCTCGTACTCTATCAATCAGTATTCTTCCAAATACTTTACCAGGTACGCTGAGCAAGCTTATTCGTCTGTAGTTCTTAAAATCACTCTTGTTCCCCTTACCTTTATACAATGGTACAATGATCGCGCTTTTCCAATCACTCGGCACTTTTCCACACATAAGGCATACATTGAATAATTCACGCAATCTTCGTATAAGCTTTGTACCACCATATTTGAGCATTTCACCAGTGATTTCATCTACGCCTGCTCCCTTGCCGTTTTTCAACCTTCCTACCGTTTTCTCTACCTCAATTATTCCAATATCCTTCTCAGTTTCATTCATCATTTCTTTTATATTCTCCTTATTTAACCCTTCAGTCTTACGTTCCTCACTACTGTACAGCTTTCCGAAATACTCTTGCCAGCATTTCCTCACTTCACAATCGTCCCATACTATTTCGTTTCTATCATTCATCACTCCTGCAGCGTTCTGTTTTGGGCCACGTTTTGTATTTTTGACCCATTTCCAGAAGAGTTTTTGTTTCCCTCAAAATCATTCTGCATTTCTCTCCTTCCACAGCCATCACTTCCTCTTTACTTATTCTCACTGCCTCCTTCGCTTCTTTGTTTCTTAATCTGTACACCTCATACAATCGTTTCTTCTCAGTCTCATTTTTGCAGCAATCATTGCCATGTACGCATCTTTTTCTTACTTACTGCCTTTTTACCGACTCATTCCACCAAGCACATTTTTCTGTCTACCTACAATCGCTCTTCCACATATTCGCACGGCACAATTGACAACAGAGTTTTTCAAGCTTATCCATGCACTTTCAACGTCAGTGTCTTTTATTTGTTCGTTCCACACTGCTTCATTCACATTCAACTCTTTATTGACAGCATCTGCGTATTTCATTCTCGCACCATTATCCACTAGTTTGTCAACCCTAATTCTGGACGTTCGCACTACGTTTGCTTTCCTTCTCCACACCCACTTTTCCCTAGACACACTCTCGATACAACCAGAAGTGGTCCGATCCACACTCCGCTCCGCGCATTACTTTTGTGTCTTTCACCAGGTTTCTAAGCCGTTCATCATACACTATCAAGTCTATCATACTTTTAGATTCACCTTTTTGCCATGTATACATATTCACAATTTTATGTTTAAACCACGTATTGGATACAAACAGGCTTCTCTCAACACAGATGTTCAGCAGGTGTTCACCATTCTCATTGATTCTTTGGTCTCCGAACTTTCCTAGAACGCGTTCACTATGTTCTCTCTGTACACCCACCCATCCGTTCATATCCCCTAATATAATCACTCTTTCGTTTGGCTTACATACGTTCAACACGTTCTCCACTTCATTCCAGAAGTTCTCACGCTCCTGGTCTCTTTCTCCATTCACCGGTGCATAGCATGCAATAAGAAAAATTCTTCGAAACTCCACTTTCATTCTAACCCATATTACCCGGGCAGAGACCAATTCGTACTGTTTAACACATCTTTTCGCTCGTTCACTTATGATTACCCCAGCTCCTTTTGCGCCATGCACTTCCGTCTCAACTCCTGACCATAGTGCCAGGCTGCCATCCTCCATCTCCACAACATCCTTTCCTTTGCGCTTTGTCTCCGATACACACAGAATATCAAGGTGTCTTTCATACATTACATTCGAAATTTCAAATTCTTTACCATGCATACCTCTAACATTCCACGTACCGACTCGCCATTCATTCCTTGCACAGTCGTCATCAACGGGGCCTGTCTGTTTCGACCTTGACCGCCCCTTGTAGCCAGGTCGATCCGAGGCAATTGTATTGTTCTCTTGAGTAATACCCTAGCGAGCGGACCGGTTACTGGCCAAATCGTGCCCCGGACGATGTAGCATTCCCTACTAACGGTATCGTCCTACTACCGGACAGTTATGTCTACTGTCACGACAATAGCCTTTTAAGGTTTAATTGCAGGTCTCTTGACATTTATTAGGTTTAACTTCAAATACTTCGTAATGATTATGTCTTGATCGGGTAGGTAACTCAGACAGTTTGAAATTTTGATTTTTTTTGCAATATTTAATAAGGTCCATTATTCACTATTAGACATCTTGCATTTCTATAAAACCACTCATATAAATACAGTTCTTTTATTCTTACTGGCCTTAGCCAAGGCTGATAATAGAATAAGTGTCTGTAGGTTCCTCTGCGAAACCTTCCCTGAGTTCAGTAGTGATTCAGAAAGAGACATTTGATAATTTAACGTAAGTACTGACTTTAGCTTAACACTCGTGGTAAGTTTTGCTGTATTTTTTCAAAAATGTTGGGTTTGATGTGAGCTTTACAGTGCGTGCGTAAAGTAGAGGATAGATTCAATTAAGATTTGTCGATCTTTATTTTCAGTTTAGAATTTACTTAAAAGTGAAATATACAGGGTGTGTCACGACAAAAAGATATGACGTCATCGACATTTTTTTTAAGTCAACCTCTATTTTTTATTGCAGAATTAGACAGGGTACATATTTTTACGTACGACAAGGTGCATAAGAATGATGTTAATACAATGTGTCCCTCACTTTCGCCCGGAGGTGATACCTCCCTTATTTCATGGAATAGTAGAACAAAATTTTGAAGTGTGATAGAAAGAATTGAGGCGCATATTTTAAATTTATCCTAGATTATACAGGATGTTTCATTTATACAGGGTGAACCAAACATAGATTTTTTTAAAATTGGATACCCTGCATCTTATTTCAAATTTGGATTGAGCTCACTTCTGCATTTCTTTCAATGTAAGGTTTGATTGTGTTATACAGGGTAGTTTAGAAGATGTGGTCATTTTGAAGAAAAAATCCTACCGAAATGGATACAATGTATCATTTCTAATAAGAAATGTTCAAATGATTTTTTAAACATATGTTTTGCACCACAGACAATTTTTTGGGGTTAGGCCTAATTTAGTTGTAAAATGATTCCACTAATTTAAATTAAATGTTCGAATTGAGCACGTTAACAATGTGACAATAGCCAACGCGATTAACACATGATTTTTGAACGGTGTCCATAACATCTGCGGTAATGTTTTTAATTTCTTGGTGAATCCGTACTTTTAAATCTTTTAAATTGGCCGGTCGCGTCGCGCACGCTTTATTCTTTATGTATCCCCATAAGAAGTAATCTAGAGGATTTCAATCTGGCGATCTGGCTGGCCACTCAATTGTCCCTTTTCTGCCTATCCAACGATTTGGAAAAACTTCATCCAAATAAATGCGAAAAAGTAAAGCATAATGTAACGGCGCTTCATCTTATTGAAGAAAGAGGTCACGGTGGTGCATATCGGACTCTTCTAAATCCGGGTACAACGTTATTAGAGTGGGGATAAGGTCATTCTAAATAGCACGCACCAGTGAGAGTATCTGTATGTGCTTTGTGCTTGTGCTTGTGCTTGTGCTTGTGCTTGTGCTTGTGCTTGTGCTTGTGCTTGTGCTTGTGCTTGTGCTTGTGCTTGTGCTTGTGCTTGTGCTTGTGCTTGTGCTTGTGCTTGTGCTTGAGCTTGTGCTTGTGCTTGTGCTTGTGCTTGTGCTTGTGCTAGTGTTTGTGCTTGTGCTTGTGCTTGTGCTTGCGCTTGTGCTTGTGCTTGTGCTTGTACTTGTGCTAGTGCTCGTTCTCGTACTCGTGCTCGTGTTCGTGCTCGTGCTCGAGCTTGTGCTTGTATTTGTGTTTGTGTTTTGTAAAACTAACTTTTATAGAACAATTTAGAATGTGTGCATGAATCGCATTACAGTGTAGTCAATTGTGGCAATTGTAAAATTTTTGTTTTTAAATGCAACATCCTCTATATTATGCGGTACTAAAATAGATAGAATTAAGAGAACTAAGAGACAGATTCAACTATATACGAAAATAAGGTTGACAGAAGCTGATTTCAAATCAACATCCTAGAATTTCATCTTGTTTTTTTATTTGTTTTTAATTCGAATAAGGTTGGTCGAAGCTGCTTTAAAATCAAATCAACATCCTAGACTTGTATTTTGTTTTTGTATTAAATCGAATAAGGTTGGCAGAAACTGATTTCAGATCAATATCCTAGACTTGCACATTGTTCTTTGTGTTTTGAGTTAATTGTTTTCTACAATGTAAACATCGAAAATTGACATTGAATGAATGGCGGTTTATTTACCTTTTCATACCAAATGATCCTATTGTTTTCTTTTAAATATTTACTAAAAGCCAACACGTGTTTTAAAAATCACGCATTAACAATATTATAAATTTTGATGTATATGGTAATGTCTGATTACTTACTTAATTGTTCATTTAGTTTTAAAGTAATTTTTTGTGTATGTAACTGTTGAAGGCTAACCTCTATAATCTCGGGGTGGTATTTTGTATGTGTATGGACATTATAAAATACTGTTGAATGAATGTTGACTTTTATAATCTCAAGGAGAAATAATTTTTTTAAAGTGCGTGTAAATAAATAAAAAAATTCATATAACCAAACAAGCAAGGTCGCACTAACAACAATGCTACAGTTAATGCGAAAGGACGGTTAGATGGGAAATTACAGTAAGTGTGATCGAGGTAATTAGGTTTTGCTATTCGGATCTAATTTCAAGTTTAGTTATTTGTTATCACATTGCATTGCGTTGTATAAGTATTTAAGATAGTTGAACATTTTCAATAACGACTTAGGATGTTCAGTCATGTTTATAAATCTAGAGCCGTGTACCTGAGAGCATATTTCCGTTAGGAAATTCCTTGCATGTAAAATAATATAGTGGTCTGATACAGAGTTTGTTCATATTGTTATTGTATACGCATTTTTACTAGTTTAAATGTAAAACATATTTTTATCATTGTATGCAGAACGTGGCAATAGTGTTACAAACTAGTTTGATGTCGTTTTTTGAAGACTGGTTTGTGCACGCTGTAAGTTAAATCAGGCTGTTATTTTTTAATAGAGAGCTGGTTTTGCATGTAAGTTAAATAAATTTGGTATTTTTTGAGTTGTCGTTAGTTTAGCAAGCAAGCTGTATGTTAAACCAAAATCAGTATTTTTGAACTGTAAGCTGGTTTTTGCATGCTGTAAGTTATAATTTGATTGATTGTTTGATTTGATTTGATCGAGCGTGATTTGTTTGAGATTGATTTGCTTAATTTGATTTGATTAATTGATTTGTTTGTTTGAGAAAGAGCCGAGAGAGACAAGAGAGGAGAGAGAAAAATACTCGTTAGTCTATACACCACTAGATGGCGCTACAAACAAATTCAAATATTGCAACAAAGGGTCCACGACAAAGGGAAACAGACCCTAACACAAGTTCTTATAGCTGAACAGATTTTTGGTTCTGACCTTGGCTAGTCCAAGGCCAACGCCAGGGTCAGACCCAAGGCCAATTCCTATGCCAGGCCCCAAAACCTCGAGGTCAATCTGAAGGTTAAATTACGACCTCCACGAAGGCGGCCTGGGGAATTCCCAAGGTCAAAAAGCGAAAGGTAAAGGTGTATCCCTTCTACTCATGCCAGTACTATATTATCATCAAGTAAGTTAAATCTCAGCAAAACTCTCAAAAGTTATTTATAATTACCGAGATTATTTTTCAATTACGCCTCAAGTACTTCAAATAATCGCTTATGGTTTTCAATATAGATAAATAAGATTGACTAAATAATATTTCATCGTTAATTTTATTGTACATAAGTCAAGTTAATTATGATCAGGTACTATCTAGAGGACAAATACGCATAACGCGGTATTAAAATGGTATATTTCGTAACTAGGTCACTGTAGGTATATTACACAATTCTCAATGCAGAGTTAAAACACAGCGCACGACTAACGAACAAGCTTTTTTGTAATCGTTTGCACAGGTAACGTTAGAAAAACATTGAATAAACTTTATCATAGAGAAAAAACTTTTACCACACACCAGGGTGCATTAAAACACTTTAATCGTTTACAAAAAAATATTATGAATTGTAAGCTGAGTAAGTATCACTTTTACCAAAAGTAACTTTAAAACCCTTGAAGTAAGTTGGGGTCGACTTCCGCTATAGTCCAATGACTATTCATAAATGCAGATTCTTACATCTTACTATTTGTACGCTTGTGAACATTTCTAAACTGGCAAAGGAGGGGGCACGTTTTAAATGTAAAATACCTTTCGGTCAGAATTTAACCAAATTTTGATATGTTCTAGAACTTGGCCAATTGATCAAATGTCTTCATTGCCCGAAAGCTCAAAGCTCAACAGTTTTTGATATACAGGGTCTGCAATATCACTATTTGATACTTTCAATATATCATAAAATGGACATTTTTGCCAATATTAACGCAAAACTTAGTGGAATGTTATTTTTTTGTGCTACTGGTTACAACCTAATATGAAAATGTAAACTTTCACCATTAACAATCATAATAAAATACTTATCTTTTTTGGGATTTTTTAATGGTGTACTTTAAATTATACAATCTAACCGTTTCGATAACACTTACAGTTATCTTCGTCAGTAGTAATGTTTGTTAAAAATTGTTAAACATGTAGTAAACAATTTTGTCAAATTTGAAAAATTAAAATTTTAATTTTTAACAATTTTGTCAAATTTGAAAAATTGGATGTTATTTCAAATTTGGATTGGGCTCACTTCTGCCATTCTTTCAATGTAAGGTTTGATTGTGTTATTCAGGGTAGTTCAGAAGATGTGGTCATTTTGAAGAATAAATCGTACCGAAATGGATACAATGTATCATTTCTAATAAGAAATGTTCAAATGATTTTTTTAACATATATTTTGAAACACAGACAATTTCTTGGGGTTATGCCTAATTTAGTTGTAAAATGATTCCACTAATTTAAATTAAATGTTCCAATTGAGCACGTTAACAATCTGACAATAGCCAATGCGATCAACAAATGCCTATCCAACGATTTGGAAAAACTTCATCCAAATAAATGCGAACAAGTAAAGCATAATGTAACGGCGCTTCATCTTATTGAAGAAAGAGGTCACGGTGGTGCATATCGGACTCTTCTAAATCCGGGTACAACGTTATTAGAGTGGGGATAAGGTCATTCTGAATAGCACGCACCAGTGAGAGTATCCTCGATGAAGCAAGGACCTATAACTCGTCTGTCAACTATGACGCACCAAACGTTCAATTTTTGAGGGATTTGGATATTCCGTGAACCAATGAGGATTTTAGGTTGCCCAATAACGACAATTTTGTCTGTTCACATGGCCGTTTAAAGCAAATGTTGCTTCGTGGGAAAAAATTATCCTTTTTACAAAATTCGCATTACCATAAGAAACGCAAATGTGTTTAAAGGTGACGGACTTCATACACATCAAACAAATATGCAATACATCAGCTTCTTTTGGTTAAGGACATGATGGCCGCCATAGTTGGTTAATAAGACGTTGGGCATATATGAGTAACAGTAGAAATAGCATAGATATTTATAGACAGATCCTTTTTAGTATAACTTATAAGCTTGGTGTAAGTGTTACGCCACTAAACTGTGTTAAAATATCGGTTAACGTTGGAAAACAATAGTGTATGTACTTAGCACGGGTATCTAAGTTAAAGAGTTTTTATTTTAAATTTTAGATGTAAATTTATGCTCGCAAAAACGATACTGCAGAATCCGTTCATTAACCGAAAAAGATATCTTATTCAAAGGAATGTATACTTAAAATTAGCGTAAAAGGGGCAACACGTGATCTAGTGTTTTGAAGCTTAGTAGAAAATATAATTTTAGTGTTTAACGCAAAGTTTATGCATATAAATAAACTTTAATGTAAAATCAAAAATAAAGTTTTTATTCTCGGCAAGATCATGTGACATTTATATCACTTTAAGAGTGGTTGATTTTGAATAAATAGCTATAAAATAAATTGGACAATCAGAGTTTAGAATGTCTACAGCGAACCTTTAGCAAACGGATTGTCGGTGTAATGTTGACTAAGCGTGTAGTTTAAGGTATCCCAAGCCCTGCATGGGATCAATTTTGAAAAATGTTGTCCCTACTTCTGATCATTATTTTAGGAAGTAGTTCACAAATTTCCGTTCTTATTTTAAAGAACTACTAGCTTAAGCCAATTAATAACAACTGTGTGGTAGCTATGTGTGTTGTACAAAGAAAAACAATTTTAAGGTGTAAATAACGTCAACATATCGCAAATGAAATAAGGTTAAACTTTAACAAGGTTATGAATATTAAGTGTATAAATCAACACATGTTTTCAATTATACGAGATTTATATAAAAGTTCAGAGTTGTACATACCGAGATTCATATCTCAGCTTAAGATACTTAGTGTAGATTGTGGTGACACTCTAAAGACGTTTATTCCCGATTTTGTGTTTTGTTTTAGGCTAAGATGTTTGAAGTCAGATTTCAACCATTTTATATCTTTTCACAACGCCATCCACATCCTTTGTAGTAAGTCGGCATCCCGCTTACTTTATAAGCACTACACAACGCTAACGCGGTTTGATCGTGTAAATCTGTAATTCTAGAGCATGCTCAGGCTATAGAACAGCATTATAATGATACAAATGAATATTTGAATACAAGAATTTTTTAGCTGTTGATGATATACACGGGCTTTCGTGATACGCCGCTAGTGAAAATTAAAAAAAAACGTTAAATGGTAGTATTTGAATACCGAACGAGTAGTTTACAAATACTAAAGCACAGACTAAATTATTTAATAAGTCTGTTAAAAAATCAAACCCTTTCGTTCTATTCCACAAAAAATAAATTACAAGGACGTCGTATTAATAGAATAGTAAAAAATAATAAGCAACAATTTTGAAGTTAAAGTAAAAAGATTAGGAATAGTCTGCAGTCAATGTAGAAAATCTTTATGTAAAAATAAGATTGTAAATTTATCAAGTTATTGCAAATTTTAATAGATTACAAAAGAACAACATGCTTCCAAGTAGACAACAAATTGTATCAACAGGTGTTTGGGATGGCGAAAGGTTTCCCACTATTTTCCATAATGAGCAATGTATTTATAGAAGATCGAAGATCAAACGATATCAAAATTCACGGGAAAACTAAGGATGTAGCTTAGATGCGTAGTTTGGCAACACAACAACCAAAAGCTGTATGAATTCGTCGTTCATCTAAATATCCGTGCACATTGATAAAATTCACTATAGAACCTGCGACGTCCGGAACGTTATATATATATATATATATATATATATATATATATATATATATATTGTGTGTGTGTGTGTGTGTGTATAGGATTACTGGTAACTTATCTGAAATGAAGCAACTTTTAATTATAAAATTATAAACTCAAAGACAAAATAATAACAGTAAAAAAAAATTTTTGAGGACTGCTGATACGATCATTTCTACAGTAGAGATTAGAAATGTCTACCGCGCACTTCGACACAGGTTTGTGCACGGCGAATCCAGTTTTGGGATAACAGTGGAAAATGTCAACGTAAATCTTCTACAGCAACGTTAATTCGTTCACGTACTTCATCTACATGGTTCACTTCCGTGGCATACACGCGCTGTTTGATGTAGCTCCATAAGAAAAAGTGTATCGGAGTTAAATCAGGGCTGCACGGAGACCACGGAATTGATCCACCCCGGCCTACCCATTTTTGCGGAAATGTGGTGTTAAGATAATTGCGCACAGTACCACTAAAATGTGCAGAACAGCTATCATGCAGAAACCACATATCTCGGCGCAAATTAGAGGGACATATTCTAAAAGTCCTGGTAGCACATCTCGTAAAAAAGCAAGGTCGAGTCCCCTTTAAGACGCGCAGGAATTTCATATGGGCCTATTACAGTATTATTAACAATGCCGGCCCAAACATTTATGCTAAACCGTTGTTGAAACCGGCTCTGACAAATAGCATGTCATTCGAGCTCGGTGCACAAGTCTGCGAAAAGTTGCAGCATCAGGAATTGTTCGCCTGGGAAACCTTTAGAAATACAGTTCTCCTGCTGCGGCAGCATTTTCATTAGTCATGCCATAAGTGATTAACATGTCACAATACTGTTCATTGGTATAATGATATCTTTCCATTCTAATGTTGTGAAATTCAAAATGTATTTACTTACAATAGGAGGACAATTCATTCCCTTGATAGATGTCAACAAAGTAACAATCGATATGACATTGAAATGTCAGACTGTAACACGAGAAACAATCGCTGATTCCAATCAAGCACTCTTACTTATCGAAAAATCTTATAATTAAAATTGTGAACTAGTACCAATGGTTTGCCACGAGTGGGCAATTATTTTTAAAATATTGTAGTTTGGTTATTATTGGATTTCGTCTGTTACTTTGCTAAGAAAAATTGTTCAGTTTCGGGTCCTCTATTAGCACTATCAGTTAACTGCATAAGTTATCAATCACCCCGTATATATATATATATATATATATATATATATATATTAATAATTGTCGGCCGAAACAGATTAAGTTTGATCTACCAAGCTAAAGCACTCGGGGACACTTAGGAGGGTGGATAGCGAGATAACGAATTGCCAAGAGATGTCTATGAACGGGTACCTTAAATTTTTTCATACCGTAAGTGAGAGGAAAGCAGTAACAGGGAGATCATTCCAGAGTTTAGAAGCCATGTTCATAAGAAAAAACAAATTTGATGTTATTTTCAAGAAAACTTGAAGATGTATAAGAATCCTAGTGTCACATTTTGATTACTCTTGAAAAAGTGCCTTAACAATGTACTACTCTCCTATTAGCTGAGTAATTAAATAAATATCAAAATCGACAATTTCAGTTTTTTGTTAATATCAAGTAAGCAATGGCAAGTACATCACATGTCTTTATCCCATTAAATTAGGCCCACAATAAGGTAACTTTTTTGTAAATTGACCAAAGTCGTAAGTAGTAAGTAAATGAGATCCCCATGCTGAACACTGTTATCCTGGACACGCCGTATTTACACTGGATTATCCAGTGGCATAGATGTCAGACTTGTAAATGAAAGGTTCCAAGTTCGAATCCGAGAATAATTCAAAATCATTTAATAAAAATCTATCTTATTTTTATGAGACTTAAAATGATTACTTCTTAATTTAATTTAAGTGGTTTTAATTTGTAAAGATATCATTCATTAATTTAATATTTACTTGCTATCAGGTTTCGGTTTGAATAAATGAACTTTAGTATTGCTTAGAAAATTCCTGATTTTTATCGGGATGCTCCGGCTAACTTGTTTATTAAAAGAAATGATTATTGCTATCATTTACCAAAATTATATTCAATTGGACTTACCTGATATATATGTAATTGATAACTGTATTGAATTTACTTCCTTCAGTATTCATATATTCCGTATTTGTATAAACTTTTAATATTCGTAATAGTTAATAATAAAAAATAAATCAAACGTTACATTCATTTAATTATATTAAAATTCGGAAAATGAATAAATGGCTTGTTTACAATCATATATATAAAAACCAATTCTATTATTATATTTCATATTCTTATTGCTAACATGCAAAAATAATTTTTTATCAGCAGTGAAAGGAATATTTTCCGTCCAGTGTGGATATTCAAAGACAAATTTAAATAGAAATAAAACACATGTAAAAGACATTGTTTTTATTACACAGTTAAAAATCTTGTCACTTCTTGAGGCCACAAATGGGTTGATATCGTTACTCGTACGTGAGCCCTGAAGCAGCGTTCCTTTATTCCCCCGACATCTTCTTTAGACCTTTGTTGCGGATTTATACAATTCCAATTTCCACCTACCGAATCGATTAATAATTTCTGGATCTATTAATCAATTTTACTTTTCACTATAAGTCCAGTTATCACTCCAAACGGCCAGAAAACTACATGCGGCTAGCAAACCACAAACAGGAATGCTTCTACTTTAACTATTAACACTTTCTAGTTATTGTTCTTATTGTCGTTTTTTATATTTATCGTTGAGTATTTAAACACAATAAAGGATGACGAGTTCTGATACGTACAAACACGTTTATTCAAATTATTACATCACCTTTCTTTCTATCGCCAATTTGACAATATTCGCACTCTTATCACTTTAACCTTTTATTAATTTAATAGGGAAAGTATTATTTATATTTCCTTGGCACAATATTAACTAATTTAGGCTTTATTTTCTTAATTTACAGGGCAGCGTGAGTATTACTTTGCCACTTACAACCTCACTCCAACTACTTCTGACCACCTCCTTCCTTAAACCTAACTGTCATGTCAACAACTGATTCCCCTTCTTCTACAACACATTTATGCACTTGCAATTGCCGTGTTTGCTTTAATTATTTTCTAATTAATTATATACATAACTTGGTGAAGTAAATTCAAGCTTTTCTTCTCAATATAAATACATTTATATATCAATAACAATCATTTCTCAATCTATAAAGTACCATATAAGTCAGCGCGAAATTTGAATTTCTCATGCACCCCTTACACCCTCCTCTTACGTCAGGAGAGTCACAAAAACCTGAGTGACAGTTTAGTAACGATTGGTCTGTTGTAAGAATGAATTAATACATTTTTAGTAATATGAGCCCTGTTGGACACATATATTAAAGAACGTGCGGTTATACGTTTCTGGCGCCTAAAGCTAAACATACTTGTGCTGGACATGACCTTTGTTGTCACGGCATCTGTCCTTTACCGCGATTTCTCTAGTTTACTTTCTAAATTCGCTTGTCGTGCTACTTAGTCAAGGTATTTCTCTTTTAATGAGAATTAGCGGAATGAGATCCAAATCAGGAACCCAAACATATTCCTCATAGCAGCGTCAGTGGATTTACGACATTAACCGAATTGCCGTCCGCACCGAATTGTAATTCATATGAAGGCAGTAAAAGATATTAAGTATTATGGAATAAGGTTTCTATCTTTCGTGGAAAAATTCTACGGTTACTGCCGTTCGCCCACACGCATAGGAGTTATAACTTGTAGTGTTATTCCAAAACAGTCTTTAAAGATAGTTTCAATTCGATATACAGACGCCAGTATACTATTAGAAATTATTTTCTTTTAATAGGCGATCTGTTGTTCGATGGTCAAAACCCCGCATCAAAACAAGCATCTACGAAACTCGATAAATATGCATCAGGTTTTGTATATTAACTCCGAAGTCGCATTTCTTTGAATTTTGTGCTGCTATCTCTTGCTCTATACTAAATGCATAAAATACCCATTTGATCGTACTTGGGATCTTACCCCCTCAACACAGATTTATCACCTAAAAGTAAATGCTCGCTTTCCATCTTTAGTAGATAAAGTCCTGTGGGGAGACGTGAAAAAGTACCTTCCCTCTAACTATTTTACTATACCAATTTTCACGAGTCAGAGCAGTTGCGTCATAACTAACTTTGTTTCATTACCACCTTTAGAACCCGCCTATTGCACACGAGAGGATGCAGATAGAACTGATTTCGGTTGGCAATTCTGTCCGATGTCATCAAGCCTTTCTGACATTAAACATTTGACATAACACATATTCTCTGTATATAAATTTTACTATTGTGATAAAATAAACATAACCCCTGACGCTGAAATTTGACAGAAGTCAAACTGTTATTTGTCACAATCTGACAGCATTGGCGTCTGCTGACAATATTAATATTAGTGAAACAACTGCTGTGACTCGTGAAAACTGATACATCTCTTATTTTAAACACAACAAAATCGCAGATACCGTTACTCCACAATAGGCGAGGTCTTTCCGACCATTGTCTAATAAAAATCATTTCTGCTGTACCTAATTCTACTGTTGTTCGCAAAACCGATAGAGCGTTGTGGTGTTTTAAGTCAGCTCGATGGAGTGATTTACGGGATTTCTTTGCAACCTTTCCATGGCGTGAATATTGTTTTAAGTCGTCCTCTTCTTCGGACATCGCTCTTTCAGTATCTGAAGTCATCCTCATGGGAATGGAGTTATACATTCCGAAAAAACAGTACCGTGTAGGTCATTCACGTTCCCAACCCTGGTTCAATAAGGCTTGTTCTGATGCAATATCTTTAAAAAATAAATGTTACATTAAATGGAAATCTAATAAATCGGTTGACAGTCATGTAGAATACGTTGGTGCTAAAAATATCTGCAAAAGTGTCATCACTAAAACTAAAAAGTTGTTCGAACAACGAAAATGCAATGAACTAGCTACATCTCCTTTACGCAGTCGTAAATTTTGGTCCTTAGCAAAAGCCATTAGTAAAAACTTTCGAACATCTTCATTTCCCCCCCTGACATCTATTGACGGATCGGTAGTTGCTGATTCTGTAGACAAATCCAACGTTCTTGTGGATTTGTTTGCATCAAACTCGTGTCTCAATGATTCTGGAAAAGATGTGCCCCTAGTCAACTCTTCTTCATACGTTATGAAACCAATTCATTTTCGGTACAAGCTCTTGGAATCGATCATCAGTAGGCTTGATCTCAATAAGGCGACTGGCCCAGACGGTATTCCAGCTATTGTCTTAAAGAAATGTTCCCCCGAACTAGTACCAGTCCTATCTAAGCTCTATACGATCTCTATATCTTTTGGGGAATTCCTTTCATCATGGAAGTTAGCAAATGTTCAACCTATTCCCAAAAAAGGTGATAAGACCGATCCCTCAAATTACAGACCAATTTCCATCACTTCCATTTTGTCTAAAATCATGGAAAAAGCCATCAATCAGCAACTGCTCACGTTCCTTGAAACTAACAAACTCCTTAGTGACCACCAATATGGGTTTAGGCAAAGTCGTTCAACAGGCGATCTTCTTTCATATGTGACCCAAGTTTGGAACAATACAGTAGAGCAATCCGGTGAAACAGTTGTAGTCGCTTTAGATATCTCAAAGGCATTTGACCAAGTTTGGCATAAGTGTTTACTTGCCAAACTTACCTCGTTTGGGTTAAATGATACGCTCATCAGCTGGGTTTCTAGTTTCCTTGATAAAAGACGAATACGTGTCGTAGTTGATGGCTTTTTTTCAAAAGAAGTTAGCATTAACGCGGGCGTACCACAGGGATCCGTTATAGCGCCTACACTTTTTCTGCTGTACATAAACGACCTTATTTCTGCAACAACTAACCCCATCCATTGCTTTGCTGACGATAGCACTCTTCACTGTAGTTCATCTCAGTCTACTCATAGTGATAATCCACCTTCTATGTCAAATCAAGAAATTAAAGCTGAAATGGCAAATTCAATCAACAAAGACATTCAACGTATTCTCGAATGGGGAAGCAATAATCTAGTTAAATTTAATGCTAACAAAACTCAGTGTTGCCTTATGTCCGCCAAAAAGATCGGTCATTTCCTGTTGTAAGTATGAATGGCTCAGTTCTTAAGTTTTCAGACTCTATTACTCTGTTGGGTATGACTGTATCTTCAAATCTCTCATGGGTTGACCATCTTCTGTCAGCTACCAAAACAGCTGCTCGTAAAATAGGCTTTTTGTACAGATCTAAGCAGTACTTTACCTCTCGACAACTCCTTCTGCTGTATAAGGCCCAAATTCGGCCTCATCTGGAATATAATTCTCACCTCTGGGTTAGTGCTCCCCAATACGCTCTCGATATCGTTGATCGTATTCAAAAGAGAGCGATTAGGCTTATAAATGACCCGTCCTTAACTTCTCACATACAGTCCCTTGAGCACAGAAGGATGGTTTCAGTTCTTTCTTTGTATTATCGTTATTACAACGGCTATTGTGCTGGTGAATTACATTCTTTGATACCATCTCCGGCTATCTTTGCGAGAAACACTCGGTTCGCTCATTCACATCATCAGTATGCAGTACAAATCTCCACTTGTCGTACCAAACGGGCGCAATCCACATTTTTCTACACGGCTTCTAAACTCTGGAATGATCTCCCTAGTTCCTGTTTTCCTCTCACTTATGATATGAGAAAATTTAAGGTAGCTATTCATAGGCATCTATTGGCAATTCATTATCCCTCTATCCATCCTCCTAAGTGTTCCTGAGTGCTTTAGCACGATAGGCCTTATTTAGCCTGTTCAGGTCCACAATCATAAAAAAAAAAAATATTGAACCAATCCTTGACAAAATTAACAACAAAAAGAAGCCAATCCTCTCGCTCTTCACGTTAAATGTATATAATAGCTATCTCGAAGAGGTTCTATTTTAGCTGTAAATTTGAAGGATTTTTGTGTTTATTCGTGGTGAAGATTGTGCATTGTTTTAAAGTATTCCGAATAGATGGCATAAAGCTCAATTGTCACGGCAACGTAAATATTTATATGCATATGTCATAAATTAAACAAACCGAAAAAAATTTAATCAATTTATATTTTAACATAATTCAAAATGGAGCAGGACCATGATACAGCTGTAAAAAAGAAAGGCCGCCAAACTAAGGCAGAAAGTTTAAAGGAGCAAATGGTAATATCATTGTTTGTATAAATGGCTACGCAGGTGACTAAATACATTGTAGGCAAAAGCTAGAGATCAAAGATCTGATCGTATCTTATCATTACAAACCAGCCAAAGACATATTTGCGAAATGGTTAGCTTGTATTGGGCTGTTAATGCTAATGATATAATTGACGGTGTTGGTGATGACATTAAACATGTGCAGCTACTGGAAAGTTTATGTAAAGCTGGAGGAATTTGTGCAGTTATTTTTCATACTCAAACTGGAGCAGCCTATGAACTGAGTACGTAAGTGAGTCAAGTGAGTAACGTATATTAAGGTGGTTTATTTCAGATACCGGACGTTTCAATCCGGCAATTCCACCAGATACTCCTACAACACGCTACTATGTTACGGATGGTTCGACACTTCCTGTAACTAATAAAGCGGTGCTTGTTTATAAAACCAGTAACTTAAAAGACATAGATGCGAAAAATTTGATCGACGATATTTTCTTTACTCAAATTAACGTTGAAGAAGCTAATGGCAACATTGTTGGTTGCGTTGCTAATCTAATGAGTAAATTTATATACACATCTGTAACTAAGACAAAGGATTGGGGAGATCTTTTAAAAACTGATATTGGGATTCAAATCAAAGAAGACTTTTTAGCAGATTTTATTGCTTTCGTGAATTATATAGCAAGTAGGAAGTGTAGTTCATAATTACTTTTGCTTTTTATAATCGTTTCAGAATGTAAAATCGAAATTGATGAGTTGGTTACATTTATTGAAGATCCAGAAATTACTTGCCAAATTGACACTCCAGAAAAAATAGCTGCTGCAGTACGCAATCCAGAGTTACTGAGTACTGTAAGTGCTACTGTTAGAAAGTGGTTGAAACAAGTCCAATGGGTATTACTATTATAAATTGTATTCCGAATATTTTATTATATTTTGAGTTTTAGGCTGTAATCCAGTTTCAGCAATTACGAAGAGAGGATGAGTTTGTTGGGCCAGTTGCTGAAATTGAATATTGGCGAAGACAGTTGGCAAAATTTACTAGTGTTCTCCAGTTCACAACATCTAACAAATGTCAGGTTTACATTAAAACGTTAATCAAAGCCAGATCAAGATACATTAAGGTAACTTATTTATTTACATGCTTTATAGTTATAACGAAGGGTATACAGTAATAAAGAAGATCTGTTTAAGCGTATAGATAGGTGGGCTCGTTTGTTAGTAGTACCCGGCATCTCGCCTTTCACTTTTGACCGTAATATGAGGTTACAATTATTATAACCGGGAGCTACCAGTTGATCCATTATTCTAAGAAATAATCGCATTCCTAGGATCTTGGTCCAGCATCTGAAATCAGAGTTTAGTTTCATTTTCAGGAGAGCAATTTGTCCATTTGCCTTAACTGTCCCGATGGTAGGTGTTTAATAGAACAGATATGATAGATTAAATACGATTTAAACAATACCCAGAATAAATACTGAGTATACATTTTTTTTGTTAGCATGTTATATAAATTTGATAATTGATTATAAAGTAGTGTATTCAGTGCCTCTCTGAACAATTTAAGTTTAAAATTATTTCTAAACAAACCTTTGAACCATGAGGATTACGTTTGTATTAACGTTATACGAAATAAGCTTTAATTTGTGACTAAAATTATGGGATCTTTTGACAATGTTAATGCCTTGTAAATTTTATCCTTGGTCAAATTCAAACTTAGGGTGAACGCGTCGCCGTTTTTTGGAGACTTATAGTATAAAAGAAACTTAAATGCCGAGAATAGTCAATTAGACAATAGTAGAGAAGAGACAGTTAGTTTGGTGCGGTAGCTTAGTATCGAGTTACTTATTACTTGTATGGGATAAAATAAACATTACCTATGAACAGTTCCAAAGAATTAATAGACAACGGAATTGTTATAAGTATTCCATGCATACAAGTCAACTAAGGTGTGACATGGGCTTATCGCGGAAAGCCATAGTTAAGTTGGCATCCCCCTTGGACGTGTTTTCAACCTGACCAACCATAGTTACAAACATGTCAACAAATGAATTAATTCATTTATATTGTTTTAATTTGATTGATAAGTTGGCAACCTGTGATATTTCCAACGCAAGATATAAACGTCAATATCGGGGGTCGTAGTGCCTCATGCGAAAAGTACACAGCTACGTACCCAAACAAATAAAACAAACTTGCTTATCTTTGTTGCACACCAAGTAAAACGGTGACTACTATCGGTAACTTGATTCCTAAAAATAATTTCAAAAAAATTGCTCAAAACAAACACTACACTAGCGTGCAAATAAGATAGCTGTTCGGTCAACGATCTATTTACTTTTTTTTTAATACATGTTATGCCAGTTCAGTATTATTTACTTTTTCATGGCAGTGTTAATATAATTAGTATAACTTACAATGACATAGCAGGGATTAAAATCCGCAATCACTACATTCTATTCTAATAATTAAACTAGTATTAAGTACCATTCACAACCACTTAACTTCACTTACGAAATTATAAAAATTAAGATAAGCTAAACAGCACAGAATCAAATGACATTCATTCACAGCCACTTAAATTAACGTAACGAACGGAAAAGTTGGACCAACTTCAACTTAACCGAATCCGTGCGTTAATTTTATTAATTGTACCAATCTGTGGCATCACCACCCCACCATCAACATTGCTAGCTGACATAACACTTTAACACGTAGTTGGCGCGTTGGTTATGGTTAGGTTATGTTCTATTTCACTTTGATCGGTAACCTCAAATACTTCACGTGAAAAATGTATGAAGCATTCTAACGTAATTGTGAACAGAGAGCTTTTCGTTAACGTAGGTTAATTATAATTTGTCGCAAGTTAAGTGGTTGTGTCATAATTAAGTTTAGTCGATGTGTTCAGCACTGTATAAGGATTATTCACTATCACTTGGATTTTGCATTAAAAGGTCTGTAGGTAGTTTTCTTTTTGAACGAGTGTGTATCGACTATCTGCCTCTGCACCGGTTTATTTTACTCTAAGTTTTTGGAGGTACTCTCTGGATGAACTGTTTAATTGTTGAGATGTAACTGTGTGTTCCTAACAAACCACTGCGCGTTTTTAATGATTCGTAGCACTTTATTTTAACGCACCTGCAGTTTTCTTAGATTTGTCTGTGAAGTTGCGCTCCATACGCAGCATCCATATGTGAAAATCGGCCGGATAATAGAAGTGTAAATTATGGTTCCACATTGGATTTTCAGGGTGGACTTCTTGTTTAATATAGGATAAAGCATGGTAAGTCTCGCATAGGATTACGCTAGCTTTTTATTTATATGATAGCTCTAGGTTAAACGTCTATCTAGGTAGATTCCCAAATATCTAACCGCATTGTCTTTCCGACTCCATGATATTGGCAACGGAGGGTGAAGATTTTGACTTCTCACATGGTCGCATTGATTTTTATGCATCTCTAGCCAGATCCTGACATTATTTATTAAACTTATCTTCAAATGAAATTATATCAACCAATTCAAAATAACTACCATGCCTTTTAACGAATTCTCTCTCAAATTGTTACGTTACTGTTATAATAAAATATTGACAAATTTTCGCACACGTCACTATAAAGTTGTGTGATTCCTTCATTTTCGCAAATAAATTAAATCATTAGGTAACTTGAGTGTCAACAAAATATCTCATCTTTTTAAATTTCGTGCTAAAATAATTCATACCGCAGTAAAAGAAATGGGGTTACAATTAGGTTACATACTGCAAAGAGAATAATACCCAGTTCACTAATACCTTCATATATTCAAATCAACTAGACAAAATCAAACAGTACCATCATCAATTTCGTAAAATCTATGGTTGTTATTGGGTTAATGCTAACTGGTTCAATTCCCAGATTAATCTATTATCTCTTAATTTTATGCACTACCAAAATAAATCATGTTAATGTCGATCACAACAAAAAATTGAACCAGTTCGGTAATACATACATTTGTATGTCGATTCGGATCAAAATAGTAACTTCACAATATGATATCAATACATCGTGGATGAATACACTTTATAAAACTAAATTAAACATCTCACGGCTATTAAGTAAAATCTAAACATAAACAAAAACGTATTCATCCGTTTGACAAATACAAAATAAAAAGAAACAACACTTTGTTAAAATTGTCAGCAACCCCAAAACAAGAACCCGGAAGTATTTACCTTGATTTTTGAATAAGTACACACATCAATTCCCCCTTTATTTATACTGCATACGGTAGGTCTCTGAAGATGGCCTTCCAGCTTACGGAACAGTAACTGTCCTCCTGCGGTCTCTCCAATATCGCAACATCGGTCGAATACTTTCAATGGGTACGCCGTAACGATAACGAAAGTTATTTAGATCAAAACGAACTGTTTGATTTCGGTACCACTTGGTTAATATTATAATAATTTCTTAAACGAAAGTTATAATTACACGAAACTGAATCTATCAATGTATATACAGCGAGTGCTTTCATTTGACTGGCGTTTGCTATGTACGCGCGAACGTAACAAACATAGACCTTTTTACAATTAATCTGCGAAAAAAGCGCTAATCACTCCAAAAATTTGAACCGGCACTGATTCAAACACCAGGACTGTCATTTCAGACAACGATAAATAATACAATAAATCCGGAGTGAACTAAGATTCAAAAATTTCCCAAAAAGAACAACGGAAAGGATTTCCAACGGTAGACTTCATTTATCGCCCCCGGTAAGGGCGTAAAAGGAGTCAACTTCCTTCAAGCATCTCGTGCGCTCACGACAAAATCGTACAAACCAACTTACTACTTCTACATCAAAAACTAGGACTGACCAATCATGCTTTTAGTTTCAGCCATACTGATTATTATCTCAGTCAACCAATCATACGCACTCCTTTCTTAAATTTTATCACGCGTCAAAAACGAACTGTAATTTTGGAAGCCGATTGAGAAAATTACATCATAAAAACAACCTGCACTCCCACGATAACCTCAAACACTGTTATCAATGAAAAGTGATATTTTTCCGTTGACTAAATCCTTTCAATAATGAACATTAAAAGTCACGTATCTAGAAGCCAAACTCTTTGTTTGTAGACTAAAGATTTGTCTAAACATTCCCACCGCCCTGTCGCCAAAACGCTTTTAAAACTGTAATTTATGCTTTCCTACACTAATTTTCAATACAAATTTACAATTTTAATACTAAAATGTAATTTTCCAATGACGCAAATTAACTCAATTGACTATTATTTTAAAAAAATGAATAACCATTATTTACAACAGGAACTAATAAACTCCCATCTAGGGTTGTAAAATGGATTTTACTAACATAACAATGTCCGAACCACACATTGCTTTTTCATCCCCATTTCTTTAGTAAATTTTGTGCAAATATACATAATAATTTTACCCTAAGTAAAATACCTATGTTACGTCATTGACTCTTGTATGTCATTCTTATTATGTATTCTCTAATTAAATTGTAATTTTCTATTTTGTGGATAAAAATAATCATTTAACTTATCGTTATAATTCCTTATTTACTTATTTCTACATTGAAATTAATTTAATGACATTACATAAATTTCATAAACATTTGCATCCAGTGGTAATAATTAGAATCTAATTTGCTGAATTGAAAAACACGTGCATTGGAATTTCCTATGTTTAATTTTAATTAAACGGCCCAAATTAATTGTGCAGCGTTCAACGAGATTACTTTATCATATTTTCTTCAATTTCACATTAATGTTATATCTGAAATTACTTTTAAATTTTCATTTTTGGGTCCTTTCTGTACTTTCTGTACACTGAGAATGGCAACATCGCCATATCATTGTGATTAATTCAAAAAATAATTTCTGCGATTTTACTAAAACTACATGGTGACCTTCCTGCGCTCAAGATTACTTACTGTAGCTCTTAATTCCACCGATATACACTTGGGTGTCTACGTTTCAGTTAACCTAGTTGTCAAAGGAATAAATTTATTATAACTAATTACATACCTAACTAACATAACTACATAACTACTACCTGTTTGCACAAATGGAAATTGTGCGTTATGTGTATTAAATAAGCAAATTAGACAATTAACTTGCTGTTTTAATTTATCTGTCTTTGTATATGTGCAAATTAAAATTTTCTTTTTCAGCTCACTTCCCTCCTTACTCCCTTCTTCAATTTTTAAGGTTGTATTTGAGAAAATTTATAGCGCCTACCATTACTACTAAAAAATCTACTAGTCCAGTGCAAATAATAAATCTTCTGACCACGCATCAAGAGTGCTCTACTTACTTCTTCGTTAGCTGCTGGGTTATACTTGATAAATTGTGCTGGGTTAAAGTCTCCCAGTCACAATCGCTCTACGGTATTGCAAGAGCTATAAATACAAGAAATCGGTCCCGTAACAAACCATTTATTAAATACAAAACAGATTTCTTTCTACACAAATATTCATTAGATGTACCACTCTTACTTACTCTTTAATCTCCAAACTTTCTTAGAAGTGTGTGTGCGCGTGTGTGTATGTGTGTGAGTGAGTGTGAGTGTGTGTGTGTGTGTGTGTGTGTGTGTGCGTGTGCGTGTGCGTGGTGTGTGTGTGTGTGTGCGTGTGCGTGTGCGTGTGCGTGTGCGTGTGCGTGTGCGTGTGCGTGTGCGTGTGCGTGTGCGTGTGCGTGTGCGTGTGCGTGGCGTGTGCGTGTGCGTGTGCGTGCGCGTGTGCGCGTGCGCGTGCGCGTGCTTGCGCGTGAGCGTGAGCGTGAGCGTGCGTGTGCGCGTGCGCGAGCGCGAGCGCGTGCGATTCCGCGTGCGCGTGCGCGTGTGCGTGTGCGTGTGCGTGTGCGTGTGCGTGTGGGTGCGTGCGTGCGTGCGTGCGTGCATGCGTGTGTGTGTATGGGTGGGAGTGGGCGCGTGCGTGCGTGCGTGCGTATATATGTGGGTGTGCTTGCATACTAGTGTGTGTGTGTGTAGGGGAGAGCGGGGTGCGTACATGCTGATGCACATGCGCTTGGTATACTAGTAAAAAGTAGGATAAAATACGTAAATCCACCCTCCTGTGTGTCATACACTTCTGGTATTATTCCCTTAAATCGAATCTGAAAAGTAATGCTCCAAAAACATCAAAAAATAGCTCTCACTTTAAGACTTCACTAGAAAAAATTAAACTTCTAAACTCGCCAACAAATCTTATTGTAAAAATTGAAGTTCTAAATTTTTAATTCAGGTTAATTTACGTCAACCTCAAACAAAACTTTTATCGTCTCTATCTTAATTGATATCGATCAAACTAAACTGGGATCGTCAACAAAACTGAATTATAGAACTTAAAATTGATTAATATTGATTAACATCCCTACTTCAGATTCATCTCTTAAAATTAAATACACAAATAATACCTATTTCCCTTTTTATACTAAACAAAAGCGTGTTCGAGAGATAAAGAAGTGGCACACGTCCTTTTCAAAATAATATGTATCATAAAAATAATATTTTATCACGTCGTCACCAGCGACCAACGTAGAAAGTTGATTAAAAATATTACTAATTAAATAACTAAATAATTAACTAAATGTGACACGTATGAATATTTCAATACACACAAATATTAATCTTAATTAAGTACTCTACATTGCTGAAATTGTCGCTTTTCGCCAGAAAGCCCAATATCTTTCAATACGACTATTTTAATTCAAAATCTGCCAGTGCAATCACTTTTACCGACGCCAAAGTTTCACATAGTTACGTTAAAGCAATAATTAATACGTTAATTAAGCACAACAAAACCTTCTCACCCTACTGTAACCCGTTTTCAACCCTTAGCTTATTAAACCAACCCTTTGTTTACATAAAGTTTTACAAAACCATTCACGTTTATTTCTCCCCTAAATGATATCAGCGCATCGGAAAAACAACACAAAAATTCAATAAGGCGGTCTATGAAATCTTCATAAAAATACGCAAAATCACGGACTGCTCAAAACGCCTATACTCATAACATAACACGTGCCTACATTTACTACCTAGTAGCGTTATTTTTTTTGCTCCAAACGACTTTATTCGAAGACCGACCACTGCTCCGAGGATATGTACTCGCCAGCGACGATTTTTATGCGCGCACGGCTAGCGGTGTGGCACAATAAAAAGGTTAAATGGCGTGTTAGTGTACGCAACGATGTCCAAGTACACAGATTACTTCAACCCGGTCCAATTAGAATCCTTCGTTTAAAAAGTAGTAGGAAATTAAGTAAGACCAATTTTGTATATTGTTGTGTAGTGAAAGATTGAATTTCCTAATAAGGACCCATTGCTAGTATTGTATTTTAATTAGGCTATAAGGTGCCTTTATTGAGGAAGTCAATGTACATTAATATTAAAAACTTGTTTTAAGAGGCTGAAACACTAAAACGTTCACTAGTTTATTTTGTATTGAGTTAGAAATTGTTTGTGTTATGAAACCACAAAAATTTAAATAAAGTATTTAAACAAATTTGAAATAGACAGTAACCGTTTTGCTAGGTGAAGTAAAAAAAACTTTTACGGTGATCTTTTTTTTAACCAAGTTTTTGGGATATTGTAAATTAAAAAATAATACTGTATTAACTACTCTTAATGGTGATGTAAATATATGTGTTTGTTAACGGTAAAAAGCAAATTTAGTATACAGACAGTTAGAATTTAGTCACGAAGTGAATTAAAATATTAAATTTAGTGACGAGCTTTTGAGAAGGCATTCAGTAAAAAAATTGCCTAATTTATACAATCATCGAAGGATGTAAGTGGTCGTGAAGCATTTAAGTTCGCACCGGCAAAGTTAAGGCCTAGTGTTTGATGTTAAGAGGCTTGTTAGTGTGTACAAGTGTATACAAGTACCAGGATTGAGCAAAAGAGTGCAACTCCGTCGGATTAGGATACTTCGTATAAAAAGAAGTAGGAAATTAAACAAGGATCAATTTTGTATATTGTTGTGTAGTGAAACATTGATTTTCCTAAAAATGGGCCGTTGATAGTATTATATGGACAATCAATTCTACTCACTACCTTTTTTTCGGTTGTTAGTTTAAGAGACTAGAAAGATAATTTTTTGTGTTACTTCATTGCGGAAGTCAATGTATATTAATATTGAAAACTTGTTTTAATTGAGTTAGTCATTAAACTCATTCTTTTATTTGGATTGCAGTGGACCTCTCCAACAATTTTATTTTAAAGCTTATTTAAAAAAAATAGTCAATTTAGGCGATACAAATACATAGACTTTATTAAATTTCTTTGTGTTTTTTTAGTAGTCACGCGAAGGATCACAAAAGTGATAATAATCCTTTTACTACTTTTGACCACATTTGTGACTTTTTGGTTAAAACACATTTCCTTTAGATAAACCAATAAAAAATTAGTTGCTTTTATTTCGTTTATTGTCTGTTTCGGTTTCGACTTCAACAAAGGTAAATCACACTTGCAAATGTTTAATATATTAATAACAAAATTGCAAACAACAATATTTGATAGAATGTATTTTCTAAATTAGACACAGATTATTACGCCTGTTTTATTTTAAGATAGGGAACAAAGAATTAGTATCCATTATTTAGAATACGTTTGATTTTGTTTTTAAATATACCTCATTCAGAATTATACTTCTACAATCCAGTTTAAAAATTACTAGATTTAATTATTATTTTTCAAATTGAGGGAAATCATCATTTATATTGGGTTATTGTAGGTAATCAAAAATATCTGCATATTTATACGAGTGTGGAACAAACAGTTCAGTTAGGATTGTCAATATTTTGAACTTGTGTTTTCAAGAGGTACTTAAGGCAATTGATTACATTCATACGATGTTTATACACGAAATTTAGAGTTTCATGTACCGAGTAAGCGAATATCTTACGGTCCACAATCTCGAAGCATTAACATCACAGCTTAAGATAATTAGATCGTGGGGTACTCATATGGTTTAGGGTAAATATAAGGTTTTTGAAGTTCAATTTCCGCCATTTTACGTCTTATCTCAAACCCGCCCATCTCCATTGTAGTTAGTAGGCACCCTGCATATTTTATAAGCACTACACGACGTTAAGGGTGTAACAGGATATGTCTAGTTTCGAGCAAATATGTTACGTCTTGTTTTCAAATATTATTTTCGCTAGAAATCAATCTAACCTATTATTGAAACTTCAAACTACTACTTTTTTTCTAAATATAATCCCTGTTTCATTATTCTAGTAGCATGACTTTTTCATCTGAATAAACTTTTAGGCTTGGAAATCGATAAATACCGAAGTTATAAAAAGCCGGAATGAATGTATAGATAATGTAAAATACTTGTATACTCTCGAAAATTACTACCAACCGTTATATAGATGCGATCCAACAGAAATACCTGTTCATTTGCCTGGTTTATTAAACGCAATTCGACTGGTTTGTTCTACATCCAGATACTATAACAACACCTCGAGTATGACAGCTATCCTTGTTAAAATTTCAAATCAATTAATCATAATGTGTCGTAAATATATTAACTGCAATGGAACTAAAAGCATTTATGTGCAGACAAAAGCGGAAGTCATCGACAAAATGAAAGTGAGGAGTATTCATATGTCCCAGGTTACAAAAATAATTCTTTGTTTTCTAGGTTTGCTTAGATCTTTACCTAAAATACTACCAATGCTTCAAACGAACTAAAGAAGACATGGAAAAAGCAGGTGAAGAGCCATTCAGTTGCTCAGAAACATACGTATTCGGTAAATTAGAAACCTTTAAAAAACGTTTGGAAAGAGTAAGTTGTTTCTAGATAAATTTTTATCTTACCCCTTTGATTTATAGATTAAGGAAGTATTTGAAATAACAACCAATTATTCAATTTTACAAAGTAGCACGATAGAGGGTATCGACGAAATTGCTCAAAAATTTGAAGAAATGTATAACAGTTTTACTGTTAAAAAATATGATGCTTTAAATCATAGAGAACCTATGTTTGATGATGATTATGTGGAGTTTAAAGAAAAAGTTGTTAATGGTGAGTGGGACCTTGAAGAGTTTGTAGGTAACGCTTTGGAAAAGATGGTTGACATTGATAATGTTATACGACTCTTAATAAGGTATGTGACAATAAGAGATGTAAGATACTTCTAACCTTTTTTTTAAATATGTTTTAAATATTATTACATCTCTACCAGAACATGTTTATCGTTTAGCTTTCTCCAACTTTATCAGTCTAATTTTAAATAAATCAAAAGTTGCCAAAAAAATAAATTAAGTTTTAAGCGAAACAAATCTACATGTATAGAGCTAGACTATAATAATCATGTAGCTAACCGTTGTATTCCCGCCGTAACAAATAATGTATTTTGAATGGAAAATTACCATTTACTTGAAATAATTTTTAATTGGAAAAGCACCAAATCTAGTTATCAAGCCAACACTCATAAATACAGCCAGAAGTAACAAAAAATTTATTATACTGCAGCTTTGTGATCATTCATGTAACTTTAGACATAAAAACAAAAAAAATCTAATAAAGCACTATTATTTATTATTATTCTATAACATGAAAATGTTGCGTTAATTAAGCCTCACAATAAAATTGTTGGGGAAGGTTCATTACAATTTAAATAAAAGGTTTGAAGCAACACATAAACATCAAAAATTGTTCATCCCTACTAAATCTTAAGCTAACCTTAACCTACTAACAAAACACAGGTAGTGATTAGAATTGATTGTTTTATATAACCTACATTGTGTATATTGTTTTAAGATAGGAACAGTAATTTCGTATTTAAATATACTCCGTTCAGGATTACACTTTCACAGAACAAATTAAAAATTAACATATTTAACTTCTATTTTATAATTAGGGTGTTATTTATTTATTTATTGCGGTTTTTTTTGTGGTAATTATAAATATTAGTTTACATTAGTACACTTGTGGGGGGGGAGCTGGCGGAGCTGGCCCGCGACACGCGTATGCCGGAAGCTACAAATTTGACGGTTATACTCATTTCAGGTCAATCATAATTGAAGCTTTCGTATCTGGTCCTACGCAAAACCTGAGTTTTTCAAACGTAAATCGCATGTCTCATCAAATTGTCGCAGTGAAAGTGAGCGAAGTGTCGAACTTAAAGAAGGTACAGTAATAGTTGTGAAAAACGCGGTATTCATTCGCTTATTGAAGTGAAGTTGGCCTTGAGGAGAACCAAAGACTTCTACAGCAGTTGAATGAAGTTATAGTGCATAATGCGTTCAGAAATAGGTACACCGATGAAATCAATGTTTTAATATCTGTCCGTTGTGGAGGCGATTCAGTTACCCAAGCATCAAGAGGTACCGTGGGCTCCTTGAGTCTACCTGGTTGCTGCCGATAAGGGATACTTCCAACTGTCTTACAAAAATCATTCAGCATGCCAACATCAAGTAGATAAAACAAAAGAGGGCGTCCAGAACCAAAGAATCTCCTGGAGGGTATAGAGTGCGTATATTCGTATCTGGCTAAAACAAGAAAGATTAGAAGCCTGATGTAGCAAGTGTCAAAATTTACCTCTCAAAATGATACGGCAAAAAGATAATGTTCGCACAAGTTGGCCCCGGTCGCAGCCATCAGACAGCGTTGTGTTTCAGAGGCATTGAACAACAAATTCTCTATGATAACTAATGTAATGAAATAACAGCAACCCTGGTGAAGAGCGGTTAAGAGGCGTGAAGGTAGCAGCGGAAATAATTTTAAGGACATTCGGTCGCAAACGTATGACACCATTGGGTATCCTCCATCCGACGATTTCCTATAGGATACTGATTCTGTCGTTCCTGAAACGCTAAAACTACTGCTGGAGACGATCGTGCTGAAACATGAACGCCACTATTTTGAAGACTGGAAAAAGAAACGTGTTGTCATGACTTACGCACTCATTTCATATGGTCTTCTGCCTATTTTCTTTTAAATACTCCCGAGATCATTCGATCATGGGAAGTGTTAAGATCCATTTCTCCCAAAACCTATTTATCCTTGTTTTGCACATAATCTGAGAACTATTAGGTCCACAAGCATATACTGTTGTACTTAAATTGATGCTAAATAAATGTATTACACATTAATTCCTGATGACTTTCCTCGTAGAATGAGCCTTTACCCCATATTTCGCTCGAAATATGACCAAAACTAAAAATTATCACTTTTTGGAAAAAAATGACTAAGAGAATCTTTTTATAATTCATATAAATAAAAAAAATATCTCTTTACCACGAATACAGATAGATCACTATAACTGCGGATTATCTTATTCTTCATTAGCCTTTGTAAAGGTAAGGATTTAAATAATACCAAAATATGAACTCGTATCGAAGCCAAATAAAACGCATGCTTCTGATACGCTCATCGAACGTAAAGGCAAAATATTTATAATACTGTCCACGACGCAAGCATATCATTGCATTGTACAATGTGCAAGCGCTACGCTTACATAAATGAATTGCGACAAAAATAAAAATGAATAATTTAAATGAGTTATGTCAGATCTATTAAATAAGAATTGAAAATAAGGAAAAAAATCGGGAACCGCCGTTTCAACGGTCCAAAAGCATGTTTCTTAATCCCTCTCTCTTTTTTTTAATAATCAATTAAAGGCAGCCTGCGCTGCGTTTTCGAGGATGAAGAAGGGCTTCATGCATTATATCATAGCCACTGGCCCCCAACGATACCTTATTCATCGTCCGTCGCATGATTTTGTGAGCAACAATTTTTCAAATTCACAGACAAAGGAAACGCCACAGTCGTTATGGATGTCGATGACAACTAAGGTAATCCCAACATATCAACAGATAGCGACGGATCCTATAACATATTTGGAAAAAACAACAAAAGTGAAAATAAGAGCCAAGATCGATCCAAAAATTCAACAAAAAGTTATGCCACGTTAGGAGTCATCGAAATGCCTGAAAGTCTATGGATTAGATTCACAAATCTGGGGCACTACTAAAACCAATAGTGAGTTCAATCGGATCACATTTACAAGAACTTGCAAGATACGTCCACAAAAATCTGTAACCGTACGCCGACTAATTAAGATCATAAGCAAAAAACTCGAGTTTCTGCAATTAAAAAGGAAACACTCTCAACCAATGCGATCTATGAGTTAACTTCAATATCGTGTCACTATCATCAGCCTAAAAATACTGCTTAAAAAAGACGCTTCGTCTATGGAAGCGAGAGGTATAGACAAATCGAAGGAGCACACTAATCCCAGTTCTAGATAATTTATTTTTGAACAATCTAGAAGAACCAACAATACAAACAGCAAGTCAGAAAACCAAGTTATGGTTAACGTATGTGGACGACACTTTCATATTCTGGACATACGGACGATCACAACTGGATTGATTTCTACAATATTTAAATGAAATTTAGGAAAAGATAACGTTTACAATGGAAGTGGAAAAGTGTAAAAGCCACATACGCACACACCAACCGGTACCTCAGTCATCAATCAATCCCATCACTACCCTGTACCACTACAGGCCGTAGTCAAAACACTAATTACACGATCGAAGAGACTGGCAGACCGTCCAAACATACAGGAACAGATCCAAACACTAAAGTTTTATTACAGCAAGGAAGAAGAATAGGAGGAACAAACAAACAAAGTATTCCTACCTTAATAAAAGTGACAAGAGAACGAATTATCAGAATTCTAAAACACATCAAAACGATATTTAAGATACATGAAAAGACCAGAACCATATTGCCTAACTCAAACTATAAGGTCAAGACGAGATACGAGATTCCATGTGGAGACTGTGACCGAACGTACATAGGTCAAACAAAGAGAAGGATTAGTTCTAAGTTGGAAGAACATCGATTAGCAGTAAAAAAAATCACTACTCATCTTTCACACGACATGTTCAATCATCATCACACAACATCAACTTTGTTAAGACCCGAAGTATAGTATTAGCAAAACATCTAACTAAAAAGAATAATAAGAAAACCTGCAGAAATCAAAAAATTCCCAAACAGCCATAACAGCCAGGTAATGCGCTGATACTGCATATTACTCATAAATTGATACTGAACAAAAACCGTCAACTAACAACACACAATAGACCTCTTATGGAATACAACTAGTGCAACGGAAAAAGAAAAGTTACACGAAGCAGAACAAGATTATTAGTGACCTGAATATGGCAAATTAGAGTTTGTCGAAACGTCGCCGAATCAACGAAGGTTCATACAAGAATCTTATCAATACACAAAATCGTGGAAATCTTAAACAAAACACCGATTCCTCTGACCAAATGAAACAAAAAATTGTTAATAAATGTAGAGTCTATTGTTACCGGTTTTCAAGATACAGAGTGCTTTTTAATTTTTTCGATTTCGCAGAGTTACCGTAAAAATGGCTCTGTATGTTCCAAACTAAAACTAGGTTAGGTCTGCTGGTTGTCAGCTGTCCCTCTGAAGTTCGAATCCCGGCAACGCAAAGTATTTTTTTTTTCGAAAAGTGGCTAAACTGTGGTAAAGAAACAAACAGGTGATGTCAAGTATTAGATCCATTTCCTTCATATCAATGATTTGAACATTTCTTGTGGACATGATTAGCATATCTTAATTAACTCTAAGTGTCATAATTCGAAAACTAGTGTATTAACCTCCGACTTTAGTTGAAGCTTACAGAATGCAGAATTTTTTCCTTCGTCAGCAGTACATCAAGTGGGTTTCCATAAAAAACTATTGCTCTTGGAAATTCGTCATACAGTTTGATATTGTTTTGAAATTAATTCAGGTCTTAAAAATAGTGAATAATGAATTTGTTTCGAATCGGTTCAAGATGATGGAAGGCAATTTTCTGCTCTTCAAATTTTTCGTTGGGCATATTTCTTTCTGTAACTCCTCTAGTTTGGAACATATGTAATTTGTGTTATTTCCAGGTAGAACAAGATTTTATGTTTCGTAATAAACGCAGAGGGGAATAAATGGTATTTTTTATTTTTTTTTCTGATTTGGTTTAAAATTGGTATATGGGGTCTTTGTTGCATTCTAAATACATTTTCTTAATACAATTTTTCGATATCATGTCAATTTGACACATTTATCTGCATCACAGTTAACATTTTTCAAAATTCCCGACAAATTTATGGCGGTCCCTGTGTGTGTGTGTGTGTGTGTGTGTGTGTGTGTGTGTGTGCCTATGTATATATATATATATATATATATATATATATATATATATATACATTCTCAGTGGCTCAGAGGTAAAAGTCAGAATAGTAAGTGAAAAGTACCACCAAGTTCGAATCGGGGAGTAGTCAAGTGCAAGAGAAATATCAGACGACTCAAGTGTTAAATCAGTCCTTCTCAGGACTAAGCCTAATAACGGAAGCAGAGTTCGCTTCCTAAACGTCGGGCTACAAAAACAAAAAATGTCGGAATAGGCCGATCAATCCAATTAAGTTTTGGTTTTCTAAAGAAAATTTATTTATTTTTTTCAATTTTTGGGTCTCAATTAAAGCTTTAACATTAACATTGTATGGGTAATAAGACGTTGCAAGTTACCATTGAAATTAAATTAAATTATACTCGTCTGGACATAATTGTATTTTTCCTCGCAATGAGGATTATTCACAAATGATATAAATTAAATGCATTTTAATCAATACAAGATCTCCTGAACCACAATTAATTTTACACGTAACTTAATGAATGGCTATTCAGTAGTTGCAAATTCACAACACTACTTCTAATTTAAAATTTAAACTAATAGTTGAGCCAGTATTTATCTACTGAAAGCAATTTTGCGAAATCACAGTTTTAAATTTACTTCATAATAATTTAAGGAATGCTGCACTACGTTCAACGACTGATAAAAAGGGAATAAGATATCGGTAAACGGTGTGTCTTGCCTAAACAACCTTAGTAAAAAAGCTTGGGAAATCCACTCAACCTACATTCCGGCGGCGGCTTCTAAACTTGTTTTAATTATGAATAAAATTAATTGTCGATGTTTTGATAATATAAAGTGCTAGGCGTATTCTTTATCACAGGACGGAATAATTGGCATAAAACAACCCACTTTATACACAAAAATTTGAATCAATTAAATAATGGTTCAACTAATTGTTCTAGATAATCCTATCAAATAGAATATCCCGGCTACTTTAGATCTGGCATAACTTTTGCAGGGAATTTCACAGTTCATTATTAGTATATCAATGGCAATATTATGGAAATTCAAATGGATGAATTAATATTTACATTCAATGACGAACTCATTTTATTTCAATTGACACTGATCGAACACAGTGATCAGAAAATAATGTTTATTCACAATGGGAACTTTGGTTATTTTTGGCGAAACATATATATATATATATATATATATATATATATGTGTGTGTGTGTGTGTGTGTGTGTGTGTGGTGTGTGTTGTGTGTGTGTGTGTGTGTGTGTGTGTGTGTGTGTGTGTGTGTGTGTGTGTGTTAGTGATGTGAAATCCGTTTTAACATTGTATTTAAGATAACGTAACCATAAGGAAGTTATATTATTAAATATTATTATTAATTAATGTGGTAACCAATCTGCCTTAATTAGGGTTTGCCCGGAACTAACTTGATTCAATAAAGATTTTTCCTGTTTGCTTTGCTTGCCATACAATGGAAACCAACTTTGCAATTTTTCACATAAGAACGTGATTTCAATACAAAGGAAATGTGTGAATTACTTAACTAGTTGAGAATTAGAGTTAATTAAGTTATACCCAGGTGTTTACCTACTTCTGGTGATCTTTGGTTTTATCGATTTTATCCACATTGTTAGTGCAGAAAAGGAAGCAAATATACCTTTATGCACAATTCTTATTTAAAATAATTTTAAACTGTTCACTTTACGTCAAATTATGTAATAAGGATGACATTGCTTATCTTTACAGGTAGTTAATATTAAAATTATAATTAAAATTTACCTTTTGCATTTTGCCAATAATTTGTTGATTAGGTTTCATTTAATTCATTGACGACCAAATTTCAATATTTCTGAATAGAATTTAATAAAATTAAGCGCTCAGAATAAAACAGCACTTTTTGATGACCTTTGAACGTTTACTCAGTTTTTCCAACATTAATTACATACACTGAATAACTTTGTTGCAGGTTTGAGAAATTAAATTTACCCTGTCTGCATTTAGATGAACGTTACCTTGAAGCAATAGAAATGTTTCAAGCGGAAATTGAAGAAATACGAGATCACTATAACGAACAAAGGCAAGATCCACATTTGGCATGGAATATGCCTCCTATTAGTGCACGAATTATGTGGATTCGGCAGTTATATGCACGAATTGTCGAACCAATGAATCAATTTAAACTAAAAACTAGAGTATTATTCTCCTTTCGTTTACTATCAAAGTAATCTGTGACGTTCTAGGTAATGAGACATCGTAAGGCACAAAAATGCATTCAATTATTTAATGCTCTATCGTCCGTTTTTATACACTACGAACAAATATACTATAACGCTTGGTTCGAGTTTGTCCCTGTGGTACATTTCTAATTTGCTCGTTTAAGTTAGACCTTTCAAAAATATTTTTAGGTTAAAGATGCAATTAATGTTCCTATACTTTTAATAAATGAAAAAACAAGAAGGTTTATGGTCAACTTTCAACCATACATCATGGAAACAATTCGCGAATCTGAATACATGCGCAAACTTAATCTCCGTAATTATACTCTAACTATTTTATTATCAACCTTAACCGTTTTCTTTCACTTAGCTCTGCAAGGTTTAGCCGACATCTTACTGTTTTGCAAAGACAAAATACTTTATGCTTGCGAAGTTGTTAAGCAACTTGTTGAAAGGAATAACAGAATGCGTAAGAATATGCTTAGACTTTTTATTCCCCTATTGAGATCTCAACTAACGAAAATGCAAGATATATTTCGACCTGGGATGTCAACAATCACGTGGACGTCAATGAAAATCCCTGAATTTTGTCAAGACGTTACTGATACTTTAGATAATATTCAAACGTTTTTAAAGGAGGTTCTCGACATAAAAGATGCGCGTATTGATGAAGTTTTATTTGATATCTCTAGAACTGTTTTAACGGTTATGCCAAAGGAACCTATGTACCCCTCTGTATTACTAGATGCTTGCGTTGCACACAGATCAAAAAAAGGTTTGTTTTGTTTTTAAGTTACATTAATATTTAATGTATTTTTGTAGCAAAAGATATAAGGCTAAAACTGTATACAATGGAAAGGGCAGCTATAGCACTAATAAATAAATTTGTTGATACAATGACAGATACATCAATACAAGAGGAAAAATATAATTGGCTTGATATAACAAAACCAATTAGACCTGCCATGTCCAACATCCACATGGATGCAGATGCAGGTAAGAAATAATGAGCGATACAAACTATTCACATTTGTCATCAAACTGATCCGAGTAGTCACATGACTTTTGAGTCTCCACTCATAAACTTGTTACCCCACAACATGAAGTTAGATACAGAAACCATTTCGGAATAGAAAAATCATTTGATAGGTCAGTTTAATGAAATGACAATTAAGGGGAAGTATTAACGATAAAAGCGGACAGAAAGGTAATTTACACTACATGCAATGTAAAACCTATTGTCCGCGAGTGGCCTTTTCTTCGCTTAACGTAACGTTAGTAGTAATTACAATCTCTTGTAACGGACTTAAATAATTTAAGCTTATGTGTTGGACACTAGTGTGCCGGGAAATAGTTTTAAATAATTAAAACGTTATCAGTTTCTAAAAATAAAATGCCTTGGATGGAATTAAAATGAAGTTAATATGTAATAAGTTGGTACTCTAAGCAAGCGTTGTAATAGAATTAAAATCATAAGTTCACGTTTAGAAGTAAATAAGTTTATGTCATTATAAACAAGCACGTATTAAAGGAAAAAAAAGGTGAATATTAATAGAAATTTGGTTTATTGGAAGGATGGTCGTGTTATTACATTCTTATTTGCCAAATAAGCAAGAATAGTAGAAGTGCAAGATAAATGCACTAATATAAACAGATGCAAGTATGTTACGGATTACCTGAAAGATTTTGGATTAATCTTTTTTTTTTTATGATTGTGGACCTGAACAGGCTAAATAAGGCATATCGTGCTAAAACACTCAGGAACACTTAGGAGGATGGATAGAGGAATAATGAATTACCAATAGATCCCTATGAACAGCTACCTTAAATTTTCTCATATCATAAGTGAGAGGAAAACGGGAACTAGGAAGATCATTCCAGAGTTTAGAAGCCGTGTAGAAAAATGTGGATTGTGCCCGTTTGGTACGACAAGTGGAGATTTGTACTGCATACTGATGATGTGAATGAGCGAACCGAGTGTTTCTAGCAAAGATAGCCGGAGATGGTATCACAGAATGTAATTCACCAGCACAATAGCCGTTGTAATAACGATAACACAAAGAAAGAACTGAAACCATCCTTCTATGCTGAAGGCGCTGTATGTGAGAAGTTAAGGACGGGTCATTTATAAGCCTAATCGCTCTCTTTTGAATACGATCAACGATATCGAGAGCGTATTGGGGAGCACTAACCCAAAGGTGAGAATTATATTCCAGATGAGGCTGAATTTGGGCCTTATACAGCAGAAGGAGTTGTCGAGAGGTAAAGTACTGCTTAGATCTGTACAAAAAGCCTATTTTACGAGCAGCTGTTTTGGTAGCTGACAGAAGATGGTCAACCCATGAGAGATTTGAAGATACAGTCATACCCAACAGAGTAATAGAGTCTGAAAACTTAAGAACTGAGCCATTCATACTTACAACAGGAAATGATCGATCTTTTTGGCGGACATAAGGCAACACTGAGTTTTGTTAGCATTAAATTTAACTAGATTATTGCTTCCCCATTCGAGAATACGTTGAATGTCTTTGTTGATTGAATTTGCCATTTCAGCTTTAATTTCTTGATTTGACATAGAAGGTGGATTATCACTATGAGTAGACTGAGATGAACTACAGTGAAGAGTGCTATCGTCAGTAAAGCAATGGATGGGGTTAGTTGTTGAAGAAATAAGGTCGTTTATGTACAGCAGAAAAAGTGTAGGCGCTATAACGGATCCCTGTGGTACGCCCGCGTTAATGCTAACTTCTTTTGAAAAAAGCTATCAACTACGACACGTATTCGTCTTTTATCAAGGAAACTAGAAACCCAGTTGATGAGCATATTATTTAACCCAAACGAGGTGAGTTTGGCAAGTAAACACTTATGCCAAACTTGGTCAAATGCCTTTGAGATATCTAAAGCGACTACAACTGTTTCACCGGACTGCTCTACTGTATTGTTCCAAACTTGGGTCACATATGAAAGAAGATCGCCTGTTGAACGACTTTGCCTAAACCCATATTGGTGGTCACTAAGGAGTTTGTTAGTTTCAAGGAACGTGAGCAGTTGCTGATTGATGGCTTTTTCCATGATTTTAGACAAAATGGAAGTGATGGCAATTGGTCTGTAATTTGAGGGATCGGTCTTATCACCTTTTTTGGGAATAGGTTGAACATTTGCTAACTTCCATGATGAAGGACATTCCCCAGAAGATATAGAGATCGTATAGACCTTAGATAGGACTGGTACTAGTTCGGGGGAACATTTCTTTAAGACAATAGCTGGGATACCGTCTGGGCCAGTCGCCTTATTGAGATCAAGCCTACTGATGATCGATTCCAAGAGCTTGTACCAAAAATGAATTGGTTTCATAACGTATGAAGAAGAGTTGACTAGGGGCACATCTTTTCCAGAATCATTGAGACACGACTTTGATGCAAACAAATCCACAAAAACGTTGGCTTTGTCTACAGAATCAAGAACTACCGATCCGTCAATAGATGTCAGGGGGGGAAATGAAGATGTTCGAAAATTTTTACTAATGGCATTTGCTAAAGACCAAAATTTACGACTGCCTAAAGGAAATGTAGCTAGTTCATTGCATTTTCGTTGTTCGAACAACTTTTTAGTTTTAGTGATGACACCTTTGCAGATATTTCTAGCACCAACATATTCTACATGACTGTCAACCGATTTATTAGATTTCCATTTAATGTAACATTTATTTTTTAAAGATAATCTAATTTAAAGTAAGAAAATTATACTGCTTTGCGTAGTTGGGTAACAACTGTTGTTTCATTTTAATTTCGCAAATTCAACAGAATTCAAAATGGGAATCGTTTTGAAAAAAACGTAATTTAACCTGATTGAATAAGTTAGTAGATAAATTAATTGATTAACGTTCTCCTCTTAAACATCTATGACCTTAAACTAAATATTTATTCTTTTAAAGATATAGATTTGGCAAAATTTACTATTGTAAATTTTATCGAATTCGATAAACTCAACGAGGACGTTAATTATTTATGAATATTACGAATTTAATCATACCGTGTGAGCTAATTTTGAATTCAATTGTCATACAAAAGATAACAGCTGCTCAAAACCAATTTCCGTATAAGTTTTGGCTAATAGTGGCGCTTTATCAACTTGTGTTGCCGAACTCTGGGTTCTAAATTTGTCAAACAAATAGTGGTTAATTAAACTTTGTCTAGTCAGTAGACTTAAATTTATTTAATTAATAAATTTGTATCTAAACAAGAGTGCAAAATATAACACATGTAATTTATGATTCATATAATTACTCAAAATCGCATATATTAGATTAAAACTTCAATACTTATGTACATATGTAGGTAAATCCACCATCAGATCTGCTGAGAAACCATTTTAAATCTGAAATTAGAAATAGTCACAAACTGGTGTGCAGTCTAAATTAGTGTAAAACGAGTGTTTGTGTGTGCGCGCGTGTGTGTGCGTGCGTGCGTGCGTGTGTGTGCTGTGTGTGTGTGTGTGTGTGTGTGTGTGTGTGTGTGTGTGTGTGTGTGCGTGTATGTTGGTTGGTGTGTGGTAGGGTGGGTGGGTGGTTGTGTCTGTGCGCTTGATTGAACTTACTTTTAGTGTATAATATGAATTAAGTAAATTTTAACTTTTAGCTTTTGCTGAAATTGACCCCCGGACTTTAAGTGATGTTCGCCTTCTTCATGCCGATTGTAATGACATGTACTCTTATTTTAACGGTAAAGTAATGGAAAATATTGTAAAGGCAATTAAATCATCGCTTGAGCTAATAAGACAGAAAACAACGGTGTAAATATTTTTGCCTATAGTTTTATTTTATTCTTCCACTCTAAATTTCAGCCAAATACCCTCTGCAACACCATTCTTACAGACAAACATGCAATTACGTATACCTCTTGCAGTGTTAAATCCAACTCTCGACGATATGGAATCGTATTTTGTAAAAATTGTAGAAAACATAATATTATTTAGTTATGATATTCCTACATGGGGTCAAGGTGATATACCAGTCGATCAAGATGTTTCAAATTTAATAACTTTTTACAAAATCATTTCCGAACAAAAAGACGTTTCACGTATTTTTATGAGTCTTCAAGGAGTAATGTATTTGTTTAACCCTGAGATTAAAAAACTACTAAAGGTAAGTGGGTTTAAAAACGTTACAAAGTATTTGACTTCTTTATATTTCAGAATTATTACGTAACGTACGAACACTTGTGGGTAAACGACCGAGACGAGCAAATTCAAGCATTTTGTGATCAAGAACTCTTAATAATCCAAATTAAAGAACGTTTTATGGAGTATGATGAGAGAGCTGCAAATTTAAGGTTAATTCCTGATTTTCATAATATCGGGCCAATACGAATTTTGATGAACGAATACAAATTAGCGCTGCTGGTTGAATCTGATGCTTGGAAACATCTTCTTGGAAAAAAACTAGGGCTTAAATACAAAAAAAAATTAGTCCAAATGGTTGACTTTATTAAGGCCCAAGAAAAGATATTATCAAAAAAAATCAAAGATTTAGATGATTGCAGGTAACCGACAATTATCTGACAGTTACCAGAAAAATATGCTTTTTTAACAGATCTGCAATGGCCTGTTTACAACGAATACGAGAAAACTTTATTGAAATGGATTTAAGTTTGGAATTAATGGAACAAGTGTATGAAGTTTTTATGAAATTTAATATTGACGTACCTAGGGAGGATATTGAACGTATGGATACGCTAAGGTACAACTTTAACAACATGATTGAACATGTAAGTATAACTTATCATCTCGATCTTTGATAACGTTCATGATCTAGGGAAAAAAAGTGCAGTTCGATCTCATTTTGGTGCAAGCTCCATTGCAAGCTGAGCTAATGGCTGGAGTTGCAGTATTTGCAGATGCCGTTGAAGTTTTTGACGTAGATTATGAGCTTAATGGCCCAATGGTGCCTGGCCTACAAGCACGTGATGCAAGTGATCGAGTTATGCTGTACCAAGCACAATTTGATGATTTATGGAGCAAATTTGAAATGTATTCTAGTGGAGAAACGTTGTTTGGGCTCGAAGTACACGACTATCCTATTCTTCATAAGAGAAAAAAAGAATTCAATCTGTTGAATAAATTGTACGGGCTTTATCTGCAGGTCAACAACACAATTGATGGGTACTACGATCTTTTATGGAGCGATGTTGATGTTGAAGCGATTGTCACGGAATTAACAGATTTTCAAAATAAGTGAGTAATTTAACCAGTTAAGTGTTTGGCACAGTACTGATTTTAGATGTCGTAAGTTACCTAAAGCTTTAAAGGATTGGCCAGCTTTCTTAGATTTGAAGAAAAAGATTGACGATTTCAATGAAACGTGTCCACTTTTAGAATTAATGGCGAATAAAGTAAACCATTCTTTAACTAACATTAAAGTTATTTTACCATTATGTTTCAGGCTATGAAAGATCGTCACTGGAGAAGAATAGAAAAAGTTACTAGTTACGAATTCGATGTAGAGTCTCCAAAATTTAGCCTTAGACATGTTATGGAGGCTCCTCTTTTGAAATTTAAGGATGATGTTGAGGATATTTGCATAAGTGCAGTTAAAGAAAAAGATATAGAAGCAAAGTTAAAACAAGTGATTGCCGATTGGGCAGTTATCGATTTAACGTTTGCTCATTTCAAGACTAAAGGTGAATTGCTACTAAAAGGTTCTGATATTGGCGAAATCATATCTTGGTTAGAGGATAGCCTTATGGTTTTAAATTCTCTATTGAGCAACAGGTTAATTGTTTATTTATATATATACTGTTAACATATTGATATAATGATCATAATTAACGTCTACGTATATGAATTTGTTCGTTTGATAGCAGAGCAAAGCAAAAAATAAGCTATTTTCTCCAAACGCTTGGAACATCGTTAAATTTCTGATTTTCTAACATAAAATTAGTACATATTTAAAATTTGTAGTTTGCTTTGAGTTGTGTCAAAATACTTTTTGTGCTACGTCCGCTAACACTAGCGTTCGAATTATATAAAATTGTCCAGAAATGCACTGTTTCTATCCTACACGGGCAAAATGTTAAAATTTTTGGATTGGTACAAGCAATTTTTTATGTGTCAATATTTGCTGATAGCTGTCATGCATATTAGCGCCCTTTCACATGTTGATGTTAGTGCTGCCAACATAATTTAAAATATGATGGTGTCCACCAAACAAATTTTCAAAAATATTTTTGTTGAATTAATTAATATTTTTACAAATCTCGGCTAGCAATTCTGCTGACACTGTCACATGTCGTTGAATTTGGCTTAGAATTTTTTAATTTTTAATAATATATTTAAATAGCGTAAGTAGAATTTTCAAAATCTGTAGCTCTCCGTGAATTTTGTTTTGTTACTGTAATTTCGTTAAAAGGAAGAGTATCAGCTTTTGGGAATTAAATTCGTTATCATTGCTGTAAAAGGATCTTTAACAAATGTAAGATTGTATGAATCTTCTGTAGCGCGTTATGTTTCGTCGAAACAGCGGTTATTAGTCCTTCAGTTGGGTATTAATTAATATTAAGCACATGAAACTGGTTTGGTTACCTAAAGATATCGTGGAGAGGATAGTCGTTCACTGCTTATGTATTATATATGGAATTTTTTTAGTGCTTTCCTATTCCTTGAATTAGTTTTACGCTTGAAGCGGATTGGTATGTGCCGTGTTGGTAGTTAGCTTTTGGAAGATCTCGCGACGAACTATTTATCACAGTATACCCAAGGTTGTTTAAAAATAGGCAATAACTTGCTTGTGTATAATATTTGCTATAGTATTTTGTATATATGACGAAGGGTTACGTACAATTAAGTAGCCCATTATAATTTAGGTAGTGCAGTTAAAAGGGGACTTGGACTAGATTTAAATATTTCGCTGTTCAGTTTGCGATTGTAAAATAAAAGAGTTAATTTTACCTGACGAGACTAACAATTTTTGGCTAACTACGAGGTTCGTCTTTGTACGTGGGCAGCAACTTTTTGCATCCTATAGCTGTAACAGATGAAAGTGCTTTTGTTGTATACTACCATATGAACGTCCTTCAAAATTTTTAATTCAAATATCGAAGCGAATTCACCCTGCCTTGCCATTTTCATGTTATTTGTTTTTTTATTGTTTCAAAACAATATTTGTTTCAAAAATTGCCGAATTTATGTTTTCTACGTGTTGAATTTTTATGATGGTTAAGGTATTAAAAATAAATTAAGATTATTTAATTTTGGGTTTTGAACTTACAAAGCTCCAACCAATTTTTCTTAATATTGACATGTAAGTAAGAAAGATTACGTATCGTTTTCTATCGGAAGTGGGTGTTTTTTTTTAATTGATATTCTCAATTATAATATATAAATTTAATGAACTGTAAACGTATTATTTCATTTTCGCATTTCATCTCACAGTACAATAATTACTTACGATTCGCATAATTAGCAGTCAGCAATAGATTTGATTTTGTTTACCTGCAATTTTCGAAATTATACGGCCTTACAGTAACAACGTTTTTTTTTATTGATGTGATTTTGATAAAAGCTTTTAACATTTCTTATTTTATATTTTACGCTATTTTACATTAGGATTAAGATTTTTGAGTATACAAATTTTTTGATTTAAGTAAAGTAAAATTTAAGTAATTAAGATTGATGACCTCTACAATTGATCTCGCAGCACACTTACGTTTTTTTTATTGCGCGTGAACATTATGAAGCTTTTATAGATAGCACCAGTCCAGAAGCACTTTTGCTGATCGAAAGGTAATCAAGTTTTTGTTTAAAAATTATTATTAATTTTCTTAAATACATAAATAAAAAGTTAATCTCGAGTAGGATTTGAACCTACGACCTGTACTTTGCTAGAGTACCGCGCTAACCAATTGCGCCTCCCAGATTCAAGCCCCAATCGATGTAAACTTTGTCTTTATGTATGTAGTACTGATGTAAATTCTAAATATAATGAGATTACAATCAAATTACTTATATTAATGGAATGTAAGCCTGCAATATCGCAAAGATTCACACATACCAAAGCAACTTGACTAATATTAAATTATTATAAGGTTTTATTTGTTTTTGAATATTACTGTGGAGTACTAGCGTTTGTTTGTATGCTAATTATACCAATATTTTCGATTTAAAAAAAAAATGGCCCCCTTTGATTAATGACTTTCCCTGTTTTAATTCATCCATATCCACTCCCTTTCACTGGATTATCGGCACCCTTTACTTACCTGTTACACAAATCGTACAGCCATTTACCGTAACAACACACGCAAAACTATCGGTTTTGACCTAGTGCTACAAATAATTATTTACTGCCACTCCCAGCGCCAGTAAAAATACTGTTGCTGCCGTGGCCAACAGACACAAAATAGCGACTGAGAAATATCACTTCAAGCGCGTATTAAAATTCAGAAAAAAGGTGAAAAATGTGCGTTAGGAAGTTGAGTTGAAGCGTACCAACATTCAGGTGTTTCATCTTGATCGGAAGAAATTAAAACAGGGAAAGTAAAATCTATATCTTCACGTTGCTTAACAGCAGCAGTACCACGTGGACTAGAAGAAAGGTACATAAGAGAACTCAACAAAGGTAGTACGTTTAAATGTCTGCTTGTGACTCAGTATCAGATTTGATTGTCTGGAGAAATAATAGAAAATTATCCTTTGTTTAGCTTCCAGGTTCTACTTATACCACTATATGGCGTTAGTAATGACTATAACCTAAAATTTACACAATTATATGTCATTAAATTAATTTCAATGTGGAAATAATCAAATAAACGTATATAATAATTATCTATGCTCCAGTCCTCCTGCTACTCAATTCTGGGATGTTTCTGTAAAAATGGAATTAATACTGCCTTCCATTCACCTATTTGGGACTCGTATTTTAATATATATATATATATATATATATATATATATATATATATATATATATATATATATATATGGAAAAAAATCCTAATTAAAATGACTTTTTAAAATTATTTGGATGCACGGGTACCTACGCACAGTTATCCTAACGGCACCGCAAGGTTGCTTAGAACGACGATGGGGGTAATGCTCACGCTTGCTCGCTAGAAGGTCGACCAGAGAAATCAATACTTTAAAATAGAGTTAACGCTAATGCGATTTTTACATTCGAGTGAAATAGATGATATTGGTCTGGTTTCATATAAAATTTTAAAGTGAATAAATGCAATCTTCCACCTTTAATTTCTATGAAACTAACTTTTATATTTATTAAATATAACTTGTACGGCTTATTATTTACAAACGATTTGAAGAAATTAATTAATATGTACAGAGTTTTCTTTACTAATTATATACAGGATAATCTTTATTATGATGCATTAAGATTTAGTCTAATTTCATTTAGTAATTAGCGGACATGGCACTAAAAACAGACATGGTGGTGTTTGCGAGTTATTAGGCTCCTTGGAATGGAATGAATACTTTTGTATTATATCCTGGGTGCGGACGGCAGGCACGCTTAGTAACTCCTTGCGCATCTGGGTTTGATTGTGTCAATAGTAGCTACCAGGGTGGCGTTAGGTCAGGGTTATGTTCAATAATGACGCTTATAAGGTGTTTAAACCTTCCAAAACAATTTAGTTTATAGATTTTCAGGTACGGGATAAACTAACTTGTTTTACAGGTACGGTAGACTGGCATAAGGGTTTCTCCCTCAAGTCTGGTTTATAGTAATAAGCGATCAGGCCGGATGCTGGTTACGGACTTCGTTAGAGAAGTATACTGGGCGTCTCGCCGTGGGCCAGCGTATATTGTAGCTTGTTACGGGACTTCTATTAAGAAGTGTTGTTAGGAAAACTAACTTTAAGCGGTTACTCACGTTTGGCGAGATTAAATGTAAAATTACCGTACGTAAACACGGAGCTTCTTTATAGATCTGGGGGGATCACCGTGTAATCTATTAGCGGCGTATGGTAGTAATTTTATCTGCGGGTTTCTAGTGCTTCTCGTTTTTACTTATATTTCCTCGTGTGTTGCGTATTGGTGTTAGATGTTGGGTGAAAGATCGGGAAACATAGGAGTAACTCGTTGCGCTTTGTAAATGAGACGTCCGGTGGTTGGTAGAATTAAGCCACGAAGTAAATGAAAGATGACTACGGTCGTTCAGCCCGGCGTGACACCGTTCAATCTGCGTATTGTGTAATGTGCAATAAAAACTTACGTGCCTTTAACCTCAGATTACAACGACGAGTAGCTCGGTGATATGGAGATGATTTTCTGGTGGCGTTGTTGAGGTATCTCGACAAACTATGCTCGACGGTATAAGATGAATCTTATAAAAAACGCAAAGATTTACAGGTCGGCGGAACCAAGTAACGCGATTGGTGGTTGAGATCGGGCTGCGATTGGTTGTTGAACAGGCAAGGCTCTGACGTAGAAAAACTTTAGATGTTTTTGAAATTAACATCGGAGGGGATATAAAATTCATTATTTGATGATTTCTTCAAAATTTGATTAAAACGGGATAATTATCAAATAATTAATGATACAGTTTAGTCGGTGGAACGCGGTTGGTTCCCCTTTCAAATATTAGTCAAATAGGTATAACGGTGGTTTGTCCCAGTTTAGTTGGTGGAACGCGTGTTGGGTCTCCTTTGAAATGTTAGTTTAGTTGGTGGAACGGACGAACAATGCGCAGACAATAAAGCATTTCTTTAAGTTTTTATTAAAATGCACTAAAACTAGTAGCTCAGTGTAAAGCGTGGGTCTTTATTCAATAATATTTAAATCAACCACCAAATCGCTTCGAGAATGGCTGTCCAATAAGGAATGCGTTGAAACGCGTCACCAACTTATAAGCTTTTCAAGAAGTGCGAGAAGTATAACACTTTTATGTCTTCGAATATAGGTTTACTCCCTCTATAAAATTCTGTCATAGCAATCTCTTCTTACAAAACGCAAAACAGTTCGTTTATGTTTCTTAAATGAGAACCAGGGTTACTCTCCGATATCACAATCGAAGTCGATATCACAAAAGAAGTCCACAATGATAACTTGAATGTCACTATTCAAGTATCATTTATGTCACTTAATATCCGGTGGGTTTGTCAAGAAAACTATTTCAAACTAACCACCTAAAACACTAAATTAATTCAATAAGCAAGTTATTGCAAAAATGCAAAACTTATTACACTTACCTCGTATAGCAGTCAATTTAAACTTAATATCCTTTTAAGAGTTAATAATAATCATTAATGGTTTATACAAAGTAAAATAAAGAATCTATTTGAATGGGAATACACACAAAAAATTAAATAAAGCGCTTTGTAGCGCAACGTTATGGTATTAACTTCATTTTAACATTTTTTATTACATTTTAGATACAATGCGCCCTTTAAAAAAGATCTTCAAGTTTGGGCTAATAAACTTGTAACAACCTCAGAGGTTTTAGAAAAGTGGATGCAAGTACAAAATTTGTGGATTTACTTAGAAGCGGTATTTGTCGGGGGTGATATATCAAAACAATTGCCCGCTGAAGCAAAACGATTTGCTGTAAGAAACTATTTTTTCCTCAAAAAATTGTTATGCAAAATTTCAGGCAATCGATAGAGCTTGGATAAAGATTATGTTCAGAGCACATGATCTGTTAAACGTAGTAGAGTGCTGCGCAGGCGATGAAACCATGTCACAAATTCTACCATATCTTTTAGATCAATTAGAAAGCTGCCAGAAAAGCTTAACTGGATATTTAGAATCTAAACGATTATGTTTTCCACGATTCTTTTTCATTTCTGATCCAGTCTTGCTGGAAATATTAGGGCAGAGTTCAGATCCTCACTCAATTCAACCGCATTTGCTTAGCTTATTTGATGCAGTCTACAGGGTAACGTTTATTATTATACCTCATTATCTCGTCTGAGTAGCAATAAGTAGGTATTATTTGATGAAAATAAATATGAAGACATACTCGCCATGACGTCTGATTTGGGTGAAGTGGTGCCGTTCGAAAAACCTGTTAATTGCGTGGGAGGTGTAGAGATATGGTTAAATAAGTTGTTGACCGCCGTTCGGGATACTGTTAAAAATGTGATAGCAGTTCAAGCTCAGTGCTTTGTCAATCCTGCATACGATTTCATCGAAGGTTTCGTTGGGTTTTGCGGACAGGTAAGTTAAATCATATTTGCTTAACAAAAACTGAAATAGTATTATAGGCAGGCCTAGTTGGTATTCAAATTTTATGGACGAAAGAAGCAGAGATAGCAATTAAAAAAGCACGAGTGGATAAATCAATCATGAAATTAACCAATCAAAGGTTTTTAGACCTTTTAAACAGTTTAATTGACTTAACGTCAAAAGATCTAACAAAAATGCAACGAACTCGGTATGAAACCATGGTAACTATACATGTGCATCAAAGGTACTTGGTATTCGTGTATTCGTATTTTGTATTTATACTTTTTTTTAGAGATATTTTTGACGATATGGTACAATTAAAAGTAAAACTTCTGACCGACTTTGAATGGCAAAAACAAGCACGATTTTATTATAATGAAGAGACGGAAGATAGTGTAGTGAGAATCACAGACGTCATTTTCGATTACCAAAATGAATATTTGGGTATTACTGAACGATTGGCAATTACACCGCTAACGGATCGATGTTACATAACTTTAGCTCAAGCAATATGTAATATTAGCTTTTTTAATGTCTGAACCTAACAGATTTGTTTAGGGATGAATATGGGTGGGGCACCAGCAGGGCCTGCTGGCACAGGCAAGACCGAAACTACAAAAGATATGGGGAGGACTTTAGGGAAATTTGTAGTCGTCTTTAATTGCTCGGATCAAATGGATTTTCGAGGTTTAGGTCGGATTTATAAGGTATGGTACGCATGACTGATGATACGTTTCGGAAACCTTGTTTTAAGGGCTTAGCGCAATCAGGAACATGGGGTTGCTTGATGAATTTAATCGAATTGAGTTACCAGTATTGTCAGTTGCAGCGCAACAGATTTATATTGTTCTAACTGCTAGGAAGGAAAGGAAGTCTGTATTTATATTCAGGTCAGTTTTCTTGTCCACGGATCAGTAGATCAATCTGGTGATTGTAGTGATGGAGATTCTGTGAGTATGAATATCGAGTTTGGAATATTTTTGACCATGAATCCTGGCTATGCTGGTAGACAAGAATTACCTGAAAATTTAAAAATCATGTTTCGAAACGTTGCTATGATGGTGCCCGATCGACAAATTATTATTCGTGTCAAGCTCGCATCGTGTGGTTTTAAAGATAACGTGATCTTATCGAGAAAGTTTTTCACTTTATATAAACTTTGCGAAGAGCAATTGTCTAAACAGGTTTAGAGTTTAAATAGTCAAAATGTAGAATTAATGAAAATCCTTTGTAGGTGCATTACGACTTTGGTTTACGTAACATTCTTTCTGTATTAAGAACTTTGGGTGCTCAGAAAAGAATGAATCCTAATGATACTGAAGAAACAATTGTAATGAGAGTATTGAGGTTTGTTAATTCTTTTCTGGTCTAAATCTTCATAGTTTAATTTTAGGGATATGAACTTAAGTAAATTAGTTGATGAAGATGAACCATTGTTTTTATCTTTAATCGATGATATGTTTCCTGGAATAAAACTAAATGTTCACTCTTGGAAAGAACTTCAAAAAAGCATTGCGAATCAATGTTCACAAATGGCTCTTGTTAATTATCCATCTTGGAATTTGAAAGTTGTGCAGCTGTATGAAACTTATTTGGTCCGTCACGGATTAATGGTGTTAGGTAAGCTATTACGTGACATCTACCAGGGACAATGATAATACAAAGGTAAGAGTATCAAGTAGTAGATGAACGTAAGGGGAGGGTCGTTGTTTATTATTTCAGTAACAGTAACTCTTGCAATAATAGCTTCATCAAACACGCGAAAATGTCAAAAAGATGTGACTAACACTTTTAGGTCCAACTGCAAGATGTTAAATACTTATGGCAATAATAATATTCTAAACTCAAAATAAATTAATGCCTAACACCGTAAATGGAATTAAATTTATAACGTAGCTTAACTTGTCTTTTAAAATCCCAAACATCTACTTGCGAAAAGTATGTGCGGCGTGTGTGTGTGGGTAAATGTGTGTGTGTGTGTGTGTGTGTGTGTGTGTGGTGTGTGTGTGCGAGTGCGTGCTGCGTGTGCGTGTGCGTGTGCGTGTGCGTGTGCGTGTGCGTGTGCGTGTGCGTGTCGTGTGGTGTGCGTGTGCGTGTGCGTGTGGTTGCGTGTGCGTGTGCGTGTGCGTGTGCGTGTGCGTGTGCGTGTGCGTGTGCGTGTGCGTGTGCGTGTGCGTGTGCGTGTGCGGCTGCGTGGCGTGCGTGGGCGTGCGCGTGCGGTGGTGCGTGTGCGGGTGCGGTGCGGTGCGTGTGCGTGTGCGTGTGCGTGTGCGTGTGCGTGTGCGTGTGCGTGTGCGTGTGCGTGCGGGTGCGCGTGCGCGTGTGCGTGTGCGGGTGCGTGTGCGGGTGCGGGTGCGTGTGCGTGTGCGGTGTGCGTGTGCGTGTGCGTGTGCGTGTGCGTGTGCGTGTGCGTGTGCGTGTGCGTGTGCGTGTGCGCGTGCGCGTGCGCGTGCGCGTGCGCGTGCGCGTGCGCGTGCGCGTGCGCGTGCGTGTGCGGGTACGGGTGCGCGTGCGCGTCGGCGTGCGCGTCGGCGTGCGCGTGCGCGTGCGCATGCGCTTGCGCTTGCGCTTGCGCTTGTTTATTCTAAAATAACGAAGAAAATTAAAATATTAAACAAATAGTAGTGAATAAAACAAAAGAATTGAACAAGAAAATTGAGTTACTTAATTGATGAAAATCACAAGAACTGCTCAAACTGTTGTCCATTCACTTCTTGACATTATCTAAGTCAATCAAAAGCACCCAATGCATTCTGCAGATATGCTGGAAGAATGTTTGTGATCGCAATTCTAATTCGAGCTTCTAATTCATCTAATGTTATTGGCGTATTAAATAAATAAATAAACACACCTATTTTCACAGAAACCAAATCGTATTTTACATGCGACATGAGAAAAACAAGCTTATGATAATATCGTATTGCAGTATTAACTACCAGTTCGAAAAGGAGTATTAGAAATTGCTAAAATTGATAGCAATCAGTAGAGAACACAGCAATGCTACACTTGAATTAAATTTTTGTGTAACTCATAACGACTCATATCAAAATATGGGTATTTATGTATTTTTTTAATGTTTTAGCCCCACCAAATGTCAAATCTAAATGTCAACCCGTTTCCACATAATTCCATTTTGCGCAATACCATTTGCATACCCTGTACATGTGCATGTATGTCTGTGTGCTCGTGTGTGAGTAAATGGGGTGCATACGTACGTGCGTGTGTCTGTGTCCGTGTCTGCGTCTACGCCTGCGTCTGCATATGTGTCTGCGTCTGCATCTGCGTCTGCGCCCGAGTCTGCGTCTGTGTCTGTGTCTCTGTTTCTGTGTCTCTGTGTCTCTGTATCTGTGTGTCTGTGTGTCTGTGTGTCTGTGTGTCTGTGTGTCTGTGTGTCTGTGTGTCTGTGTGTCTGTGTGTCTGTGTGTCTGTGTGTCTGTGTGTCTGTGTGTCTGTGTGTCTGTGTGTCTGTGTGTCTGTGTGTCTGTGTGTCTGTGTCTGTGTGAGTGTGTCTCTGTGTGTCTGTGTGCCTGTGTGTCTGTGTGCATGTGTGCCTGTGTGCCTGTGTGTCTGTGTGTCTGTGTGTCTGTGTGTCTGTGTGTCTGTGTGTCTGTGTGTCCGTGTGTCCGTGTGTCTGTGTGTCTGTGTGTCTGTGTGTCTGTGTGTCTGTGTGTCTGTGTGTCTGTGTGTCTGTGTGTCTGTGTGTCTGTGCGTCTGTGCGTCTGTGCGTCTGTGTGACTGTGTATCTGTATGTCTGTGCGTCTGTGCGCCTGTGTGTCTTTGTGTCTGTGTGTCTGTGTGTCTATGTGCCTGTGTGTCTGTGTGTCTGTGTGTCTGTGTGTCTGTGTGTCTGTGTGTCTGTGTCTGTGTGTCTGTGTGTCTGTGTGTCTGTGTGTCTGTGTGTCTGTGTGCCTGTGTGTCTGTGTGTCTGTGCGTCTGTGCGTCTGTGCGTCTGTGCGTCTGTGCGACTGTGTGTCTGTGTGTCTGTGTGTCTGTGTGTCTGTGTGTCTGTGTGTCTGTGTGTCTGTGTGTCTGTGTGTCTGTGTGTCTGTGTGTCTGTGTGTCTGTGTGTCTGTGTGTCTGTGTGTCTGTGTGTCTGTGTGTCTGTGTGTCTGTGTGTCTGTGTGTCTGTGTGTCTGTGTGTCTGTGTGTCTGTGTGTCTGTGTGTCTGTGTGTCTGTGTGTCTGTGTGTCTGTGTGTCTGTGTGTCTGTGTGTCTGTGTGTCTGTGTGTCTGTGTGTCTGTGTGTCTGTGTGTCTGTGTGTCTGTGTGTCTGTGTGTCTGTGTGTCTGTGTGTCTGTGTGTCTGTGTGTCTGTGTGTCTGTGTGTCTGTGTGTCTGTGTGTCTGTGTGTCTGTGTGTCTGTGTGTCTGTGTGTCTGTGTGTCTGTGTGTCTGTGTGTCTGTGTGTCTGTGTGTCTGTGTGTCTGTGTGTCTGTGTGTCTGTGTGTCTGTGTGTCTGTGTGTCTGTGTGTCTGTGTCTGTGTGTCTGTGTGTCTGTGTGTCTGTGTGTCTGTGTGTCTGTGTGTCTGTGTGTCTGTGTGTCTGTGTGTCTGTGTGTCTGTGTGTCTGTGTGTCTGTGTGTCTGTGTGTCTGTGTGTCTGTGTGTCTGTGTGTCTGTGTGTCTGTGTGTGTGTGAGTGTGAGTGTGTGAGAGTGAGAGTGAGAGTGAGGAGAGTGAGAGTGAGAGTGAGAGTGAGAGTGAGAGTGAGAGTGAGAGTGAGAGTGAGAGTGTGAGTGTGAGTGTGAGTGTGAGTGTGTGCGTGCGTGCGTGCGGTCGTGTGTGCGTGCGTGCGTGCGTGCGTACATGTGTTCGCGCGTGCGTGCGTGCGTGCATGCGTTCGTGCGTGCGTGCGTGCGTTCGTGCGTGCGTGCGCGCGCGTGCGTGTGTGTTAATGACACTATATTTAAAGTTGATTTTAAATTGTTTCAATTCTATGAAATTTTAGTGTAAAATATACTTACAAATAAAGTTATTTTATAGAAGGCGCTAAAGTACGTTTCTGTGAGTATTTTGAAAACAAGTTTTGCTAATATATCACGAAATAGGTAATAGAAAGTTGTGTGCTGGCCACATTAGATTTTTTATTTCTATTAACACATCTTTGTGCCTTATGATTCAAAAACCAACAATAATAATGCTGTAGGTCCAACTGGTGCTGGAAAAACGAAATGTATGATTTGCTTAATGAGAGCAATGACTGAAAATGGATTACCAACAAAAGAAATGCGTATGAATCCTAAAGTAAGTAGGTATAAGTTCCAAAAAAACCATAACAACATTTCCACATAGGCGATTACTGCACCTCAAATGTTTGGACGTCTCGATGTATCGACGAACGACTGGACTGATGGAATATTTTCAACATTATGGCGACGAACACTGAAAGTTAAAAAAACTGATTTCACTTGGTAAATTAAACTAAAAATAAAAAGTTCCTTATATCAAAATACAATCTGTAGGTTAGTACTGGATGGTCCAGTTGATGCAGTATGGATTGAAAATTTGAATTCCGTCTTGGACGATAACAAAACACTAACTTTAGCGAATGGTGATAGGATTGTAATGGCGGCAAATTCAAAAATAGTTTTTGAACCTGATAATGTGGATAACGCCAGTCCTGCAACTGTTTCGCGCATGGGCATGGTATTCATGAGCGCTTCAGTTTTGCCTTGGTATCCAATTTTGGAAGTCCGAGAATATACATTTGATAAAACTTGTAGTAAATACTATTTTTATAGTCGTGGCTTAAGAATAGACCCTCCGGTGAGGCGGAAATCATTAAATCTTATTTCAATAAAATATACGACGAATTAAACAATTTCTTACAAATAAAATTAAAACCTAAAATGGCTATTAGAGAAGCTTTATACGTAAGACAATGTTGTGACATGCTACAAGGATTAATGACGGCTGATGATGAAATACCACGTAAGTAAAAATTAACGTGAGAAATTCATTGTATAAATAATTCTTCAGGAACGTTTTCGGATCGCCATATTGAACGTTTTTTCCTGTTTTCTATTATGTGGTCATTGGGAGCAGTTTTAGAATTGGATGATCGAGCTAAATTGGAGGAACATGCAGTGAAACGTATTACAAAGATGGATTGGCCTAAATGTGCACCTGGTGAATCTATATTTGAGTACGTTGTAGCCGATAACGGAAAATGGCAGCATTGGAATGAACGTGTTGAACCATTTATTTACCCCGATGATCAAGTACTAGAATACACATCTATTTTGGTACCAAATGTTGATAACACCAGAACGGCTTTTCTAATCGAAACTATTGCTAAACAAAATAAGGCGGTTCTTCTTATAGGAGAACAGGGTACAGCAAAAACAGTTATGATAAAAGGTTTTTTGAACACATTCGATCCCGAATATAAACTAAGTAAATCGTTTAATTTTTCTTCTGCTACAACGCCGAACATGGTTCAAGTAAGGAATCGTATTAATTATTATTGTTTAGTCTTAAATTTTTAGCGTATTATTGAGTCGTATGTTGATAAGCGAGTTGGTACTTCTTATGGACCGCCTGCTGGAAAAACACTAACGATATTCATCGACGATATCAATATGCCAGTTATTAATGATTGGGGTGATCAAATTACGAATGAAATTGTAAGGCAGTTGATGGAAATGGGGGGAATGTATAGTTTAGATAAGCCTGGCGATTTTTCTACAATTTTAGACGTAATGTTTCTAGCGGCTATGATCCACCCTGGTGGAGGTAGAAACGATATACCTCACCGCTTGAAAAGACAATACTGTATATTCAACTGTACTTTACCAAGCATTAACTCGATGGATATGATCTTTAGTAAGTCTTCTCTAACATTCTGTCATTACCTCATTAAACGTATGCATTTAGATCAGGTTGGAAGAGGTTACTTCTGTCTTACACGTTTCACTCCAACTATAGTTCAGTTTGTACCACGTTTAATTCCAATGACAAGGCATATTTGGGCGCAAACCAAAGTAAAAATGCTACCTACGCCTGCTAAGTTTCATTACGTATTTAATTTAAGAGATCTATCTAGAATATGGCAAGGTATTTTGACAGTCCAAGATTTAGAATGTCGATCGATTTCATCGTTATTAAAATTATGGCAACACGAATGCACAAGAGTTATTGCCGACAGGTAACTACAACTTTTGGTAATAATTATTTGCATTGTATTATTTAGGTTCACAAGTCAAGACGATAAGGATTGGTTTATAAGCAACTTAACCAGGCAAGCGCGTGAGGAATTGGGTGAATATGCTGAAGAGTTTCCTGGGGAAGCAACTTTCTGGGTTGATTATTTACGAGAAGCTCCTGAACCTACAGGTGATGAACCAGAAGACTTTTCATTTGAACCACCTAAAGTATACGAAGAAATTCCAGGTTGGGATTTTGTAAAAACCAAATTACACGGTAAATATTCCTTATATATATTTCTCTTTTGTAATTACTAATTTAGCTTATATGGAAAGTTACAATGAGTCGGTTAGAGGTGCTAATATGGATTTAGTGTTTTTCCTCGATGCAATGGTTCATCTAAACATAATATCTAGAATTGTGAGAACAGCACGAGGAAACGCACTTTTGGTGGGCGTGGGTGGATCTGGTAAACAAAGCTTAACTAAACTCGCCTCCTTTATTGCCGGATACACTAATTTCCAAATTTCGCTGACAAGGTATTTATGACCACACTCGTGAAGCTTCTTACACTAGTTGTACCTCTAGGTCATATACTTTAAATAATTTCATGGAGGATATGAAGTATCTGTACAGAGTAACTGGTTTTGAAGGGAAAAGTATATCCTTCATATTTACTGATAATGATATTAAAGAAGAAACATTTTTGGAATCCCTAAATAATGTGCTGAGCTCAGGGGAAATAGCAAATTTATTTCCTAAAGACGAGTTAGATGAAATAACAACAGAATTAATTGCTGTAATGAAAAAAGTGGCACCAAAAAAGATACCAACGAACGATGTATTATATGATTTTTTTATTAGTCGAGCTCGTTCCAATTTGCACGTTGTGTTATGTTTTTCGCCGGTAAGCCAACCTCACTGTGCCACTAATCAACTTAAGTGAATTTATAGGTAGGAGAAAAGTTTCGGAGTCGTGCATTGAAATTTCCAGGCTTGATATCTGGTTGTACAATGGATTGGTTTGCCCGATGGCCTCTAGACGCTTTAGTTGCAGTCTCGAATCATTTCTTATCCAATTATGCTACCGTATCAACACCGGAAATAAAATCAGGTCTTATAAACGTAATGGCTATTATTCAAGAAAACGTAGCGGATATGTGCTTAGCATATTATGAAAGGTGAGTATTTTTACCTTAATCGAGTACTATACAAATATTTTTTTAGATTTCGTCGGCAAGCATACGTGACACCCAAAACATTTTTATCATTTTTGGCAAGCTATAAAGTGCTATATAAGCATAAGCATGGCGGCATTGAAATTCTTGCACAAAGAATGAAAACTGGGCTGACTAAACTAATAGAAGCTGCCGAAAGTGTTGATGTTTTGCGTAAAGAGTTAGAAGTTAAGGATGTTGAAATTGCAGTAGCTAACGTTGCTGTTGAAAAGGTATCATGTTTGGGGAATGGCTTACATAGTTATTAATTTAATTGGTTTTGTTTAATTTGTTTGCATTTTGACTCAAAATGCTAAATCAAAAAGAGTTGAAAAAACATTCTTGATGAAAAAATGAATAAGCACTACTAAATAATTAAAGAGCAACAGAACAAGCAACATCAAACATTAAGCATACATGACACTCCTAGCCACCCAGTTTCCAATGATTGTTAGGCATCATACATCTTCAAGCAACACTCTGGCAGAAGTTGAAGATTCAATATTAACGATCGAATCAAACAAAACCTACATTTATACTAAACATTTAACTGGTAATATAGTTTCGAAGATCGACGTGCGACATCTCATATTAGAGATTCAACATTGTAAATTTGAAATTCGACATTCTACATTTGACATTAGACGTCCTATATTCAACATTAAGCATTTGACATTTGATGTTCGACAATTTACAGTCAACATTATGTATTAAATATACAACGGTAACTATCGAATATGATCTATTAAATGTGCACGAATCATGGAACATTAAACATCGAGCAGCGAAAATCGAGCATGAAGCATTAGACATCAAACAGAAAACATGAAAACGTGGCAGTATTACGCTGCCACCATCAAGAACTTGACTTCGAACAATAAACATAAGTTAGTACATGCAACATCTAACCTTGAGTATCGAACATGAACAACAATCATGAAACAACATCGAGTAACCAACACTAAAATTGGATCAAAGGAATTTCAAACACCTTCGTTCGTCGTGTACTCAATCTTCTCCATAAAACAGTGAACGTTAACCATTAAAAATGTAGTGGATGATAAAATATTGCACTTTAAAAACATGAAGTATCAATCATTGATCGACCCTTTGAACATAGCACGTATCACATTTGTGAATATACAACGCTACCAACACGCTTTTAGAACGAACATTATACGCCCAACTTTCATAATAGTGCTTAACATAAAATCTTGAACTAAAACGACATATTTTAAATCGCAAGCAAGCATCGTACGCAGTACATTAAACATTCCATATTGAACGGTGAACGTGAACCTTAACTAGTGAATATTGTGTATCCAACATCAGATATTTACCATAAAACATCACACTTTCAATATATGACAAACACCAGCAAAATCAAACATACTTGTAAAATATCATCATTAAATATCCAACATCTAAATTTCGTACATATTAGCACACATTAATCATTAAAATAGATTAAGAAATGCCAACTATTGAACACGCCGTTAAGCATAATATTGCGAACATTAAACATTGGAAGTCCAGCAACAAATATGAAACTTTAATGAAATTGTTCAACATCGAACATTATATACATATATATATATATATATATATATATATATATATATATATATATATATATATATATATATATATCAGGGTGATTCGCGAGGAAGTGGCAATATTTTAAAAATATGTCGAGGAAGCCAAAATAAGTAAAATAAACTCATATGTTCAAGTCCGATTTTCATTTGTTTCAGAGATATTTAAAAAGCAAACAAAAATTTATTACAAAATCAATTACAAAAATAAACAAAATAGCATTAATTTACGAAAAATGTTCGAAGCATTAATTTACGAAAAATTTTCGAAAACACCACCGCCCACTTGGATACACTTATTTGCGCGTTTATAAACTGCACTAGTAGCGAGTTTCAATGAACGATTGTTCGCTCTAATGATAGCTGCTGCATTAAAAATGCGATCTAGTAACGCTTCCCTCGTTTCCACTTTGGTAGCATAAACTAACGACTTCATCCATCCCCAAAGGCAAAAATCGAGGGGAGTGAGATCCGGTGATCTCGGTGGCCAAGGAAGCGGACATTATTTGAATAGTGAGGAGGCGCTCCATCATGTTGGAAGATAATTCGTTGTCGAATATTTAAAGGTGCTTCGTCCAATATTTCTTCTAAATGGTCTTCTAAAAACGTAAATATCCTTGTCCAGTAAGGCGCGCATCTAATACGAAAGGACCGATTAATTGATCATTTAGAATACCGCACCAAACGTTAATGCTAAATCGTGTTGGAAATTGTGTTCTATCGTAGCATGGGGATTTTCGTCCGACCATCGATGATTATTGTGGCAATTGTTAATTCCATCTCGCGTAAATTGAGCTTCATCCGACCACAAAATGTCTTTACACAATCTTCTGTTTTCCCGAATCCAATGACAAAATTGTAGCCTTAAAGGATAATCGCCTTCGTGGATATTTTGTACTTTTTGCAAATGATAAGCGTTCAAACCTTGTTGCTTAAGTGTTTTCCAAGCCATTGTTTGTGGTATTTCAAATTGGATTGCGATGCGCCTTGTACTTATCTCTGGATTTTCGTCTACCACATCCAGAATATCTTCTTCAAGTCCAACAGCGATTCCGTGTTCTCTTTCAGAAACAATACTTGCACTTGGAAATGTCCCAGTTTCGCCGGCATGTGTAAAAACAGTTTGAAATACTCGCTTGTTAGGAACTCTTCGATTCGGAAAACGACGTCGATACTCCTCCACTGCACGAACATTACTACCATTACAGAACCCATAAACAAATATCATATCGGCATATTCTTTATGACTAAATTTGTGGGGCATTTTACAACTTCATAAAACTAATGTTGAACAACTGTCACTTTAACAACTAACTGTCAGTTTTCATTTCAGTTGCCTACTTTCACCTAATTACACATAAGTTCTGGTCGCGTAATCCAGAAAGTCAACTCTTAAAAATAAATACCCTGTTAGGGAATTTTGCAAATATTGGCGATAGTGAGAACGTTCTTGGTGAGAATTTATTAGCCGCCAAATTTAAAGTTACTAAAAGGGCAATAATTATTTTAAAAGTTTCCTTTCTGGATTTCGCTCTCAGAATTACGTGCATAAGGTCAATACATCAACGTACTTCGTAATAGGCAAAAATTGATGAGATTTGACATTTTAAGAAAAGTCAATTATCCCTGAAACAAATGAAAATCGGACTTAAACATATGAGTTTATTTTACTTATTTTGGCTTCCTCGACATATCTTTAAAATATTGCCACTTCCTCGCGAATCACCCTGTAATATATATATATATATATATATATATATATATATATATATATGTCAACACACGCAGAACATCTAACTTTGCATGTCAGAAAAGACATCTATCATAAAATGTATCTAATAATCACACCACAAATATAGAATATTAAAGTCGAATGTTACACGTATCGCACATGGAACATTGCATATTAAACCTTCCATAATAATCATGAAATGAAACAGTGTTCATCTTCTACTAAACATTTACCGTGTAACATCCCATTATGAAACGGCGAACATTTAAAGCCACTAAGTAGACATTGTCCATCTACTTTGATGATAGACAAAATATTTCGATCGATCCATAGACAGGATGTCCATCAACTTTCGGCACAATCAAAAAGTAGTGGAGTCGAATTCAGGGTGTGGACATGCTACTCAACGTTCACCATCAACAAACAAATTAGTAATCAAAGTGTACGTGGCAGATCTCGTCGTTTGTAGGTACCTTTCTGTAAAACAGAATGGAAAATCAAACATTTTGCTTTTGTCTGATCGTCAAACTTTCTGCCTAATGAGGTCAAACCCGATTGACAGTATCGGCTAAGTAAGGACGCGTCATAACAGTATAGAACGTTCCTATTCAGTTTCAAAAACTGATCATTATGTGGGTATACAATTGTTTAATTTATAACCCAAAGGTCAAAATATATAGAAATAATCGAATATCGAACATCTAAATTAAAAGATTTAACATTCATTATCCCTCTATCCATCCTCCCTAAATGTTCCTGAGTGCTTTAGCACGATAGGCCAAATTTAGCCTGTTCAGGTCCACAATCATAAAAAAAAAATTAAAAAATTCATTTCTATACATACAATCACCGTATATCAATTATAGAACTACTAAAATCGAACATTAATTTTAAGCATCAAATAGTGCACTTTAAAGAACCGACACGAAATACATTTGAAATAGTAGCCATACCAGTCCAACATCAAATATTAAATAACCAGGTTTCATCCATGAACAATGAAAATACACTTCGAACATGAAACGTTGAACATTTAACATCATTTATCACTTTATCAAAAAAAAGAATTAGCACTAAACTACAATCGTTGAAGAACGAACAACGTGCGAGTAAAAAGTGAGCATCTGATGTAGAGAACCTGATTCTGCATGTAAAGTTTGCAACTTTATACTCAAACATTGAAGATTCAACATCGAACATGTAATACTAAATATGCAACATCAAACATCGCACTTTAAGCAATTAGCAACAATTTGCTACCGTTGAACAAAGACATGGAGTCTTGTTCTGCATTCAAAGCGTGCAATTTTAAACTCTAGCATTAAAAACTAAACATTAAACATTTAATACGGAATAAGCAATATCAAACATAGCACTTTAAGCAATTAGCACCAAACTGATGTCGTTTAACAACGAACAACATGAAATTACCTAGTGATCATCTAACAGAACAGCTTATTCTGCATGTAAAGTATCCAACTTTATACACCAACGTGCGAGTAAACAGTAAGCATTTAATGCAGATACCCTAATTCTGCTTGTAAAGTTTGCAACTTTATACTCAAACATTGAAGATTCAACATCGAACATTTAATATTAAATATACAACATTAAACATCAAACTCTAAGCAATTAGCACCAATCTGCTACCGTTGAACAACGAACAATGTACAATTAGGTAGTGAGTAAAGCATCAACGTAATACTCAAACATTGAACATTCAACATCGAAAATTTTATGCTCACTATGCGACAGCAAACATTGCGCTTTAACTTCAAACTGCAATTGTTGAATAACGAACAACGTGCCAGTAAGTAGAGAGCGTCTAACGAGAGAACCTTATTCTGCGTGTAAAGTTAGCAACCTTATACTCACGTATTGAAGATTCAACATCAAACATTTAATAAAGAATATGCAACATCAAACACAGCAATTGTCACCAAACGTACCAAAGGTATCCAATTTTATTCTCAAATATTAAACATTCAACATCAAACATTTAGTACTGAATATGAGACAGTAAGTATTGCATTTTAAATAATTGCAAATGCAACCATAACAACAACAATTGTCACCAAAGCGTACCAAAGGTATCCAAAGTTAGTTATTCTCAAACATTGAATTCAACATCGAACATTTAGTAGAATATGCAGACAGTCAAACATCGCATTTTAAGCAATTAGACCAAACTGCAATCATTGAACAACGAACAACGTGTCACTAATAGGCGATCTAACGAGGAAGCTCCATTCTGCATGTAAAGTTATCCAAGCTTTATTCTCAAAATTGTATTAGAACATTCGAACATTTAATAAAGAATATGCACATCAAACATCGCACTTTAAGCAATTAGAACCAAACTGCTACTATTGAACAAGGAACAACCTGCAATTAGATAGTGCGCATCTAACAGGAAAATCCATTCCGCATGTAAAGTATCCAACTTTATTCTCAAATATTGAACATTCAACATCAAACTGAATATGCGACAGTAAATATTGCATTTTAAATCATTAGCACCAAACTGCAATCATTGAACAACGAACAACGTGCCAGTAAGCAGAGAGCGTCTAACTTAAAGAATCTTATTCTTCATGTAAAGTTAGCAACCTTATACTCAAACATAGAAGATTCAACATCGAACATTTAATAAGGAATATGCAACATCAAACATCGCACTTTCAGCAATTAGCACCAAACTGCTACTATTGAACAACGAACAACGTGCAATTAGGTAGAAGCATCTAACTGAATAATGAAATCTTATTCTGCGTATAGAGCGTACAAGTGTAGCTTCTAATATATTCAACATAGAAGACTTATTATTAGGTATGCATCATCAAATATTGCACTTTAACCAACTAGCACTAAACTGTCATCATTGAGCAACGAGCAACGTGCAATTCGGGAGAAAGCATCTAACATAGAAAGCCTTATTCTGCGTATAGACTAACTTATATACTCAAATTGAACATTCGAACATTTAATACATGATTCAAACAATGCAGTTTAAATAATTAGCACCAAGCTGCAATCATTGAACAACGAATAACGTGCAATTAGGTAGTGAGCATCTAACATCAAATATTGTACTGCTCATATATTGTAGATATAACATTGAACATCGAATCTAATCAGACACGATAGATATCCAACATAATGGCTAATTTCAAACTAATTCTAAACCGAACAAACATTAAATACGTTAAACAGTGAGTACCTGACCGCAACCATTGAACAATCTGACATCCGAACATTGTACTGAGGCGCTTGTTTTATGTTTTCTTATTTTCTTAGATATTTAGTTCCATACTATTATTACCAGGCTCCATTTTCAACTGTTCAGTAGCTTGCTGTGGATGTAAAACTAACATGCCACAATTTTAGAGAGAATGTTGCAACTTGATTAGTGTTAGGGAATGAATCTGACTCAAGAGCCTCTTTTTTATTTGGTTCGCCGACAACAAATCATAATAAAAGCTAAATATTTTTAGGTATTAATAGTTGTCGAAGCTGCTTCAACTGTAGCTAACAAAATCAAAGAAGAAGCACTTGTTGTGAAAGAACGCGCCGAAACACTTGTGAAAAAAATTGGAAAAGATCAGAAAGTCGCTGAGAAGAAACTAATCGCTGCTGAACCTGCCTTAGCGGCAGCAGAAGAAGCTTTACTCGTATACTAAGTTTTCTTTTCACGCTGACATTTATGACTTATTTCTTGCAGACTATTAAAGCCGCGGATATTTCGACTGTCAGAAAATTAGGAAAACCACCATACCTCATTATGATTATTATGGATGCCGTTTTAATTTATTTTAAAAAGAAGCTCGAACCAGTTAAAGCCGATCGTGAGAAGTCATTCTTGATTACTTCTTGGCAGGAATCATTAAGAGTAAAACACTTTATTTCCTTTATTAATAAAAAAAAATTTGTGTGTAGGTAATGGCTGACCAAAGATTTTTGTATAATTTACAACTATATCCTAAAGACAGCATAAATGGCGAAATGATTGATTTACTAGTACCGTATTTTTCCTTTCCATCTTACTCCTTCCAAGGTGCACAATTAGCCTGTGGTAACGTTGCAGGATTACTTTCTTGGACATTAGCCATGGCATCATTTTATGATGTTAACCGTGAAGTTTTACCTCTAAAGGTTCTTTGCCGTTTATACTAATTTTACAAGTGTTGAATTTAAAATCTTAGGCCAATTTAGTTATGCAACAAGCAAAATTAGAGAAAGCCACTAGTCAACTTGACGCAGCAATGGATCTTCTGCAAAAGAAAGAAGCTGAAGTTAAAGAATGCCAGGAACAATACGATGAAACTATGAGAATGAAGCAGGTAATTGTAGTCGTTTTAACAAGTGGGTTAATATTAATGTGCGTTAATTGGGCCTTCCGTGCGATCCTTATAAATAAGTGCCAACACATTGCTTAGTCCGTATAATAGACAAAACAAGTTTTCGATTTTTTCTTTTAATAGTACCTATTAAGATTTGCAAATCACCATTTGCATATTTAATTCCAAGTTGAACAGTTTTACGAACACTTACATAAATTTATTTTATTTTATTTTGCCACCATAATTTTCTTAATCTACGCCAGTGTCATTATGACATATTTATCATCTTCATTTGGGTGTCATTATGGCCTTCATAATAGCACCCAGTGCCATTATGAACTCATAATAACACGCAAATTTTAAAATAAAAAACAGGCAAAAAAAAAGTTAGTTACAACTTTTACTTCATTATAAAATCTTTACCAACATTTATTTATTGTGAACATTAATTATAAAGTCTGTACAATTTGTTAAATTCAGTCCATCAGTGCGTGAAACTCATGTAAAGCACAAAATTGAACGCAAATAATGACGTTGTCAAAGTAAAAATTGCAACAATCGACAAGCGCGGTTGCTATATCGACTAATATGGTCACTTAATAATTTTGAATTTTTATTTACAAAAACGTTTCTGATATTGTAAACAAATCGAATCTATGCAAAGAAAATCTATTTGGACTGGCGTAGATTAAATTTTGAATGATACACGTTCGATATGAACTTCGTAATGAAACTTGTGTAAATAAACCACTCGGCTAACGCCTCGTGGTTTAACTTTACACGCGTTTCATTATGACGTTCATTTCGAACTAGTATCATTAATAACTATTATACGCCTCCAAATGCGGGCGTAATGTGGTCTTTATGGCACGGAAATGTCATTGTTGCTAAGCAGCATGATTGACAGCTGACCCATGACATGATATTTCACGTAAGTTGAAAGAATTATTGAAACAACAACCTTACTATACAACCTTTATTAATTTTACAATAATAATATTAATAGCAATATCACAGTATCTTAGTAACAACAAATTAGTCTTTGCGTTTTCACCTTCCATTTTAGAATGCAAATTATTTACAAACAAACAGTACCTTAGCAACAATTTAGCAATATCACAGTATCTTAGTAACAACAAATTAGCCTACTGTCGACTTTATTTCACTGCATTTGCATTTAAAACTTGCCGAAAATACTGAATCTTTTAAAATTTTGTTCCAGTTTCATGGTGCAAAATAAAATAAAACATTTATGTACCACGGCATAATTAGATTATGGCTCTCAGGAATATAAAAACCCTACGCTTCGCGTCGGGCTTTTAACATTCCCTCGAGCCATAATCTTCTGATTATGCCCTTAATACATAAATATCTATTATTGGTTTATAAATTCTGACTAGCTCAAGTCGTTTAAGTGTAGATTCCTATACGTTTGCGTTTGCGTTGTGTTTGTGTTTGTGTTTGTGCTTGTGCTTGTGTTTGTGTCTGTGTCTGTGTCTGTGTCTGTGTCTGTGTCTGTGTCTGTGTCTGTGTCTGTGTCTGTGTCTGTGTCTGTGTCTGTGTCTGTGTCTGTGTCTGTGTCTGTGTCTGCATTTGCGTCTGCGTCTGCGTCTGCGTCTGCGTCTGCGTCTGCGTCTGCGTCTGCGTCTGCGTCTGCGTCTGCGTCTGCGTCTGCGTCTGCGTCTGCGTCTGCTCTGCGTCTGCGTCTGCGTCTGCGTCTGCTTTGCGTTGCGTTGTCTGCGTCTGCGTCTGCGTTTGTGTTGTGTTTGTGTTTGTGTTTGTGTTTGTGTTTGTGTTTGTGTTTGTTTTTGTGTTTGTGTTTGTGTCTTGTGTTTGTGTTTGTGTTTGTGTTTGTGTTTGTTTTGTGTTTGTGTTTGTGTTTGTGTTTGTGTGTCTGTGTTGTGTTGTGTTTGTGTTTGTGTTTGTGTTCTGTGTTGCGTTGTTTTGTGTTGTGTTGTCTGTCTTTGCGCTGCATGTGGCGTGTGTGTGGATATGCGTGGGTATATGTAGTCTGGGTGTGTGTTAGTGAGTTGTGAATGTGGATTGATGGTGTGCTGGTGTAGGTGTGTATAAGGTTCTAATTACCTTCATAAGAGGTTCTATCTTAAACGATGTTAGGTCTGAGGCGGAAGGTATGTGAGTCTTTGAGTTCAAAAATCACAACTCTCGAAGCGGATCTGGAATGGCTAGGGAAGAAGGTCTGAGACGTCGAAGGTCGCGAGAAGAACTCTATTTCGAACAGGTCTGGGTAGTTCCAGGCGGCAAAATTCACGAGAATAACTCCACTTTTAGTAAAAAAAGGAAAGGGACAGGAGAATCAATATGTTTCATTCCTTAAAGGACGGGGCTACTGAGCTTGCTCCTTCAGAGAGCGATGCGTTTAAATATATATAATATATATATATATATATATATATATATATATATATATATATATATATATATATATATGTTTCTATTTAGATTTCAAATGATATTAAAACTTAAAACTTGTGTAAATAAACATACAATTAATTCAACGTTATTATTATTATTAAAAATAAATTCTTGACAAAGGGAACAAAGGACGTTCCCGAAACGTTGAATTACTTGTACGTGTATTTACACGTTTTAAAGAAAAAATGTCTTATTTAAATATATATATATATATATATATATATATATATATATATATATATATATATATATATATATATATATGTGTGTGTGTATGTATATATTCACGATTTTATAACAACGGCAGATGGAGATAAATATTTATTATTTCTAAATACTCTTCTCTAATAATTACACAAAATGATTATTTAATAAATAACCAATCATGATACCTGATGTAAAGATTTTTCAACTCTTTCCATCAGTCACAGACATCATAGTGATAACAATTATGGCAGTTAAAATACTTAGCTGGTTGGTATGAAATCGTATATTTTTTATTAGTTTCTTGCAAATTTAAGATATACAACTTCATACCCAAAATCTAAGCATTTTAATTATGAATGATAATCGTGAAAGTTTGCATTTTCATAATTATTACAGTTGTAGCAGAAGTGACAAATTTGGCATTTGTGGCACATGTTGCATTTTAAATAATCAGCCAATTGCAATTGAAGAGATTGACTCGTATGTAACAATTGTGCCAATTATTTAAGGGTAACAGTCATGACAATGGAGTGATTATGTTAACTGTAGCAACAGCGGTAATTGTATCAAATAATGCTATGCAACAATTATACTAGTTAAGGCAATGATACCCGTTGCAGTTATTGGACTAGTGGGTGTTATATATTAATTGGAGCAATTACACAATTGTAAATATTGTATAAACCCTAAAAATGCTGTGAGTAATACCAATTGTCGGAACTTTCGTAATTGTAGTTACAGGCGTTGACGCGTAACTAATATAGGAAGAATACAGGAAATGCAACAAAAATACATTCTAACAACAGCAATGGGGCCATACATACTAGTTATCATGACAATCGTAGGTAATCACCATTGGAAATCTGAGCACTAAAATAATTGCAACGTTTATAACCATAGCTGGACTTAATCATGACAAGTGCAGCAGTTCTTAAATGAGCAGCTATTGTAGCAGATGAGGCATCTCATCAATTTGTATACACCCTGACACTTGCAGCAATTCTAACAGATACGGCACATATCACAGACTTAATTGTCAATACAAGATTTGTTACATCTGTAACCAATGTAGCGTATGTAAAGGCGACGAAATAAGTTTAGAATTTATAGCTATTGTAGCAATACTATAACCATAATAATCATGTAACTATAGTGATCGTGTCAGTCCTAACAACTGCGGGAAATATATTCTAATAACTGCAGCTTACAATTGTAGTAATTTTAGTAACCACGTAATGGTGTAATGTCTCCCTATGCTTAATCGCTATATTTATTGCGCCTTCTGGTTTGGTAACCCAACGCAGTTTTACTTTGCCTCGGCTTTGCTCAATCGTGTTTATAATTTATTATAAACGGGGTGTGGTTCGTATTAACTAGTGGGCCGACACTGTCACCTTAAATAAATCTCTTAAAGCGTTTTAAAACGTATATTAAATAATTTTACAAAGTAATATATTAATGAAGAACGCAACAAATGTATTTTCTTCTGGGGTTTGACGGCTCCTGACTCGTTCTCCTGGGGGCGGCTTACTAGGTGCGTAATCGTTTCTGGAAATATAAATGTGTATATTATCTTAACTTACTCCTTAATTAGCACGCAATATTCATATTACGGTCCTGTATTTACAGAAGCGGGTGCAGTTGCAACTAGTGATCTTGATACCGTTTTTGAGTCGGAGGCGCCAGTGCAATGAACTCGAACGGAGAAAATCAATATCGTTCTCGGCTTATGCGCATGGCAGTAACTCTGGAGCGCTGAAGCTGGTAGGCCGCGCTCGCAGGAAGTAATACACGCGCGAGATCCGCGTATGCAAATGCAAGATCTCTGGACGGTCTTTATTTAATTATAACCGGTTTGATTTGGTTATTTATTTATCTAACTGGATTAATTACGGACTTCTATACTAAATCTACTTATATACAATTTATTAGGAGAATGAAATACTGGATATTAAAATGCTATACTAAATGAATTTACTAAGGTAAATCGTAATATACACCAGGTCGTCGTTATATTATTTAGCTATCAGTAAATATTGGAGAATTTACGTACTATCTAATTTATTTACAAACGATCTCACACTAGGTGTTTCGCGATGGTTATATTGACTACGAATTTATGCAACAGGTTTTGGGTGTACTCTCCTGCGATCAAAGGCACTGTGTGTGGTTTTATTGTGTTTGTCTGTTTGTATTGTATGTATGTGTTTCGAGCGGGGTCTCAGTAATACCCAGAAGACTTAGGCAATGGCCTGTCTTAACCGGATGGACTAAGAGAAAGGTCGTAGGTCTTTACAGCCCTGTAACAAACCTTCACCCTCAAGTGTTTGCGAGTTACGTCGGGTTACCTGCTGCACTCTGGTGTTCGTGTACTTTGTGTTTGCGAGTTACGTCGGGGGTTACCCCTGCGTGGCACTCTGGGTGTTAGTTTACTTTGTGTTTGCGAGTTACGTCGGGGGTTACCCCTGCGTGGCACTCTGGGTGTTAGTGTAAGGTTATAACTCCTGGAGACTCAGCCCGGCGTTATTTACGTGTGATAGAGTGTTACTAGGTATGGTTGGATTGTATAATGTACCAACTTACGTGTCTTTTGATTGCAGTACAAACGTTAGATTGCCCGGCGTGACGTGGTGCGCGTTATCATACGGTCGCGATAGACTCCTCGTTCGCAATCAACAGGTCGGTGCTTACACGAAGCAATCGGTACGGTGGCGGCGGCTGGATATCGGCTTGACTTGAATCTACTTCGATTCATCCGCTGTGATTAGCAGGTCGGTGCTTACACGAAGCAAACGAAGCGGCGGCTTCTCGGTATCGGCTTGACTTTAATCTACTTCGATTCATTTATTCATTACGCGCGTAGCGGGTTTATAAAGGTGCATTTGTGGGCGGCTTCGCGGCTGCCTTGCGGGGGATGCCGTTATTTGATTGGTTGAAATCGTTCTGACGTGCAAAAACTTACTGTTTTTTAGAAATACACGTCAGCGGTGATTAATAAATTATTCGTTGTGCAATATCGCGAAAACTTTTGAAATTTTAGATATAGGATGGTCCGCAAATAATTTATTCTAAAAAGCATACGTAAAGGACGCTGGTTCTTTACAATGGTAAAAATGGCGGTTATTATAGAATGGGTACTCTCTACACTAACTGTGATAATTAACTATTTTAACACTGTAAATGTACGTAGTATATAAAACAAGAACAGTAATTATTGCGAATGCTCTTTTATTAAAGCAACATTTATTGTATACTTTTTAACAAATTTTTGAATAAACGGTCCCATTGCTTAAAGTTTGATCAAGATTAGTATTTTCGGGCAATAAATTATCTCAAAAATGTTCTAACGCTGCAACCACATTTAAGAGGGCTCCTACCTTAGCCAACACGCATTTGTTGTTTTTTATCTTGTATTCTAACAAGTAGATCCATTGAGTCAATTAGGTCAGGAATATGATACCAAATAATCCTGTCAATTTTGGAGGCGCTCGGGCTATTCCATAAAAGTATTATTTTATAATCAAAGCTTCATTTGTTGTTTTTTTTTTGCATTTGTTAGATCAATATTGTCTCATCCTGTACCTTACGTGGAATTTATCTATGTGTGGGGCTAAATTTGTCGTCAAATATTATTAATCCGTCTGTCCTTATTTTTTTCGAATTCTGACAATAGATTACACCAAAAAACAATAATAATGACTACTTTTTATTTTTGGCGCTGTTTTTGAATCACAATTGTGCTTTATGATAATATTTCATATTTTCTTAATATTTAAAACATGCTAAAAATGGTCACGTTTCCTAGATTCTTTGCTAAATAGGGAGTATTACATTAAATAGTTCATATCCATACTAATGGCCTTGTTAATATAACTAAACTAATATCTCGTGTTTAGTAAAAACGAAAAAAAGACGTTCACTATGATTTTGCCTATAGCTAATCGTCCTTGTAAATGTTTTAGGCCGTGATGGATGACGCAAGGCGTTGTAAAAATAAAATGGATCAAGCTAGCGCATTAATTAACGGGTTAAGTGGTGAAAGAGTACGTTGGACTCAACAATCTACATTGTTTAAAGCAGAAATTGAAAGATTAATTGGAGATATAGTAGTATTAGTTGGATTTCTTAACTATTCGGGGCCCTTTAACCAAGAATTTAGAACACTGCAAATGCAGGAATGGGTAGACACCTTAATAAGTTTAAAAATACCAATTTCAGCAGATATTAATATAACAGACAGCTTAATTGATACGGCGACAGTAAGTGAATAACCCATTTAATCAAACATGTTGTATGCTATTTTCAGATTGGTGAATGGAATTTGCAAGGTTTGCCAACTGATGACCTTTCAATACAAAATGGTATAATTGTGACAAAGGCTGCAAGGTACCCTTTACTGATAGATCCACAAAGTCAGGGAAAGAATTGGATTAAAAACATGGAAAAAGATAGTCATTTGATTATTACAACCTTAAATAACAAATACTTCAGGTAAATAACACTTTATAGGTCACTTAAAAGGTGTATTTCGTCATGCGTGCCAGCCAAAATCTGAGTTTGACCAACGTGTCTATGCACTTCAATGCACTTTCCAATAAATCATAAATATGAAGTGCTTTACAAATAGATCGTAAGTTACCAACTTAACGCCGTCTCGACCCTATCCTAATTCCGCGCGCATCAAAGGTGTATAAAAGTGATTTCTTTAGATTTGAGCTAACCATAGAGTAAGACGAGAGGTAACATAAGCAACTATAACTGGAAACTAAAGGGAAAATTGATGGGTAGGCAACTTGTGTTACGTGTTGACTATAACTTTTGAAGTTGGCGAAAAGCCCGTATGTATTTATAAACGCATTTTTCACTTAGTACATATAAAGTGATCAGAAGCGGTTGCAAATGGTTCTGTTGTGGGTTGTGCTAATCGATCCGCACAAAAAAGTTTAGGAGCGAAGCACGGAAGCGAGAAAAAACATTTTGTTCCACGCGTAAGTACAGTATAGTATTGGTTTATTTTTGTCTGATTAATTATAATAAATACCGGTTAGCGTACAGAAATGTATTCTAGGCTTCGACTTTAATTTAATATATTTCAGCATAAAATTAAAATATTTTACTCGGTATTAAGTACTATTTTAAATATTTCCATTACTTCTAATTCACATTAGTTGTATTAATAATTAAAGTGTACATTAAGTAACATACATTACTTCAAAGTCATTATGCTCTTCTCTAAATTTACGAAAATAAAATTATTTAATTGTATGTCCCCCAAAGGTATTTATTACCTGTCGTACTAAAATCATTAAGTTTGTCACATGGTACTGTAATATACTTCTACTCATTTATCTAATAAAGTTCGGGCAAAACAAAAAGCGTTGCACGTCACCAGTATGATAAAATGTCAACACTGTTGTCATATGGATTATGTTATTTTAGATTATGGTTCTTTACTGTTCCTTTAGGATAAGAGTGCTATCTTAGTTTATTTGTGTGATTATGGGATTAATCCATTTTGTAACAACCTTTTTTCATGTTGTACTAAATTATACTTTAATTTTAGATCTTTCATTCATTTAGTAGTAAATAAGAGAAAAAAAGTTTTTAAGTTTTGCATTTCATAGTACATATCTTTTTAAGTGTAATATTTCATAAAGATTTATATTTCCCTTTCCGTAAGAAATTGGATGCTGATCGCGCAAAGCGTGATAACTTAATTCTATGCGCAGATGCGTGGGGGGACACTTACAGGAGTCACTCTGAAAGCCTCCATTAAATTCACTTCCTGCTAAATTTAATAGCATGAAGCATGTAGTTTTGGGAAATTTTCCCTAAATTTTAGTTTAAAGTGCCATCGGTTTAGATGGTAAGAGATCTTTTAATTCATTATATTTTAAATTAAAAACATTTGCTTTTTTAGACATTTTTTTAATGCATTCTTTTAGAATGCACACTTTTTGCATACTTTAATTTTGCATACTTTTAAATGGCACTTCGATTTTTCATTTTTCTCTTCATTCACTTTTAAGTTTTACCTTTATTATACTACTTTTTGGATTACATTTTAAATTGCAATTTTAATATACTAAAACCTCAAGAATGCTATAAATTTATTGGAAAGAAAATTTTTACGTATAAATATTAAATAATAAACTCCAGTAAGGGTGCGGCTGATCGCGTTATTACAAGATTACGCAATGATAATGTAGACATGATATCATGCTGGTTGATCGCTCCGTATTCATAAGTAAACACAGGAAGTTGTCAAAAAATAAAGTATAAAGGTATTTATGTAATGATTTTTTTAGTTCTTTAAGCATAGCTATAAGACCTTTTTCTTTCCTCTCCTTAATCATCCCTTAATTTGGTAAATAAACATTATTGCCCATTGTTATTTTTTTTTGATATTAATATAAAGCTTTTATTGTTCATTAACTAGGTTTTGTTGTTCCTATAACTAAAGACAACATGGCGCTCAAGATTTCATTTCATTATATTTTTATAATTTTTTTATATTGCATTTTTTGTTAATTAGTGAAGGGGAAATAATTTAACAGATTGGAATCAAGCAGCATTCAAGGTATTTGAGAAATCCTTTTATTAGAACCTCCCTATCTTAATCTACCGACAGGGCCAACGGCAGTAGCGATTGTTATTTATTCATATTTTTTAATTAAATTTATTTGAACAATTGCTAATAGTTTAGAAGTAGCAGATTATACTGGCGTTATAATTTATGGTGTTACAATTGGCGCAGTTTAATGTTACAATTTACACATGTCAAAGTTACAGAATAGAATATAAAATAGTGACTCCTAAATTAAGTTTAGCTTACTTAAAATTGTGCTCACAAAATGCATCCAAGGAATAAAAAGCTTGAGCTGTTAAAAGTTTCTTAATTGTTTGTTTAATCTGAAATTATCGTTATGTGAATGACAAATACAGTTACAACAAAGGGACTAAACGTATCAGTGGAAAGTATTCGTGTGCGTTTGTAACATGTTAAACCCCACCTGCGCGCGCATTAATGACATCTTAATTTTCAAAGAGGTTGCAGAGACTACCGGTGGTCACACTACTTGATTTGGTCCGAGAATGACCATCGATGCGTATATGGCGCTAACGTGTCAAATATCTAAAAATAAAATAGACCAATTATTTATTTCTTTGTTAATTATTTACGAGACAAGTCCAATTTCTAAAAAAAGTAAATTTAACATTTGCAACTTATAACAACTACAAATAGGTATCATTTTAACACACTGTACAACTAATTAAAACAAATTGCACTGAAACAAGTTGAGTAAATTCCTTAAATAACTATTACAATGACCAGCCTATGAAAAGAAATAATTCACACGATGTTCAATTACTTAATCACTAATATCTTCATAAGCGCTACCTGATTAATTTTGACTTATACGAATTATAGCTGCAATATCACCATGATCGAGCCTTATTTCACGTTCCCACCATTGCTGAACAAGACCTTCAGTATATTGGATCAGGTAGTTCCACATTTCTGGTGTCACTTGCGCTAATGCTTCTTGCCACATATTTAAGCAATTTTCAAGTGATTTTCCATCCGTACTTATGTGTTTATTATAATATGATTTTGTGATTCCCCATATATGTTCAATCGGGTTAAACATGCAATGATAGGGAGGAAGTCGAAGTACTCTATGACCATACTTTTCCGCCAGCTGATCCGCAACAAATAGTTTTGGTGATTTGTTTCTACATACATAAAGTGATTTAATAATATTATAATACTTTATACGAACTCGGCAACTACTTGTAATAATTCGGTTTTTAAAAAGTTCTTTTTGTCTACGAACTCTTCGGTATTTTGATAACTACAGTGCTATGATACGATGCGTTGTCCATTACAATAACGGATGGTTGACTTAAATTCTGTAACAGCTGGTGCTCAAACCACTGTAAAAAATTTCTTTCGTTCATTTCCCCGTGATAATCGGTGTTTTTGAATTAAATATCAATTCCGCACCAGGTATAAAGCCATTTTTATTTCCAGGATGAAGAACGATATATCTAATGACGAAAATTATAATAAAATATACCAAGAACATTATTTCGAACCAACCTTTTGCCATCTACTTTTGTCCTTTTAACTGTTTTTAAATTATCATCTTGCCAAGAATGACAAACAGTGCCATTTTGGAATATCCAGGTTTCGTCTAGAAAAACAAATTCGTATAACCCTTCGTGTTTCAAACGACTGTAGAATTTGAGGAAACGTATTCGTTTTAAAACAATATCGGGTAGCTTCATTAAACCTCTTCGAGAATCATTTTTTTTCCATTGAAAACCTATGTTTCGTAAAACATCCTTCAAAAAGTTGATCGTTTTTTAATTTCTCCCATAAAATTTGTACGGTAATATGTTCGCATACAGAACAAAAATTCATTGGTTACCATGTTAATAAATTGATATCCACTTACGATTCTCATACATTCTATAAATCAAATTTCGAGTCGCATCCTGGCAGAAGTTTTCAACATTGGTGATGGGTTTTGAGTGCACACGAGATCTAGCGACTGGTTGAACTACTTCATGCTTTTTAAGAGACTGTGATATTCTATTAACAGTAGCAATATTGGAGTTTAAAGCTACAGCTATCCTCTACAACAAGACTACGATTAGATTAACTACACACATTATAATTTTTTCCATTGACTTCTGTAAGAGAGGTAATGCATTACCTCTCTTACAGAAGTCAATGAAATAAAAGGGCCCCCTGCGTCCCGTTCTTTTTCAAAGAAATCTATTAACGAACCAACCAGTTCCCTTCCACGAATACCTAAATGCTTGGGACACATATTAGGTGAGGTCACACAACGGAAAATAACAAATTTGTTCTGAAAAGAACAGTTTCACAAAAACGAAATTGTTTTTTTTTATGATTGTGGACTTGAACAGGCTAAATTAGACCTATCGTGCTAAAGCACTCAGGAACACTTAGGAGGATGGATAGAGGGATAATTAATTGATGCCTATGAACAGCTACCTTAAATTTTCTCATATCATAAGTGAGAGGAAAACAGGAACTAGGGAGATCATTCCAGAGTTTAGAAGCCGTGTAGAAAAATGTTGATTGTGCCCGTTTAGTACGACAAGTGGAGATTTGTACTGCATACTGGTGATGTGAATGAGCGAACCGAGTGTTTCTCGCAAAGATAGCCCGAGATGGTATCAAAGAATATAATTCAGCAGCACAATAGCCGTTGTAATAACGATAATACAAAGAAAGAACTGAAACCATCCTTCTACGCTCAAGGGACTGTCTGTGAGAAGTTAAGGACGGGTCATTTATAAGCCTAATCGCTCTCTTTTGAATACGATTAACGATATCGAAAGCGTATTGGGGAGCACTAACTCAGAGGTGAGAATTATATTCGAGATGAGGCCGAATTTGGGCCTTATACAGCAGAAGGAATTGTCGAGACGTAAAGTACTGCTTAGATCTGTACAAAAAGCCTATTTTACGAGCAGCTGTTTTGGTAGCTGACAAAAGATGGTCAACCCATGAGAGATTTGAAGATACAGTCATACCCAACAGAGTAATAGAGTCTGAAAACTTAAGAACTGAGCCATTCATACTTACAACAGGAAATGATCGATCTTTTTTGGCGGACACAAGGCAACGCTGAGTTTTGTTAGCATTAAATTTGACTAGATTATTGCTTCCCCATTCGAGAATACGTTGAATGTCTTTGTTGATTGAAATTGCCATTTCAGCTTTAATTTCTTGATTTGACATAGAAGGTGGATTATCACTATGAGTAGACTGAGATGAACTACAGTAAAGAGTGCTATCGTCAGCAAAGCAATGGATGGGGTTAGTTGTTGAAGAAATAAGGTCATTTATGTACAGTAGAAAAAGTGTAGGCGCTATAACGGATCCCTGTGGTACGCCCGCGTTAATGCTAACTTCTTTTGAAAAAAAACCATCAACTACGACAGGTATTCGTCTTTTATCAAGGAAACTAGAAACCCAGTTGATGGGCGTATCATTTAACCCAAACCAGGTGAGTTTGGCAAGTAAACACTTATGCCAAACTTGGTCAAATACCTTTGAGATATCTAAAGCGACTACAACTGTTTCACCGGGCTGCTCTACTGTATTGTACCAAACTTGGGTCACATATGAAAGAAGATCGCCTGTTCAACGACTTTGCCTAAACCCATATTGGTGGTCACTAAGGAGTTTGTTAGTTTCAAGGAACGTGAGCAGTTGCTGATTGATTGCTTTTTCCATGATTTTAGACCAAATGGAAGTGATGGCAATTGGTCGGTAATTTGAGGGATCGGTCTTATCGCCTTTTTTGGGAATAGGTTGAACATTTGCTAACTTCCATGATGAAGGGAATTCCCCAGAAGGCATAGAGATCGTATAGAGCTTAGATAGGACTGGTACTAGTTCAGTGGAACATTTCTTTAAGAGAATAGCTGGGATACCGTCTGGGACAGTCGCCTTATTGAGATCAAACCTACTGATGATCGATTCCAAGAGCTTGTACCGAAAATGAATTGGTTTCATAGCGTATGAAGAGGGCACATCTTTTCCAGAATCATTGAGACACGAGTTTGATGCAAATAAATCCACAAAAACGTTGGCTTTGTCTACAGAATCAGCAACTACCGATCCGTCAATAGACGCCGGGGGATGAAGATGTTCCAATGTTTTTACTAATGGCTTGAGCTAAAGACCAAAATTTACGACTGACTAAAGGAGATGTAGCTAGTTCATTGTATTTTCGTTGTTTGAACAACTTTTTAGTTTTCACTTTTGCAGATATTTCTAGCACCAACGTATTCTACATGACTGTCGACCCATTTGTTAGATTTCCATTTAATGTAACATTTATTTTTTAAAGATATTGCATCAGCACAAGCCTTATTGAACCAGGGTTGGGAACGTGAATGACCTACACGGTACTGTTTTTTGGGAATGTATAACTCCATTCCCATGAGGATGACTTCAGATACTGAAAGAGCGATGTCCGAAGAAGAGGACGACTTAAAACAATATTCACGCCATGGAAAGGTTGCGAAGAAATCCCGTAAATTACTCCATCGAGCTGACTTAAAACACCACAAGGTTCTATCGGTTTTGCGAACAACAATGGAATTAGGTACAGTAGATATGATTTTTATTAGACAATGGTCGGAAAGACCTAAAGGCGAAAGAACGGAAGTTTTATAAACATGAGGGTTTGATGTAAGAAAGAGATCGAGAAGAAGTGGAGTACGGTTAGGGTTATCAGGGATTCTTGTGGGTTCAGAAATCATTTGTGTGAGATCACATGAAATAGCAAATGTTTCTGCACTATGACCAGCGGGATTTGTAGTAGATGAAAATTGAAGCCAATTAGAGTTATGAACATTGAAATCGCCTACAAATGAGATATCGCAAGATGGAAACTGAGACAGGAGATAGTCAACTTTCATACTAAGGTAATCGAAGAAGTCTTGAAAGTTGCTGTCATTAGGAGACCTATAAATGCAACAGTAGAATTTCACAAAATTAGGACCAGAATGTTTAAACCAAATCAAGTCAAAATTTTTATTTTCTAAGGAAGAAACCCTCTTGCAAGCAATTCTGTCCTTGATGTAGGCACATACGCCTCCTTTATATCGAAAGTTAGAGTGAATGTGGTATTGAGGAAATTGCAAGTCGGGTGACTCGGAGCTTTCAGAGGAGACTTGTGTTTCAGATAGAAACAAAATATCAGGTTGTATTTGTTCAAGATGTTGGTGAATAGCATTAAGATTAGACCTAATACCGCGGATATTGCAGTAGTGAATCAGAAAGTTGATACTTTCGATGACCGAGGTCGCTTGGGCCCTGCCCTCCCGGACATCCGAATGGGGCAGGATTTTACGTCCGGAATTTATAACCCTAGAAACCACAGCCATCTTATTTTTTAATTTGGGACTTTTAATCCGATATAAAGACAATGAAGGCGAGAAGGACGGATAAAGATGAGAATAGATTAAGGATGATGAAAAAGGTAACCGGCAGCCCTTACCGAGCTCAGAAAATCGGAGACCCAATATTAAGGAGCCCATGGTAAAGGTGGTGGTACCTCCCCGGCTGGCATAGAGTATACATGCGTACCACCTGTAAAATAGAATAAAATACGAAATGGAACTAACAAACACAATAATAAACGACAATAAATTACAGATGTCTTGGTTGCAGCATTGTAATTCTATTTATAATGCTACCAACTAGTAGAATTATTTTACCCTAGAATATTACCTTTAACGACAATCCTAAATATTATTATTACATTGTTACTGCTTTTACGTCATATGTCACATGCAACGCTTTTAGGGTTCCCAGGACTTTACAATTAGTTCATAAATATGTTAAATTTATATTAAAATACGAATTCATTATGTGTGTAAAATGAATATTCAAAGTTCATATTCAAACTGGATGCTTTATAATAAATTTGTTATATTTTCGGGTCACCAAGTATCTATGTATGTACGTATGTACAATGTGTTTTTCTACATAAAATTGTTGCAAAATTATGTATTTACGATATATATTTATATATTCATAAAATGTTACTAAAAATTTATAATTTTGATTTTATATAATAGCATTATAAACACTTTTGATTAATTTAATTTGTTTCAATTATTACGAAAAATATGCCTAGTCCTAACTCTATAAATAAAGAAAATTCTTGTAAAATGTGTTAAACCTACCTTATCAGTTAATGCAGAAAATTGAAAGAATCAATGCGATATTAAATCACATTAGATCATGTGATAATTTAATGTTTTGGTCAACGCGTTTCACTGGTTGCATAATTCTCGCGTTCCCCCCTTCCGTCTGTGTTTCCAATTTGCGCGCCTATAAACTATTAGTACGTCTCCTCTCGTCTTACTCTATGGAGCTAACCAATAAAAAACTAGAAACCCAGCTGTGTTTAATTTTCCTCCATAACAAACACCATCAATACCAACGCAGTTCAATATAGATCACATTTCAATGAACAAACAAAACAGGTTGGTTGTTGATTTTATTTAAAAAATTATTGTATCAATCCCAATCTGGCAATATCTTTCATAAAACTAAAAATAAAAAAAGTTAGGTACTATAATATGGTCACTGTACTCGACTACACTTTGTTCACTATATTTAAAAATTTTGAGTGACTATGGATTAGTTTATATAACTTACTCAGTTACTGGTTGTAGCCATATAAATTTACATAATAGTAGATTATATTACAAGTGAGTGAAATAATCTAACTTCATTTTTTCTGCTCATTGTCGCAAACTTACTTTTTTCTAATTCTGTATCATAAAGTTTACATTTCGTTCTGTACTGGGGTGAGAACAGAAAGATAATAATGCATAAAGTAAACTTAATTTTACAGTTTTTGGCGCATTTCGATTTATGCCATTGGCTACCCTGCATTTGGAGATTTTCCATAACGCTGTTAGCCCTAACCTCTAAAGATTGTGCGAAAAATTGTCAATTTCTAAATGTCAGTTTACTATCAGTGTAGCCAACATACAAAAATTCAATCTGACAATAACGAAAATTAGCAAATTTCAATTTCTACGATGAGAATGATGATCAGAATTAGAAAAAATTGTATAAAACACTTAATGTGTTTTGCCGTGCTCGTCCTTTGGACTCGCCCGGTAATACTAACATTATGATACCTGTATTTTAATATACTATTATATATCGGCGTATATTAATAAAAAATAAGTCACTTTCTCAGTTTTTTTAGAATAGTTTTCGATCTACTGCACATATAGTACATTCTTTGAACGTGATATATTTAGTAAGGAGTATGGTATTCAACTGCCAATGTGTTGTACTTATCCATGACTTAGGAATAAGTAATTCAGAAGGTGTATAAGGAAACCACCATTGGTGTAATTAGGTAATCGACGTTTCATTTCCTTTATTCAATATATGTGGTAGCGGTTAGATATTTTCTTTATTGCAACAAATACCTATTTTACGTAATTTGTTTTAAAATAATCAACCTAAATCGTGGTTAAAATATTTACAAGAACATTCTTTCTCGTATCAAGGTAATTACAAGTTTATTATTAAAGCTTTAATTTATGCATCTTTGGGTATTGAACAACTCGAGAGATTATTAAGCCGAGTTAGCTATTTATTTGCCTTGAATAGTTTTACAGTTGATTAGCTTTAAAGATAAAATCTTAATGTAATTCAATGATTTGTTTGATCGGTTTCTAGAATTTTAAAGGGCTAAAAAGTATTCAGTAAATTGAATTTTGTATTCAATTAAAGGAAAGTTTACAAACATAATAAGTATTAAAGACTGGTGTGATTTTGAGTATTATACTGTATTACATTGGTTAATATTTTACAATGACTTCTAGGCATTGCGTCAGTGATTATCATGATTATTAGCCATAATTTCAGTAAATGTTTCGCATTTAACATCTGTTAATTTTCATATACCAGTTTATCGAAGTTCACGTAGATATTTAGTGGTAATGATATTAAGTAATATTGATATTTGTTTTGATGATTTTTTTTATTTTTATAAATTTAATTAACGATTGTTTGTTTCCTATGTTGAATTTAAATAAATTTAATGAGCAAATTTAGGAATATGGTTAATATTCAATACGAGTATTATAGGAAGTCGGAGAGAGAGTAAAAGTGTTTGAACTCTCTAAGCAGTTATTGTAGTTTCATGAAAACATCAGCTAACCTTACGATAAATTGCAACATCTTATGTATTCTAAGTTTATTGTTTGGTAATTGTGGCATTAATTAAAACTACTAAGCTTATTTTCGTAAACTATATGGCACCTGCAAAATTTGAAGTAGACACTAAAAGCTTACATTTGAATTCGAGTTACCATCTTAACCAGTTGGGCTATTATTTTCATGTAATCACATAGAAAACAACTCTGACTATTTTTATTTCGGAAAAAAACCATTGAATTAGCTTGATTTTACATGCATACTCGACGCTTGGTTCGGATCGACCCTGTGAATTTCCACCATTCCTTACAAAAAATACTGCTCTCATATGTCGCAATTGGCTTCTTTCACCATGTTCAGTGTTTTTGACACCATCCAAAAGATGGTTATTCTTCTCATTAGTAATGTTAGTTTTCTGTTAGGTACTGTCGTCTGGTCAGCGATATCTGTTAACTGTCTCGCTCCTTGCGTAATTTTTGCTTCTTGTAGTTGTATCCCATAAATTCTCTCTCCTCTTTAAGACTATGTGGAGAAACTGGATCATTGAAGTGTGGAGCATTTATTTCCGGTGTAACTCCAAAAGACCAGAGTATCACATTCCGGTTATTTAGTGTCTCTTAGATTTCCTTTGCTTATTTAAATGCCAAATACACAAACTACCAATTCATCTCATTGGCAATACTAGTTTCTCCTAAGTATTGTCGCTTTAGACTACGCCAAGTGTTAGGAGAAATGATACAAATTTAGTTTCCGATCACTAATGAATGTACAGCTAAAAGATAATACTTTATTTCATTATTTCAGTTAATTACTTAATAAAACGTGTTTTTTTGTAAGGTTGAAGATATTAAACATTGATTAATGCTGGAAAATTTATTTTAATTTGTATAAAACTTTGAATATGGCTGACATGGTTGACATTATTTAAATTGTAAAAGTTTATTGACTACATAATTTAGTGTTTAATTGAATGTATATGTAAAGTGGGCAAAAATATATGGGGCATAATTATGTGATTTTAGTTTTTCCATTAATTTGATGGTTGAAATTTTATTCACTAGGATAGGAAGAGTGTCAATTTGATATTTAATACATACACGTATTGTAGATATATTTATTGGTAAAAGAAATAGTATAAGAAATATCTACGTACTGTTAGCCATTTTGAAAAGCTGTTACGCAAAATTAAAAAAGATTTAAAGCACTTCCGCATTCTCATTTATTTAGAGTACGGTACAGAGTAAGAGTTTGAACAGCCACTCAATTATCATATCGGTATCTTCACAATTTACAGTAGGACTATTCCTGTGTAAATAATTAGGTGGCCATATCTAAGTATCTTTTACATTATGCTAACGAGCTTAATTACAATCAACTATTTAAAATAAAGATAATTATAAATAATTCTTTTATTATCTGATCTGACATCACAATTGCTTAATCTAGTTTGGTACTCAAATAGCACATTAATTACCCGTTCAGTCCAATGTATGTGTTTTGATTTAATTGTTTCCTCCGGTTTGCTTGAGCTTTGCTATCTTCTTCATGCACTATCATAGATGTCCATGCATACATATAGTGAAAACTCCGTGAAAAAACCATATACTTATCAACCTCTAATCGTAATTATTCTGTTTATCCTAGAAATCACATCGAAGATGCAGTATCTCTTGGATATCCTATGTTAATTGAAGATGTACTAGAAGAACTAGACCCAGTTTTAGATAATGTGATGGAAAAAAATCACATTAAAGTTGGTTCAACTTTCAAAGTAAAAGTTGGTGACAAGGAAGTCGATTATCATCCAAGTTTCAGGCTTTATATAACAACAAAACTAGCAAATCCAAATTATACACCTGAAATCTACGCTCGAGCATCAATAATCGACTTTACCGTTACTATGAAAGGTCTTGAAGATCAATTACTGGGAAGAGTGATTTTGACAGAAAAGAAAGAGATGGAAGCTGAACGTGTAAATCTTATAAAAGACGTCACTGCAAATAAAAGAAGAATGCTGGAGCTGGAAGCAAATCTATTGTATAAGTTGACATCCACTCAAGGTTCATTAGTGGACGATGAGACTGTTTTAGAAGTGTTGAATGTTACCCAAAGTACAGCAGCTGAGGTTAGGGAAAAGTTGGAAGTTGCCAAGGAGACTGAGATAAAAATTAATGCTTGTAGAGAAGAATTTAGGTAAATTCCTATTATCACATTCGTTCTTATACTTGTTTTCTTGCAGGCCGGTTGCCACACGGGGAAGCGTATTATACTTTTTAACCACAAGTATGGCAATGGTCAACTGCATGTACCAAACTTCATTAGAACAATTTTTAGAGAGGTTTGATCTGTCAATGGCACGATCAGAAAAAACTCCGATTACGGCTAGGTAACAATTTCATTGCACTATGAGCACCTACTTCTAAAGTTCAGTTTTAGACGGATTTTATTCATCATTGAATACATGACTTACGATATTTACAAATATAAAGTAAGAGGTTTATATGAAGTTGATAAATACATGTTCGTAATTCTTGTAACACTAAAAATTGATCTAAACCGCAATGCCATCAAACACGAAGAATTTCAGTACCTCATCAAAGGAGGTGCGGCTTTAGATCTAAACGCGTGCCCTCCTAAACCAGCAAAATGGATAACAGACATGACGTGGCTTAATCTGGTTGAACTTTCAAAACTAAACAATTTCCTAGCCATTTTAGCTCAGGTATTACATTTTTATCTAATGATTAGTTTTAAAAATAATGTAAACGTAGGTAGAAGATAACGAACGGAGTTGGAAAGCTTGGTTTGATAAAGAGGATCCTGAAGAACACCCGATACCGGATGGTTACAATTCTCTTGATCCATTCAGAAAACTTTTAATGATTCGGTATTTTGTTGCCCATTAAAATTTAATACTTATTTTAGATTACACAGGGCTTGGTGTACAGATCGTACCTTAACTCAAAGTCGTAAGTACATTGCAGCATCTCTAGGTCAACGATTTGCACAACCAATTATACTGAATATGGAAGCGTTACATTCCGAGAGTAGAGTTTCATCTCCACTCGTTTGTTTCTTAACAACGGGTGCTGATCCAACACCATACATAGAGCAACAGTCAAAAAGAATGGAGAACTTCACTAAGTGCATGTCTATGGGACAAGGACAAGAAGTGCATGCAAGAAAACTTTTAGCAAGTGCAATGGCTGAAGTAATCTTATATTTTTGATAATGGTTTTTACTATTTTAATTTCTAGGGCTTTTGGGCTTTGTTGCAAAACTGCCATTTGGGACTTGACTACATGATGGAAATCCTCTTAGTTTTTGTAGATTTGGAAAAAACACATGGAGTAGGAGTTCATCCAGATTTTAGACTTTGGTTAACAACCGAAGTACACCCAAAGTTTCCAATTAGTTTATTGCAAATATGCGTTAAATTTACTAACGAACCTCCTTCAGGTAACCACGCAGTACTTGAAGTCATTCCTAACTGCTGATTTTGTAGGTATTAGAGCTGGTCTTATGCGTACGTATGGTTCAATGAACCAAGATATGTTAGACAATAACGACCAATGGCAATACATTCCTCTTATTTATGCTATCTCATTCATGCATACGGTTGTACAGGAACGCCGAAAGTTTGGACCGTTAGGTTGGAATATACCATACGAATTTAATTCAGCCGATTGGTTAGCTAGTTGTATGTTTATTCAAAATCATTTAGATGATGTGGATCCTGTTAAGGGTCCCAGTTGGAATACAATTCGGTAAAATTTCACCTGTCAGGCCTCGTCAATAAATGCTTTTTACAGATATATGATAGGAGAAGTACAATACGGAGGAAGAGTAACAGATGATTATGACAAAATTCTTCTTAACACATTTGCAAAAGTTTGGTTTCATGATGACATGTTCAATCCAGATTTTTGTTTTTATAAAGGTTACAAAATAAACAGATTTAAACAGCTTGCCGATTATATTGTAGCTTTTGAGGCAATGAGCCCAACTGATCCTCCTCAAGCTTATGGATTGCATCCAAATGCTGATATAACGTATTAATTGAAAATCTAGATTAATACCAATTTGACATTACATTGATATCTAGGTACCAAACCAACGTCACTACAACTATGCTGTATACCATCATGTCCATTCAACCTAAATCATCTGGTGGTGGTGGAGAAACTCGAGAAGCATCAGTCTCAAGACAAGCTGCGGATATGCTAAGCAAGGTACCACCTGATTATGATCCGTACGAAGTTAAAGAAAGGTTTATTTCGAAATCGCATTACTCTTTTCTAAAAATAATGGTTTTCAGATTGAAGATTATGGGCATTTTAAAACCTCTTAATATATTTTTACGGCAGGAAATTGACAGAATGCAAAAAGTAATTAAGCTTGTGCGAGTTACTCTAAGGGACTTATTACTAGCAATCGAAGGTACCATCATAATGAACGAGGTAAACACCATCTTCAATGCAATAGCTTTTAGACTGCTTACCCTTTTCGGTATCTATCCCTTTAATTAAACTGTCCTTAAATTAAACAAATCATTATAAGTGATTATCGATCCTCCAATTCTTGCAATTGTGACTTGCCAAACTGGCACTACAATTTTATGACAGAAAATTTTAAATAAACTAGTAGCAAGGAAAAAACACTCTAGGTCTTACCTTGATGACCATTATTGATCGTAACATCACCCGCGCTTTGATTCCTGAAACGTAGCGCTTCAAAGAATAAACAAAACAAACGAGATAAGCTTACTTGTATTTTTATTCACTCAGAAATTCTGTAAAGCTCGCTTGTCCTTATATTGCTCTTCTCAACCCTAATCTGAATAACTGAGTTTAACGTACTGAAGCTAAAATGACTTTTAATTCCTCAGTCACAGGATATTATAGCCTTGAAAAGTCCAATAGAAGATAATGGACCGGTATGCAACGGACTATTATGTTTCATATTAAAAACTGCAACCAGTACCAAAAGAATCAAAACCTTCTTACCATTTTACAATTAACCTTATTGGACCTCTAACCCAAAACTCCTGATGGGTTAAAATAGATTTTAGTAATTTAAGATACATCAACTCACTATTTGGACATATTTTGTGCCCAATTGCAACCGGAAGAGTAGACAAAATTATTTTACGTTGCAAAACTCCAACCGCGAGTTAGCAATACGTAATTCGTTACGGAAATAATGCAAGCAGTAGCCTACTGGTTTGGTTATAAACAGATATTAACTCCATATTATCGTTCAGACACCGATCTTAGAGAAAAACGAAATCGAGATGTTACATTTGAGCACCACAATGTGTTCAATAACGAGATACACTTCTGCCTTCCTAACGTTTGGAAGGATTAAGGGCGCCGTTTGACGAAGGAAAAATCTACATGCCGTTATAACCACTTACTTAAAAAAATGTGCAAAGTACACATTCATGTTGACGCAACCCAAGATCCTTAAAACTTTTTCCCTGATATAAATCGTGGTCTTAATTGAGTATATACCGTAAGAGATGAGGTTGTTGTTGATACGTGTACATGGAGTAGTGTTAAAATCACCATCGGAGTACCATTCTTTGATCATTTAAAATTTAATCCGATAAGATTACTTAAAATACGTAACTAGGCGTTTGTAGATAATATAGTTTAATTTTAAATTCAAGAGTTAGCAATTTTTTAGACCGATAAATTAACCCCAATATAAAACGTTTTTGTCAGTTTCACAGTGATAAAAAAGGTGCATGCTTTTATTTCTTACTTCTTTTGAACTTGAAATTTTTCCATCAATATTTTTGGTCGAAAAACTTTGGCAAAATCGTGAGACCTTCATGTCAGTTTTCTCGTAAAAAAACTGATTGGCAAAATTATTTCGTTATAAAGAGAAATTTATCCGGTAAAATAAAAGCTCTTGTGTTTTTATTGTTGACTAGTTACTTTCCAATTGGCAAAAATACATTTTCATTCAGTACTGTTAAGTAATTTATTTTAATTAATTAATTAAGCTTTATTTAAAGTGCTAATGAGATGGTTTTTGATTTTACTACAGATATCCCACTACTTTAAAAGCAAGGCTGCAATATGGGGTAAACAATGATTAAATAGATACATTTCAAGTAAACTAAAATGGTAGTGAAAATTATACTACTACCGGATCTAAAACGCTCGTTATTACTGTAGTGTTTGGCATGAAATAAAATTATATTTTGGGTTACTTCGCTCGCAAATAACGCTATTGTGTCAAAGATACTGTGCTATAATAAGTATCAAAAAGATCTTGAGCCACAAAGTACAAACTTCAAACATATCACGACCCTGACTTCATAATGAATTTCTATTACAAACGAATTATAGCATCTGCTAATTTACGAAAAAAAATCTATGCCTCATACTAACAAAATATGCAAATAAAAGGTATTTTGATAATGTAAACCTTCACATGTTAAAATACTTACCTTTTTTGGTTACCGTTTTGGTAACACTTATAGTTATCTTCGTCAGTAGTGACATTAACTTTTAAAACCGTTAACGATGTTGAAATAATTTTGTGAATAAAAAGGTTTAGATTGTGTAACATTAATATACAAATACACCATTAAAAAACCCAAAAAAAAGATAACTATTTTAACAAGTATTTTATTTAAGATTATTTTTGTAAATGTAATGTAATTGGCAATACTGTATGTAATACAATACACTGAGCGTGGTTCAATTCCGAACCACGGTTTACAGAAGGCGTGAATTTTAAAATATATAATTGTATCTGTAAGGCAATCAGATACACACGTATGTACCTCAATTATGCTCCCACTTAAATGCAATAACTCTTTCCCAGCTTACCATTTTTGCATTTATCTCTTTAATCAGAGTGTCGTTAAAATAACACCGTAAGGCAACTCCTGCCGTGACTAGGACATGCGTTACTGGCAAATTTGTACAGGGATACTTGGCACGCACAATACTTTTACCTTCCAGAAGGAGGTTAAGCAATCAACTTCTTCTTCACTATCGCTAAATTCTAACTTGGCAAAGTTTTGCCACTATGTGCCACAATTTGTCTGTGCGTGCGTGCGTGGGTGTGCGTGTCCGTGTGCGTGTGCGTGTGCGTGTACGTTTGCGTGTGCGTGTGCGTGTGCGTGTGCGTGTGCGAGTATGCGTTCGCGTGCGCGTGCGCGTGTGCGTGTGCGTGAGCGTGTGCGTGTACGTGTGTGTGCGTGTGCGCGTGCGCGTGCGTGTGCGTGTGTGTGTGGGTGGGTGTGTGGGTGTGTGGGTAGGTGGGTGCGTGTGTGGGTGTGTGGGTGTGTGGGTGCGTGTGTGGGTGTGTAGGTGTGTGGGTATGTGGGTGTGTGGGTGTGTGGGTATGTGGGTGCGTGCGTACGTGCGTGGGTGCGTGCGTGGGTGCGTGCGTTTGTGTTTGTGTTGTGTGTGTGTGTGTGTGTGTGTGTGTGCGTGCGTACGTGTGTGTGTGTGTGTGTGTGCGTGTGCGCGTGTGTGCGTGGGTGTGTGTGTGTGTGCGCGCGTGTGTATGTGTGTGTATGTGTGCGTGTGCACGTGCGCGTATGCGTTCGCGTGCGCGTACGCGTGTGCGTGTGCGTGAGCGTGTGCGTGTACGTGTGTGTGCGTGTGCGCGTGCGTGTGCGTGTGCGTGTCCGTGCGCGTGTGCGTGTGCGTGTGTGTGTCGGTGGGTGTGTGGGTGGGTGGGTGCGTGTGTGGGTGTGCGTATGTGTGCGTGTGCGTGTGCACGTGCGCGTATGCGTTCGCGTGCGCGTGCGCGTGTGCGTGTGCGTGTGCGTGAGCGTGTGCGTGTACGTGTGTGTGCGTGTGCGCGTGCGTGTGCGTGTGCGTGGGCGTGTGCGTGGGCGTGTGCGTGTGCGTGTGCGTGTGTGTGTGGGTGGGTGTGTGGGTGGGTGGTGTGTGGGTGCGTGTGTGGGTGTATAGGTGTGTGGGTGTGTGGGTGTGTGGGTATGTGGGTGCGTGCGTACGTGCGTGGGTGCGTGCGTGGGTGCGAATGTTTGTGTTTGTGTTTGTGTGTGTGTGTGTGTGTGTGTGTGTGTGTGTGTGTGTGCGTGTGTGTGTGTGTGCGTGTGTATGTGTGTGTATGTGTGTGTATGTGTGTGTGCGTGCGCGTGCGAGTACGTGGGCGTGGGCGCGCGGGTGCGCGTGCGCGTGCGCGTGCGTGTGCGCGTGCGTGTGCGTGTGGGTGCGCGTGTGCGTGTGGGTGCGCGTGTGCGTGTGCGTGTGCGTGTGCGTGCGCGTGCGCGTGCGACGGGCGGGGGGTTTATTAGACGCTGTTTTTGGTTTTTTCAAATATTTATGAAATAGCTTCGTATTTCAAAGATATAAAAATACGTACATACAGGTCTAAAAGATAAGGATTTATTACGTTCTGTGCCACTTTGTTGATACGATGCGTAATTTCGCGGCAAAAAATTCCTAAGATAAAATTTAAGTCATTTTTCAAGTTTTTGCAATATCTTAATAGCGATCATCTTTATAGGAAAATGTGTGAACATATTTTTTAAAGGTAATTTAATTTTGCATTACTATTCTCTGTAAACTGGTCTATTACTATTCTCTATAAACTGGTCTATTACCAAGCCAAATAAATATAAGTTAAAGTATTGATGGTCAAAGTGGCTTTTCATTCTCTTCATTTTATTAAAACTGCTTTAAACCAATTGGATGTAGACGACTGAATCTTCACGCAATGGTATACTCAAAAACAAAGAAACAAAAATGCCCAATAACACAGAGACAACCATAACCTGATAATTAAATCGTACAAGTCATTCTGCTCAACTACACTTTCTAAAATGTCCCTTAATTAATAACAATTCATTTATTCTTGTATAGTAAATATGCCTATTCTGTATATAACAAGGTGATTAGACAATTCAACTATCTAAAGACCTTAACACCTACACTGCAACATGTAACTACATAACCTCTGGTTTTTAGAACATCCTGAATAATTTAGTCGCCACAAAATTGCAAGAATTTAAACAATCGTTACTACCAAAACCATCCACATAAATTTAATTAAAGTTTTGGACTTTAACTTAATATTGCAACAGTTTACTTCAAACGCTGCCTTGAATGTCCGACTCTCATTCAACAATCAAGAATAAACTTCACGGAAAATTTAGATCCGTAACTACGGTATTTCCGTGGAAGTACGGTCTATTATTATTAGACCACAACTACACGGACGACAACTCAACATTTCTGCACGTTACACGAAGATAACAATAATGGGATTTTGCAAAAGTGGATCAATAACCCCTTTATTGCTACTTAACCCTGTCTAAATTAGTAAAACGTGGCATTCTATTCGTTAAATAAAATATATTCATCCCCTTTTCTGTTTTTTTTTATCAAACAGTACATATTGCATCTTTTCTGAATTCAGGTTGTTGTAGTTCCCGTTTTTTTTTAAATAACAATAAAAAAAATCCAATTCTACTAATCAGATTATAAAAGATCTTTTATTACAGGCCCTTAGAGACGCCTTAGATATGATATACGATGCAATGGTTCCAATGGTTTGGCGTAGAGGGTCTTGGTTGTCAAGTTCAATAGGATTTTGGTTTACTGAACTCTTGGAACGAAATGCCCAATTTAGAAGTTGGTGCTTTACAGCAAAACCTGCCGTATTCTGGATGACTGGGTTTTTCAATCCGCAAGGATTTTTAACAGCGATGACCCAAGAAGTAACTCGTGCGCATAAAGGTTGGGCGTTGGATCAAGTGGTATTGCACAATACTGTAACAAAATCATATTGTGAAGATGTCAAAGGTGGACCATCTGTAAGTTTTTATACACTTTAAGCGTAGATTTTATTGATTTTTTTAGGAAGGTGTTTTCATTCACGGTTTGTACATAGATGGAGCAGGATGGGACAAGAAAAATGCAAAACTAGGAGAAGCTGTGAATAAGGTTTTGTATACAATAATGCCTGTTGTCCATGTTTTTGCCATTTTTTCGACATCTCCTAAAGATCCTGCTTTGTATAAAGTAAATATGTTGCAACCAATTAATTGATTTTTTAACTTACAAATCTGTTTAGTGTCCAGTATACAAAAAACCAAGAAGAACGGATTTAAACTTTATTACTCCCCTATGGTTAGTAACTGTGAAACCTCCTCAACATTGGACGTTAAGAGGTGTCGCTCTTTTATGTGATATTAAGTAAATGTTAGTTCTAAGTATCCCTTTATGTATGGTTCTAAAAATAAAATTTTACTTTAATACCATTTGTATCGGTAGAAACAGAGTACCTTCACCTACCACATTTTCCTGAATGTAACTTTTAACTGCATTTTAATAACTTCTGAAAATTTGTTTAGCTAGTATCGTTATCTAATTGCTTAATTCGAATCGAGTTGGTTCTTCCCTATGCAAATTGATAAGGATAGGCCCTGATTAGTTTCTTCTATGTTGCGTGATTACCTACATAAGACAATTTATATTTTAATTGAAATGGAAAAAACTCATTAGCTTCCCCTGATCTGATTTTTGAAAATGATTCCGTTTTTTTAACTGAATATTTACTCATTTATTTACACATCCTACTTGTACATTAGCATAAAAATAGGAACTACAGCCCTGTCCATAAAAATTAAAATTGATACTTATGTAGGATTTTAAGTTAATGTGTAGGCAACACACATTACGCCGACCTAGAATAAAATTGAAACTATCTACATATCTACTAATCTATATATGTCCGTTATAGACTTCGTAACCATCCATCCAATCGCATGAAACTTTTGGGAAGTTTTTGAGTACACTCCCGCGAAGGTTTCTAGCATAAATTTTTATTAAATAGCGGCTCCCAAGTGCCCTCATAATCTTTCGACGCAGTAACGCGCACCGGGTACGGCTAGGTTTTATTAGCATAGTAGAACACGCAGGGTATCCGCTATGTTTTATATTTGATCAAAATAACAAAAATAACTGTATTAAAAATATATGTAGCTGAGTGCTGACTTTTAATCGAGTTTCAAAGTGGGTTAATCTACGGGTATTCAATTCGTCACGGGCAACGCCGTGCAGGGGCGGCTAGTTAATTATAATCTATACTAAACAACACAATTTAATTATATAGCAATTGTTTCCAATTGCTGTCAGTTATTCTACATAGAAGGCGCTCTACCACTTTGCTCATTGCTCATTGCTCATTTTGATCTACTTGGTGACAACTGTAACGGAGACAATACTTTTATGTGGCACCTTACAATTCCGTAAAATGATTGTGACTGGGAGTTCTCAACCCAGCAGCTAGCGAAAGTGATTAAGGCACTTTAGATGATTGGTAAATAAATTATTTGCACTAGTCTAGTATGAATGTTGGTACGCATGAGCGTCTTTAGTACTAATAGTTATTCGTTAATTGCAAACTTCATCGTTACACTACGCAATAACTGTAAGTAAAAATAAATTACGCAAAACACATTAGTTTAGTTAGTTATTTTACCTCAAACAAACCAAGCTTCTTGTATAACCGTCTGTGTTTAAAGTTAACTATAACGAAAAATAAATGCTCCTGGCACAAATTTTTACCTATACGGTAACTATATAGATATTTACAACAAAGTTAACATTTAGAACAAAAAAACAGTACAGCGAAGTGGCAGGTAAATTTAGCTGTCGATTACAACTCACACAAAACCACACCACACACAGGCACACACTCACACACACACACACGCACGCACACGCATACGTACCTGCACACGCATACGCACACGCACACGCACACGCACATATACAGACAGCCAGACACACAGACACACAGTCACACAGTCACACAGGCACACAGCTACACAGACAAACAGACACGCATATACGCAGCAGACACTCAGGCACACAGACACACACACACACACACACACACACACACACACACACACACACACACACACACACACTCACGCACGCACGCACGCACGCACGCACGCACGCATCGCACTCACGCACGCACGAACGCACGCACGCACCCACGCACCACGCACGCACGCACGCACGCACGCACGCACGCACCACACACACACACACACACACACACACACACACACACGCATAGAGATATACAGGCACACATACTCATACACACGTAATACACACATACACAAAAACACATACCTCGCACGCACGCTACCCACCCACCCACCCACCCTCACACACACACGCACACACGCCCACACCCACACACGCACACACGCACACACGCACACACGCACACACGCACACACGCATACACACACAGACACGTACACACACATACACCCCCCCTACACACTCGCACATACACGCACAAACACACTTGAACAGATACACACACACAAAGACATACAGGCACACTCATACACTCACAGACACACAGACAAACACACGCACACGCACACGCACACGTACACGCATAGGCACACGCGCACGCACACGCACACGTACACGCACGCGCACAGTCACACGGGCACGCATACACACACGCACACGCACAGGCGCACATGCCACAATTTTGACGTTTGCTGGTATCTCTAAAGAGTGTTAAAAACCTAAAGTTCGTAAATGTTCACTGCTGCACTAGTGCAGTAAATACAACATTCTTTTAAAAGTAAATCCAAAAAACAGCGTCATAATGATTGCAGTGATGCTCATTAAGTAAATTTTATGCATTTTCCGTGACTAGATGGTTTTTAATCGAGAAATAGAAGAAGAGATCTCAAAATATTTATGCTCCAATTTCGTTGGAAAAAAAACATTGCATTATTGCCCAATATGTAAATTTATTCATTTCCCTTTGCCACAATGATTTTAATCAAAAATGTCAAAGTTATGCACCAATTTTGTTGGAGAATCCAAATTAAGTTTTATGCATTTTTCGTGACCATATGGATTTTAGCCGATGTGTCAAAATCATTATTTATGCACGAATTTCGTCCAAAATGTCTCAAATCATTGCGTCATTGCCGAATAGGTGAATTTAATGCATTTTTATTGACCACGTGGATTTTGACCAAGGGATGTCAAAATCGTTATTTATTCACTAAAATTGCTGGAAAATCTTCTCAGAGAATTGCGTCGTTGCCCAATAAGTAAAGTTAATGCATTTTTTATGACCTTATAGATTGTGGCCAAGTGATCTCAAAATCTCTATTTATGCACAAATTCTGTTGAAAAAACGTCCCCAAGCATCGTATAGATGCCAAATAAGTAAATAATCCGCATTTTCTGTGACCACATAAGTTTTGCACCAAGTCATTTCAAAATCGTTAAAATTTTTATGTATACACCGACTTCGTTGAACACATCTCACAACATTACATCATTGACTACATGAATTTTGACCACGAGATGTCAAAATCGCTATTTATACATAAATTTTGTTAAAAAAACGTCAGAACAAATTGCATCGATGTCCAATAGGTACATTTTATGCGTTTTCCATAACCACTTGGATTTTGGATAAATGATGTTAAAATAGCTATTTATTCACCAGTCCCATGCGCGGAGCGGCTTATTGCGCTGTTTGGCAGGAAGGAACTAAATGCTCTTAATTTTGTGGTCATCATTTTGGGAAAAGTGTCTGCGCAGAACTTAATTTTTCTTCTAACGTCAGTAAACATGACATTGCTGACGCAATACAAGATACTAAATTGTCATTTTGTTGTTCTCATTCTCGAGCGGCGCTAAAAAAAACTTTAGCGACGCTCACCAGCGGCTGTAAAGTGACAGGGATAATCAACAACGATCTTATCATGGAATTTAAATTCTCTGCAGTTACGATTTGCGAAAATTAGGCCAGCAGTACACTTTTGCGGTAGATTTTTACATGCCTATTACCAATGCATTTACCAAAGGCTTCATATTTAACTGTACAAATACTGTACGACTTGGTTGGGAGCAAGTCGGATAGCGCTTCTTTGGCTGCTGCACTGATTTCTGGAGGCGTACATGGCATTTCGGAGTAAGACATGACGAAAACTCTACAAAATATCCCCAAATAATTATAAAAAAATGATCAAATTGCAAAATAATACTTACAAATTTCGAAAACGCTTCCAGTTTTTCCTAATGTCAACTTTTTTAATTTACATTAGTGTTTTTTTATTTTGCGGAATCCATAGCTACGCACGTTTAACGTTTTGCAAAGCAACCTATACAAATCCAGGTTAATCGTTTCGCCAACAATTTGTCTTAAAAATAACTGGGCCTAGGTTAGGTTTGAAGAAAAAATAGCATGTCTCGTCTCTAATTGCCGGCTTGCAAACTTTTCGACAAAAAAAATTGTCCCTTTAGCTCAGTATAAAATAATATACTATTATTTATGAATTTCATTGCGGAGTTGGAAAAATGCTTTTTCACAATGGTTAAAAACTAAATTTCATAATTGTATGGTCAAAATAATCAAACAAAATAATGCGTATATTCTTATTTATGCATTAATTTTGTTGGGAAACGGCAAAACGAATTCCCTAGGTGGTCAAGAAGTAAATGTTAGTTTATTACGGTTTTGGACATCATTTTGAACAAGATTATGCACCAAAACTTTATTCATCACTTTTGTTAGAGAAAGGACAAAACGCGATGCCGCGATTGACAGAAACTAACTTTAGCATATTATTGGCTTCAGAGTCATATTAGATGCACTATGCTCAAATGGTTGGTTTATGCGCAATACCTAGATGGACAACAATCACATGCTCTGATCAGATTATGGTTTTAGGAGTCATTCTATATACACAATACTCAACCTCTTGGTTGATTGGTTGTTTTCTATGTAAATGAGGCTATTCCTAGGTATACCAACCAAATATGACCAAATTAGTGTTTGCAGTAGTGTTAGATGTTCCATGTCCAAATTTTCTGTTTACATATTGTATTGTCTGGGAAAAACCAATGGTACTATTTTTCTAAGAATCAAACAATCAAATGTGTTATAAAATTAATTAAATTGTTATGTATAATATTAATATGGCCACGCAGTACTGCAGTTCGAAATGGGTTTATAAACGATATATCATAAACAAAGGTTCATCTTGGCAATGGTTTGAATACTGATTATTTTCAAAGTTCGTATCTACACGATTTAAAATTTTAGTTTTAACTGCTGATTTCGCTATTTTTAGAAACCATTTCATAAAGTCCCTGAACCTGCCTTACTTCTGATCTGATATAGATTTTTCTTACTTGTATAGAAACGATAATGAAACAAATAATTAATTTGTATTAATTTATAACTGTTTAATTATGTGGTTTGCGGTTTTGCAAAATATCATTATTTATTAATTCTTACGTATCGATTGTGATAAAAAGTAACAAATCTAATTCAAAAAATAGGTATGGTTTAGTATAACAGTAATATTTTTCTGTTACTACGCAATTATGCAAATTTTAGTAAATTAGTATCTTTCTTAAAGGTGAAGGAAGGGAGGAAAGCAACGTGCTTCTCCCTCCCCAAATGGGAGGGCGGGCTGCTCAAACTTTATACCCTCCTTCAGTCACAGCGATGGATTCCCAGCATACATATATGCATTTCCTGTATACGCATGATGTAATTAAAGGTGGGTGAGGTCAGGATACAATCGGAAGAAATTGAGTTAGGTTTTTACGAGGGAATATACTACCCCAGCATTCGCCTAAATAGCGCACATGATGTGCGTATACGCAGTGATCATGCCGCTATATTTCTGTGAGGAAAACTCCATGAAAAACCTGATACAAGATAAATGGTAACGGAGATCGAAGTCATTACCTCCGGCCAAGGAGATTGTTACCACAGGTCCAAGTAGTTCCACTTTCAATAACTGGTGTGACAAGAGCATCTCTCATTAGTCTATGGTGGGCGGAGGAAGCCGTTAAACTCTGACGTAGAAAATCATTAACAGTTTGTGAAACAACGACATAGAGGGATATTTATTATTTATTAATGCTGTAATCTAATAATCAAACAAAGTGATTAATAAATAATAAATTGTGATAAGTGATGTAATGTAATCAGTTGCGGAAATTATGGATATTGTGATAACAATTATGGCAGTTGTAGTACTACCGTATGTAGCAAAAGTAACAATTTTGGTACATGTAGCAGTTTAAATAATAGGTCAAGTGTAGAATTTGTTAGTAACAGTAATTATGGAGATTGACTCATATGTACCGATTGTAGCAATTATTTCAGAATAAAATTATAACAATCTAGTGATTACGGTAACTGTAAAGGGTTATATTTCACTAGGACACCACGGTAGCGCAACCGGTTGCGACACCAGCGAACCCCACACAGATTCCATATAATCATATTGATGCATAAAGCAGGACGCACATTATCGCGGAACGGAATGGATCGGAATGGAATGGAACGGAATGGAATGGAATGGAAATTTTGAATCACCGCACATTAGCGCGGACTTCCTCGGAAATATTTATTTGTATTTGAGTAATTTACTACTAGACTGGCTTGGTTTAAGTTTTAGTGTTTGTCGTTCTTTTGCGATGGATACTTCAGACGAAGAATTTGTGGCATTGTGTGTAGTTTTAGAAGAAGAAGAAATTGAAAGAGAAAGTAATAAAAAAAACGCAAATGGGTTCATGAAATTAACTTGAAAAGGCAAGAATATGGCGAATTTCATCATCTATTCCCAGACCTATTGGAAGACGAGCAAAAATTTTTCAAGTATTTCCGGATGTCTAGCGAAAAATTTTACGATTTGTTAAAAATTCTGGACATTCGGAAACAAGATACGACATTTTGAAAAGCTATAAGTGCAGAAGAAAAGTTGGCGTTGGCATTAAAGTAAGTACATACTTTTATAAATGTTTATTTTACAAATTTGTATAAATATTATTGTTGTCAATTGTTACTGAATAGTTATTAGAGTTTGTTGATTCAGTACTATTAACCACATCAGCATTTGAACTTGATTTTTTCATTGCTTCCAGCTCTAATTCATAAAGCAACATTGAAATTCGATGTTTTACTTCAATTTGTAGTTCAGGAGACAAATATCGTGTCGTTTCTTCAGCGGATTCAAAAAATTTTGTTAAGTGATCCGCTTTTTTACGCTTTTCTTTGTTTTCTAAGTACTGTTGTAACACTTCTGCTGATTTTAATTTAGGTTTTGGGAGGCGTTTTGGTTTGGAGACAGTTGATGTATTTGAAGAACTAGGTGTTAAGAGTATATTATCTGATCGAGGTGATGATATTCTTTCTGGGCGAGGTGACCACCTACATCTTCAGAATTTTCATTTTGTTCATTCATTGGATCATCAGTAGGGAAATCTATGTTTGATTTTTGAAACCTTTCCTTCAGATTCGGAAGAAGAAAATTCATTTCATCTTCATATTTCCATTTTTTTGGGATACAATCTGCAGAATCGCCACTTTTGCCGCGTTTTTTGCCTTTTGACTTCCTGTAGCAATCTTTCAAATTTTCCCATTTCTTCTTACAATCATCGACTGAAAAGAGACCAAATTATTAATATTTTTTTCAGGTTTTTGGGACATGGTGATTCATTTGTTAGTTTGGCGTTTAGCTACAGACTACGGAAAATCTACAGTTCGAAGCATCGTTTATGAAGTTTGTGCTGAAATTTGGTCAAAACTCCATCCCATTGTGATGCCATCACCATCAACTGAACAGTGGCAAAATATAGAGAAAGATTTCTGTACAAAATGGAATTACCCAAACTGTATAGGGGCTTTGGATGGGAAGCATGTTGTAACGGAAAAGCCACCAAACAGTGGCTCAACTTATTTTAATTGTAAAAAACAATTTAGTGTGGTCCTGATGGCGCTAGTCGATGCTGACTTAAGATTTATTACCGTTGATGTTGGGGCTTTCGGCAAAAATAGCAATGGAGGGATTTTCAAAAATTCGACATTAGGAAGAGCTTTGAATGGTGGTACGTTGAAAATACCTGGACCAAAAAAGTTGCCTGGAAGTGATATTTTGATGCCTCATGTAATTGTAGGGAATGAAGCTTTTCCTCTAAGTACAAATCTAATGCGTCCATATCCTGAAGTTCAACTACGAAACAGCAACATTAAAAAAATTTACAATTACCGACATAGCAGAGCTAGATGATGTAGCGAAAACGCCTTTGGGCTACTTTGTAAAAAGTTCAGAATTTTCTTCAAAACTGTGATAGGATTACGATTTTTTAGCGATTTACCGTCAAATTTTTGTTGTCAAGTTGAGTTTTATGAATAAATTTGTTTAACGTGTGTTGCGACCTTTAGGGAAGGTGTGTGGCGAGCTTTAGTTTTTTTTGTTTGTGAATTATTATTCCGTAATTTAGATTGTTTTCCTTATTATTCCCCGTTTATTGAATGTTGAGTAACGTATTATTTGTAAATAGTTGTATATAAGTGCAAATAACGTTTATTTCGTTTGATTTCCTTAAAAATTATAGAAAGTTTTGTAAAATTACGTAACTTAGAGCAAGAACGTAGATTTAAATGCATATAATGTCATGCTGGCGACATAAAGTCGCTTAATTGTAGTGGTTCAGATTAATATTGAGTATGTTGGTTTTAAATCGTAGAGGTAGAATGTGGGACTAATTGCTTGTACTTGAATGAAAATATAGAGATATTTTGCACGTTAAGTCTGCTGCCGTTTGAGATTTTGAAAACTATCGAGTCCTTACGGATGAAAACGAAGTTTGGGTGTAGGGGTATCAAATCTTCCCCTTCCGTTTTTTTAATTGGTGGAACTAAATTAAATGAGATTTTTTTTGAGTGGTGGGATTCAAAAATCCAAGATGGATTTTTGGTAATAATTTGTAGGATTCTAACGCTTGTTGTTACGCTTTAAGGGGTGGTTTAGAACATTGATATATAGGACCTTTTGGTGTTTAACGAACATACTTTTGTGTTGTAAGGGCAGTTTAGCTACTTCTGAAGAAAACCTGTGAAGGGATTTTAAGTAAAACTGTTCAACCATCAAAGGATTAGACCTAGTGCCGATTTCGATTTTACGTAATTAAGTACCTAGAGATCATCGTCGTGTTATATTAGTGCTTCAGTGACCTCTTTGGTTTATATCGCTTTTGCGGATTTTTTTTTAACATTAACGTTCTTGAAGTGCCACTTAATTGCCGTACAAAGCGTGTTGGAATATAAAGAAACTTTCGCAGTATATTAAAATTATAGTTATTTAAATAAAATTATTAACCTTTTGGAGTGTTAATGTGAATAAAACTATTTAAAAGATAAAAGTTAACAAGCAAGTTGAGCGCACAAATTATTATTATTTTGAAAGAAGTTTTTAATCAATGCAGTACCATTTTACCGAGATTAAATTAAGGAATTGTTTGTGTACCAAAGAATATTAGTCAACATTTTCATTCATCATTTGTCAGAGCAGGAAAATTCCATTTCCGTCATAGCAGTAACCGATCACCTGATTCGTTTTCAATTGTTGTAACACAGGAGAGGTGTTAATCTAGACATTAAGGTAATATAATATTGTGTTTTTTTATTGAGTGTTTCGAATTATTTTTTTTGTTAACGAAGGTTTGAAAGCGGTGTCGTATTTTTTTTAAGTTGTTGTTTTAAATTTAGTTATTGTAATTAATCATAATTCTGACGCTCCGCTTTCACACTTTTCATTTTAGTATTAACGGGAAATTGACCCTTTAGTAGTGTGGTTACATAATCCTCAATATATATAGGTTAAGGAATCTAGAACGGCGTTACGCAGGATCCTGGCCAGACATTCTGTCGCCTTTTAAGCATTTGTTTTTTTTGTTTATACGTATTATCGTATGTTTACATTTATAATATTTTGTTTATCTTTTTTATTTTATTATAGCTTTGTTAGGTTTTATAAAATTTGTTTTAATTCTGTGAAAACCCTTTTGTGTTACATAAAAGTTTTTTTGCAAATTGCAAATTTACCGGATTTTTAGAAGCGTAAATTTTAACGTAACGTAGTTACAGTTTTTTTTGTATTGAGTAATAGCGTAAATGATATTTAGTGTTTTATTTGATTTTTTTTAGTTGAGTATTAATTCATTTAGAGTGCCTTCAACAAAGGTGATTTTTTTTTGTCTTGTTTTGATTATTATTTAATGCCTAATTATTTACACTGAGGTGTAGTAACGTAACTTTATTGAGTGTTTATCACGCTTTTATTTGACAAGCGTGTAGTGCTATTTTGAAGCCCTATTTCAGGTGGTTTGCTGAGTTGCTGTCCCGCACACCTGGAATTGATTGCGGATAGGTAAGCGTATGTTTTTTGTATGTTTAGACACGCTATGTACTCGTAATTTTGGCACGACGTCCCTTATTTTGACTACCAAACATTCTGGCGCCCTTAACCGAACCGATTACGTCTTCATCCCCTATTTTGACTTACGTACGTTTTACTATTCTGGATGTGCAAAATTTATCAACATCATACCCACACCCATACGCTGGCTAGTCGGGGCAAAAAGGCCAATTTTATCTGTAATCCCGTTCTACCACCCGTTTATATCGTTACAAAACGTTAAACGTTATTCCTGAACATCTTGACATGATAATTATGGCAGGTACTTGCTTGCACAACTTTTTACGAAATGATAAATGTCCTTGGCAACCTGGTGAGCTAGAGAAATCTGAAGTGCCACAAGGATTACAGAGTCTGAGAAATATGGGAGCAAATTCTACTCGTGATGCAATACATATTCGAGATACATTCGCAAAATATTTCAATTCGCTTGAAGGTCCTGTCCCTTGGCAAGATGAACGAGCTCTGAGAATCCGGAGACAATTTCAATAATGTTTTTTTATACAACAAAAAATGGTTATATTATAACAATAAATATGGTTAGAATGCTTATAACTTATTTACCCGGCATTTCCATTTCTCGAGAAATTTCATCCCATGCATTTTCTTTCATTTGTTGATTATGATCATTTTTATCACTCATCAAATAAAGATATGGAAACTCACGAATTAAATTGATTAATTGTTCTGCATTCATTTTAAATCAACACACACAGAACTGTTTGACAATATAATGTTAATACAAATAACTTGCTCTTGTCATTTAGTATTTAATTTATTTCGTACGAGAAACAACCTGTCTTATTTAAAACTGCTTGTGCGTCGTGCGTATTTTGTAAACATACGATTGAAAATTGGAGGGGGCTGCGGAACAACGGAAGAAATTCGATCAGCAAGCAATCCCAGCGATTCGCTTCCGTTCCGATCCAATCCTCGCAGTTCCGATCCGCGGTAGTGTGCGGACTCTAACTTGATTATATACTTTTTAAAATTTTCGTTCCATTCCGTTCCGCGATAAAGTGCGTCCTGCTTAACTCATCTAGTGTCGGCTTGGTTGTTCCACCAGCTTGGTTGCTTCATTAGCCATGCAGCGTCTCGTCGAAGTAACTGGTAGAGCGACCTGCTGGTTGCCCCATATGAATATCCATCCCGAACACGTATGGAGTTATGTAAAACACAACAAGTCTTAACAATGCTTTTTGGAAGATCTATCTGTACATTCAATGGCCGGTGAAATATCTTCCAATTATTGGACAAAATCCCAAATGTACATTCAACATATCGTTGAGCCCTCGACAATCTACAGTTGAATTTTTTTTTGTATGATTGAGATTATTTCCCCCATATGGTCGCGTTAGATGTGTATATAAACCGAATGCTTGATGGGAAACAATGTGGGTTATTTTCTGATATTTTAGTGCATTCAGGGATTGCGAGTGCATCATAAATTAAGTATCGTTAAACACTGCTAAGTCACTGCTTTTTCCGTGGGCACCAATATCAATATAAGTAAATTTATAATTTGCATTACATACAGTGAGCAATACAATAGAAAAATAATGTTTATAGTTATAGTTCAAAGAATCAGAATCCGTAGGTTTAATTACTCTAACTGGTTTTGCATCGATAGCTCCAAAACAATGAGGAAAATTGGCATGACTTTCGAATCCTGATGCTAATTCTTTCCATTTTCCTTCAGTAGTTGGCAGTGTTATGCATGCTGCTAAATTTTGACAAATCACTGCACAAACGTTTCTTACCAGTTTCGTAATTGTATGTCCAAGTCGAAAATAGTAATGTAATTCCATAAACGAACAGCCAGTTCCAAGATATCTGCAAATGTAAATATATTTCATTTCAGGGCTTGCACTACAGAAAAGATGAAAAGGAATAAGGTCATGCTGGACGAAAAATTGAATATATTTATTTCAAGCAGTTGCAGTTCTCTCAAAGAGTGGTTGCAGTGAGGGACACGCCAGTTGAAAATAATGATACTGAGGAAAGAAACGAAGAAGAAAGAAACGAACAAGAACGAAACTATGAAGATCTTGCAGCAACTCGCTCGAAAGTAAAAACCACCAAAAAGGGAAGTTAGGTGCAGCAACTTGCGATACAGATCCGTTTATTGCAGCATTAAATAGGTCAATTCAGACTAGAGAACAACGGGACCAAATTACACCGATGAAGACCGATTTTTTTTACTGTCCTTACTGAGTACTCTGCGAGATTAGAAAGTAGCTACAAAAATTAAACCGATGTCTATTTTACAAGAAGCTGTGCAGGTCAATAGTTCTAATAATCATATATCTGGCTACGTTGATAATTATTGCATGCAGTACACAAATCAGCAGTTAGGTATTGCTACTGCAGCTGCTTCCACATCTACGGAAAATTACGTAGTAAATGTCCTATCACCCACAAACACAAGCACTTCTGATAGCTCTCAGTTCATGGAACTTATAAAAAATGTAACCTGCATACGTTCAATGTAAAATTTTTTGAAATAATAAAGATTTACTCTCATTATATTTAAATATCTTACTGTTTTGTTACATCGTGTTACCTTGTATAGTGCATTTCACGAGTAATTAGACCTCTGCAATATGGCCGCCATTTAAATTTGTCACCAAATAAAGCGCGGGAGCACTCATTAGCGTAGCACCTTTTGTCATATAAAAAAAAGTGAAAAACTTATTTGAATAAATTTATTATTAATAAATTCGCCTTCACCACGCTCACCTAGTATTATTATTATATACTATTTTAATACAAATTTTAAAAAAATGAACAAGTATGTAGTAAATTATTTTTTTATTAATAATTATTGCGTAATTAAAAATCGCAGAATTATAAACATTTAAAATAAATTGTCTATCCACTCATCGTCTAGGTCGGCCTCGTCTTCTGGCGACAAACATATATTTAAAGTAATGTCACTAACATCAAGCACTCGTTAGTTTTCCCAGTACTCTAAAATAATTTTATATTTTTTACATTTTAGTATAAAAACTACACAATCACTGCAACCGTTACAAATTATTGTTTACAGTATAATGGCATTAATGATTTCTAATTCACATTAAGCTAATGGAATAATTTGCAGTTGCAACATTAATTACGAATTAGTACTGGTAAATTTTCAGAAATTCTTAACAATAATGATATTTGTTTGAAACATTCTTTTATTTTAACGATGTTTATTTCTTACAATAATTAATTTAATTGAAAAATTTTCAATTTTACTAACCGAAGTTACCTCTCCGCGTGATACGCTACTGAGTTGGCAAATAATATTTTAAGACGTTTGAAGGTCGTATTTGTTATTATATTTGTCTTTTGCTATTATAATGTTATAGGAAAGGATGGAAAATGCGGTTCAGAGTAGCCAACTGAATTATCCCTTTCATTACAATGTTACACTTATAGCATTTTAGTTATTTTATAACTGGATGTTGTTCATAGTGGAATGGCGGCCATATTATAGAGGTCTAATTATTCGTGAAATGCACTTTGCCCATATTTCGTTATACATAACATCAATTCAAAATGAGAGGACGCACGACGTACCAAAACTTCTCCTCGGCTAGTTTTTTTTCGTTGTACACCATGATATGGTAATTTCTCATTTCAAAATTTAGTATAAGTGTAAATATTTGTGCACAATTTCGTATAGTCACAAGAAAAAATTTAAATACTTTTCTTCTACATTTTGTGATAGCGAGGAAATGTAAAATATAAGTAATTTCACACTACTCTGGTTTATTATTACTGGTGTGATTCTCTAGTTGTTCCACTGGTTGCCTCAGTGGTTACCCGACTGGTTGCTCGCAACCATGGTGTCGCAACCGGTTGCACTACCGTGGTGTCCTAGTGAAATCTAGTCCTAGCATCAGTGGTAATTGTAGTAAATATAGCAATGTAACAATTGTAGCAATTAAAGCAATAATATCCATCGTTGCAGTTATTGGGGTAGTGGGTGGCAATGGTGCTACTGTAGCAACTCTTTCAATTAATCTAGCATTTATGCAATAAAGGTGACCATAGCGAAAAAAATATATTCATGTAGTAGGTAATTGTAACTATTTAAGCAATTACATAACACTAACAATTGTAAATATTGTATAAACCATAAACATGCTGTTAACTGTAGCAACACCAATTGTAGTAATTTTTGTAATTATAGCAACACGTGTAACTAATATAGGTAACTAAGATATAAACTAATCTAGGAAATACACAAATTGTAACAATATCATATCTTTAATAATTACTAAAATTAGGATGATTTCAGCAATAATGTCATTTACAGCTAATGCTACCCGTGTCACAATTTGAGCAATTGGGCAATACATACTAATAATCATGATAATTATAGGTAATGGCGATAGGAAATATCAAATATGAGTACTAAAATAATTGCAGCATTTCTAACCATAGCTGGACTATATATAGTAAACACGACAGTGCAGCAATTCTTACATGAGCAGAGATTATATCAGGCGAGGCATGGCATTTGTAGCAGTTACGTACCTGCAACAGATCGCGATGTCTTCTCTTTTCTGAAATTAACAAATTCATCTAATATTTCAATAAGTAACTGTTGATTAAAGCTGCTAACATTTGTCCCATTTTAAAAAGTAGAGCACCCAGTGAAGTCGCCAACTATCGGCCTATTATCATATTAAATAACTTTCCGCGCTATGGTCACAACACACCTATAGTCTATAACGGACATAGGTAACAATTTTTGTGTTTTATAGATATACATTCTCGCATTTATCCTAAAATAAAAAGAATGATATCAGTCCACCAACACGAGTTCATCGAACATGGGTCTACAGTTACGAGCTTAACGTACTTATCTCATAAAATAGCAAGCGAGCTAGACAATAGAAAGCAAGTAGATGTTATATATACATATTTCAGTTTATGACAGCGCTCCTCACGATAGACTTATTACTAAACTAGAAAATGTAAATTCCACACTTCCTTCTTGTCGCCTTTAAATCCTATTTAAACACCTGTGTACAACGTGTTGCCTGCAACAATCATAAATCAGATAATATTGTAGCTACATCAGGAGTGTCTCAAGGGTCGAACTTGGGACCCTTTCTTTTGTCTATCAATGAACTTCCAAGACAAATAGTTAGTTACAAGTTATTGTTTGCAGACGATCTGAAAATATTTTCTTCAATATCATCTGATTCTGACAATGGTGTTTTTTAAATCGTTTGCCGTTAAATAAAACTAAACGTAAGGTTGTTACGTATTCTAGAAAACGCCAACCAATTCATTACAAATATATTCTTGATGCAACCTTATTTCAAAGAACTGAACTGATAAAACTTGTAGATTATTTTTTAACAGCGATATTCTTACAACTTTATTTTTTTCTCTTGTGCGTAGTAAATTAGAATACTGTTCTTTAAGAGAGATTGAAGCTGTTCAAAGGCGATTTTTGAAATATGTATGGTTTAAGGAGGGTAGTGTTTATCCGGTTATAATTTGTTACTGTCTAGAATTAATTTTTGTTCCTTAGAACACAGGAGACATATAACATGTCTGATATTTCTTCATAACTTATTGAATAACAAACTTGATATTCCTAACTTACTATTTTCCTTAAGTTTGTCAGGCCCCAAATATTACATACCTAGTTACCCATGTTCTCATTATAATAAACCACCAAGAAATGTTTTGTGTAAGTCCCCTGTTCTAAACTGCTGTAAAATTTATAACAAGTATTATGTAGTATTGGATTGAAAGTCCAAAATTAAAAGAAAAGATGGCTGTGGTTTCAAGGGTAACGAATACCGGACGTAAAATGCTACTCCGTTCGGATATCCGTGAAGGCAGGGTCCAAGCGGCCTCCCTCATCGAACTGATCCATTATTGCAAGATCCGCATTACCCGGTCTAATCTCAATGATGTTCACCATTATCTTGAACAATTACAACCTGACATTTTGTTTCTATCTGAAACACTAGTCTCCCAGTGACGTAACTTTCAAGACTGTTTTGATTATCTTAGTTTGAAAGTTGACTATCTTCTGTCTCAGTTTCCATCTTGCGATAGTTCAATTCTGAGAGATTCAATGTCTATAACACTAATTGGCTTCAGTTTTCATCTACTACTAATCCTGCTGGTCATAATGCAGAAACATTTTCATATGGTCTCACACAAATGACTTCTCAACCCACAAAATCTCTTCCTTACATGGTTACAGGCCAAATACTCATTAGAGCAACAACCCCTAAAGTCAAGGTGCAGGCACGGCATAGCTCAGTGGCGTAGGCGGTGTACTTACTTAATGCTGCAAAAGGGCACTCATCACACTCCAAAAACGTCTCCTTAATATTGGGTCTCCGATTTTTTGAGCTCGGTAAGGACTGCTGGTCACCTTTTCTTCATGCTTAATTTATTCTCATCCTTATTCTTCCTTGTCGCCCTCGCTTTCTTCCTATCGAATTGAAAGTCCAAAATTAAAAGTTACAAAATAGATGGCTGTGGTTTCTAGGGTAATAAATACCGGACGTAAAATCTTGCACCATTCGGATGTCCGGGAGGGCAGGGCCCAAGCGGCCTCGGTCATCGAAAGTTCTAACTTTCTGCTCCACTATTACAATATCCGCGGTATCAGGTTTAATCTTAATGTTGTTCACCAACATCTTGAACAATTACAACCTGACATTTTGTTTCTGTCTGAAACACAAGTCTCCTCTGAAAGCTCCGATTCGCCCGACTTGCAATATCCCCAATACAACCTTTACTCTAACTTTTAATAAAACGGCCTCATATGTGCCTATATCAAAGACAGCATTGCTTGCAAGAGGATTTCTTCCTTGGAAAAATAAAAATTTCGACTTGATTTGGTTTAAACATTCTGGTCCTAAATTTGTGAAATCTTACTGTTGCATTTATAGGTCTCCTAATGACAGTAACTTTCAAGAATTCTTCGATTACCTTAGTTTGAAAGTTGACTACCTTCTCTCTCAGTTTCCATCTTGCGATGTCTCAATTGTAGGAGATTTCAATGTTCATAGTGCAGAAACATTTACTATTGCTTATGACCTCACACAAATGATTTCTGAACCTACGAGAATCCCTGATAACGCTACCCATACTCTACATCTTCTACATCTCTTTCTTACATCAAACCCACTTGTTTATAAAACTTCAGTTCTTTCATCTCTAAGTCTCTCTGACCATTGTCTAATAGAAATAATTTCTACTGCTCCTAATTCCGCTGTTGTTCGTAACAGTAATAGAACCTTGTGGTGTTTTAAGTCAGCTAGGTGGAGTTATTTACGAGACTTCTTTGCAAAATTTCTATGGCGTGAATACTGTTTTAAGTCGTCCGCTTCTTCGGACATTGCTCTTTCAGTATATGAAGTCATCCTCATGGGCATGGAGTTATACATTCCCAAAAAACAGAACCGTATAGGTCATTCACGTTCCCAACCCTGGTTCAATAAGGCTTGTGCTGATGCAATATCTTTGAAAAATAAAACTTATATCTGCAAAATTGTTATCACTAAAGCTAAAAAACTGTTTGAACAACGAAAATGCAATGAACTAGCTACGTCTCCTTTGGGCAGTCGTAAATTTTGGTCTTTAGCTAAAGCCATTAGTAAAAACTGTGGTACATCATCATTTCTCCCCCTGATATCGTTTAACGGATCTGTAGTTGCTGATTCTGCAGACACATCGAATGTTCTTGTGGATTTATTTGCATCAAACTTGTGTCTCAATGATTCTGGAAAAGATGTGCCCCTAGTCAACTCTTTTAAATATGCTATGAAACCGATTAATTTTCGGTACAAGCTCCTAGAATCGATTATCAGTAGGCTTAATCTCAATAAGATGACTGGCCCAGACGGTATCCCAGCTATTGTCTTAAAGAAATGCCGCGAATATGGGTTTAGGCAAAGTCGTTGAACAGGTGATCTTCTTTCATATGTGACACAAGTTTGGAATAATACATTAGAACAATTCGGTGAAACAGTTGCAGTGGCTTTAAATATCTCAAAGGCATTTGACCAAGTTTGACATAAGTATTTACTTTCCAAACTCACCTCGTTTATGTTAAATGATACGCTCATCAACTGGGTTTCTAGTTTCCTTGATAAAAGACGAATACGTGTCGTAATTGATGGCTGTTTTTCAAAAGAAATTGGAATTAACGTGCGACAGGGATCAGTTATAGGGCCTACACTTTTCCTGCTATACATAAATCACTTTATTTCTTCAACAACTAATCCGATCCATTGCTTTGCTGACGACTGCACTCTTCATTGTAGGTCATTTCAGTCAACTCATAATGGTAGTCTACCCTCTATGTGCCAAGACATTAAAGCTGAAATAGCAAATTCAATCACCAAAGACATTCAATGTATTCTTGAATGGGGAAGCAATAATCTAGTTAAATTTAATGCTAACAAAACTCAATGTTGCCTTGTGTCCACCAAAAAAGATCGATCATTTCCTGTTGTAAGTGTTAATGGCTCAGATCTTAAGTTTTCAGACTCTATAATTCTGTTGGCAATGACTGTATCTTCAAATATATCATGGGTTGACCATCTTCTGTTAGCTACCAAAACAGCTGCTCGTGAAATAGACTCTTTCTGCGGTGTAAGGCCCAAATTCGACCTCATCTAAAATATAATTTTCGCCTCTGGGTTGATGCTCCTCAGTACGCTCTCGATATCGTTGATCGTATTCAAAAAAGAGCGATTAGGCTTATAAATAACTCATCCTTAACTTCTGACATACAGTCCCTTGAGCATAAAAGAATTGTTTTAGTTCTTTCTTTGTATTATCGGTAGTACAATGGCTATTGCGCTGCTGAATTACATTCTTTGATACCATCTCGGGCTACCTTTGCTAGAAATACTCGGTTCGCTTATTCACAACATGAGTATGCAGTACAATTCTCCACTTGTCGTACCCAACGCGCTCAATCTACATTCTTCTACACGACTTCTAAACTCTGGAATGATCTTTCTAGTTCCTGTTTTCCTCTCACTTATGATATGGAAAAATTTAAGGTAGCTGTTCATAGGCATCTCTTGGCAATTCAATGTCCCTCAATCCATCCACCTAAGTGTTCCTGAGTGCTTTAGCGCGATATGCCAAATTTAGCCTGTTCTGGTCCACAATTATTTAAAAAGAACAACCTGTTAGATACATGTATAGCTGGAAAACGTCATGAAGTAGATCTTAATAATGACCTAAGAGGAAACCATAATCATCACTCAAAGTAAAATACTCTCCTCTCTGGAAGTTCTTTGCAAAAAATACTTACGTAAAGTTCACCTAAACCTCCATAAAATCCTAAGCTTCATATAAAAATATCTGATCGATGCGGGAATTAATTATTCAATGTAAAACGAAAATTACGTCACAACAAAACTAAACCAAAAATGTATAATGTCCTAAAATTACCAATCGTCAATATCGGGGTCGTAATTCCTAAATTCGAAAAATACACAGCTCATTCCCAAACAAATAAACAAACTGCTTACATTTTTGGCAAATCCAGGTATTCGCCAGCTGATTAGATGATTCCTATAAAAACTTCAAAACGTTGCAACTACTCGCAAAACTATCGCGAGCGAAAATATACAGCTGATCGGTCAACGACCGATTTATTTTATAATTACGTTACTTTAGAATCTAAAACATCTTTTAAAGTGACTTATTACCCAAACCAAAATAGCAAACACTCAAATCCAGCAACTCTCAGTAGTCATTACCATAAATCTTTCCTTAAATAATAAAACACTTAACCACAAACAAATAAATTACTCAAACTTTGAATGTAATCCAAAATAACTAAACTTTTAAATTTGGATGAACGTAAAAATATTAGCGGTGTGAGTAAAGATGAGTATTACAAAATATGTACACAAGAAATAACACTCAAGTTATAAACACTAATCGTATATATTCAAAATAACCATAATCATGGAAAAATAAACAGTCAGCGAAATATCTAAACACATGGAATGTAACTCTTAAATCAAATTTCTACAATCTGATTTGGAATAATTCCTGCAAGATTCCAACTCTTCATCTATTTCATATATCATAAATTTTAATTAACATCAAAAGAGTAATAATAATAATAATAATTTCGTTGAACACCTAAATTTGGCAATCGGTAATATATGATTTTAGTTAGCGAAATCAAAATAAAATACTGATAAATATCATATGACATACTGAATTGATATCTAACATTACTTAAATAAACGCAAACAAAAGGCATATTCATCCGTCTGAATGAGTTCCAAACAAGCATTTTATTAAAATCACGAACACATAAATTCAGACAAATGTAGTTACCTCACAATGCATAAATGTCAATCTCACAACGAAACAGCAATACCTGAGTCCGGTATTTGTTCGATGGAAATCAATAGCTTCTTAATTCTTAAATCTATATTCACACAAACTTCATAACGTCAACTCTCTAAACCAAAAATCATACGCTACTATCATTCCTTCATCTGGTTGACGTTAATATACACACAAATATAATTTTATTTACAGCTACTTTTATTTATTTAAAATTTATTAAAGCATTCTATTTACAGCAATTATATTATTTGTTCGAGGTGCGCTGTGTACGCGAAACTATCATTTCACCAGGAACTCGTTACAGTACAATAAAGTACAGTTGAACAAAGGTTCGGTACTTAATAAAAAACACTAGAACCAAATTCTACGATCCCAAAATTGTCATTATTGGCAAAATAAATACAAACAATATAATACACCGCGGGAGATAATATCCCAACCAGTGGATACAGAAAATCTTCCTACGGTAACCTTTAGTACACCCTCGCGGTATGGTATAACTAAGTCCATCTTCCACCCTCAAACCCATCCGCGTATATTCCTAAGCCGCAAACAAAAAACGCGCGAGCTTTCGTCTACATCGCTACCAAACCTGACTTCAACATCATCCGGAACTCGCCATCTTCAATTTTAATCCCCTTATATCTTAATTAACCAATTACACGGCTTCGTTACTTTAAATTAACATACGCGCGAGAAACGATAACCTCTTGGCACTAAATGAGAAAAGAATTGCATCATCAATCCAAATTGCATTCCCAAAGGTACCTCCGAGTTATCACTGAAATGTGATCGGTTTGTAATAGGCCCATCCTACGTCTTTAGAAACCTAACTCTTTGTCTATAGATTAAAATTTATCAAAACTACCCGTCTGTCTGACACCCAAACGCTTTTAAAACTGGAACTATACTTTTCCGCACTACATTTGAATACAAAATAACAATGATTCTAAATACGATTACTATTTGTAATCATTTCAGATACCTTCATATACGTAAAAAACGTTACAATGTAAAAGCTTCCAAAATGTATGCTTGATCACGTTCATTTTCTGGAACTATACTGCATTTCTGATGTCGGGTATTAATGAATATCCTATAATTCAAAAGTAACAACAAATATACGACAGAAACATGCACACACGTGACAACATCGAATTCACATCAGTTCTTTCCCTACTAGATCTACCTGACCATTGTCTAATAGAAATAACTCCTATTGTATCTAATTCCTCTGTTGTTCGCAACACTAATAGAACCTATTGATGTTTTAAGTCAGCTAAATGGAATAATTTACGGGATTTCTTTGCAACTTTTCCATTGTGTAAATATTGTTGTAAGTGTCCTCATCTTGGCACATTACTCTTTCCGTATCGCCAGTCATCCTCATGGGCATGGGCTTATACATTGTCACGTGTGGTTAGAATTTACCGTAGCTTTCTTTCTCGAACTTTAGGATATTTAATAGTACCCAGTTTCGTGAATGGGGTATAGATTTTTCGGCTGGTTTGTTTGTAATAGATTGAAATCTTTCAATTACGATTAGGTTCTACGCGTTGACTGTTGTAAAATAGGAAATAATGGATAATACTATTTTTTTTAAGTAATCGTTAATTTTAGTTTAGTTTGAGTTGAAATTAGGTCATTGAAAGTTATTACTTTGTAATAAAGATTACTTCAGGAATCGTAGCTTTGCAGATTTAAAACACTGGCGCCGGTATGTCGAGAAATGTTTCTTTTATGATTGGTGAATTGACGTTGTACGATTTGTTAAATTCGTAAGGGAGTCGTAGTCAAGCTGTTGAAGAAAGAGGTTGAACGCGAGATGTGAGAGTGGGATGTACTGAATTTGCTTATCTTCTACCGAGGTTATTTGAAATTATCGTAGGAAATCTTTTCCCGGTTACCCTTTGGGGATTTTGAAGAGTATTCAGCCACCTCGGTGACATGACAGTGTTGTGTATAGATAGTCAGTAGTGACATTTATACGGGTCATTCCTCATTTTTGTATTATAATCACGTTTTTTTGCGGATTCTTAGATTGCAAGCTCAGTATAACCAGTTGTATATCACGAAGTCCATCCGCCTTCACAGCTGTGCCGACGCATGAAAGAAGTTGCTGTAAATACATTTTCGCCTTAATAAAATGTGTGTATATAAAGGACAAAAACGTTTTGTAAATAAATTAAACAGTTATTTGCGTTAAAATAATTCAAAAATGAATGGCTCATTGAAAGTTATCGACTAGTGAAGCTGCTGCGTTGGTAGCTGTATTAGGGTAGATCCAAGCGTATCGTTGTCCACCATTCCGTTACCTGGAGTGTCAATCTTATGAGAAATACATACCGCTGTGCAAAGAAATAATTGGGATAAGTCAGACTGAACGTTTATACAAATTAAGGTAATTACTTCCGTACGTTTATTTTTTGTGTTACTGGTGATTTGAATAGTGTTTTATTTGGAATTTGTCAAGCGGATGAATACGCTTTCTTTAGTTTACAGTTTTGCTTAGGAGCCCTTCGGGCAATTAAATTAATTTTATAAAAGTGTATTCACCCATGTATGAACCATTTCATATTGTGAGTTATTTTTAATTTATTCTGACTATTGAATACAAATTTACGTATTACAAAATTTGTCGAATGGATGTGTAAGGTACTAAAGCATATCATTTTGGGAATTTGAACCTTCCAAGCGTCAACCCGAATTAACTAATAGATTTTACAAAATTGAATGCGTTTTTAACATCTGTATCAATACTCTGATTGCTTATTTTAGTTTATACCATTACCATAATATACGAATAGTGTTAGTAGATTGAATATTATTTCATTACTGTATATAAGTGTATAAGTGACCTCATACCTTTGTTTTCGCGTATTATTATTTACGTAGTACCAAATTTAAAGAGATAAGATATTATGATTACGTTCAAGTTACTGAGTGATCTATTTGCTTTGTAGAAATTGTTGATTTACGCAACTTTACAGCGACAACTACATTTTTTTTTATTTTAATAAAAACTTTAACGTAACAATTGGTGAGAATTTCTCTTTTACAATATTAGCTACTTTGAGGTTTTTTTTTTAAATAATTACATTTTTAAGAGATAAGTGTTAGATATTTAACGTAACGTAATTATAGAATAAATAAGCTCGTTAACCGATCAGCTGGCTTTTAGCACGTTATTTTATTGTGATAACGTGCAAATATTTTGAAGCTTTGTAGGCTGTTAATTCACTGATTTCCATGGTTTGCGACGAAAAGGCAAGCAAGTTATCTTGTTTGTTTGGAACTTAGCTATGAACTATTCGCATTTTGGTATTACGATCTGTAACGTGCAAAAATCGATATCGGATACTTTCTGGTCGATTTTATAATTTTTCTCTGATTATGAATGTTTGGTAAAACCAAAATTTATCTGTAGCCTGAATAGTTAGGATTGTTATTTACTTCGGTTTACTCGTTACTTATTTCTCAACCAAAATAATCTAAATTTTCTTTATTTACTGCCTTTACCATTTATTATAATTGATTAAATTATTTCTTTGTCGTATTTATGTTTATTTTATAAAAGTTCTTAAAAATAAACCTATTAGTGCCATCTACACGTGGGTTTTGGTTAGCTTTATTTTCATACACTTTATAGATACCTGTTCGTTTGCTAAATCACCACTAGATGGTGGTACCATTGAATAATTACATATTATTAAACGTGCTTTATTGAAATACACCTGTTTAACAATTTTAAAATTTGATAAGAAAAATTTTGTTGTATGCCTTGTTTCTACGGTGTGGTTTCTTAACGGCCATTTTGCGTGGTGTACAATATAATTTAGAAAATTTCTATGATTGCTGTTCTTCGGTGTGTAAATCACCAGTTTTGTATGAGAATTTTTTCCACAAAAAAAAATGTTTCTTCATTTGATAAAGTAACAGAATCACTATTGATTGCGGATATAAAAAATATGTTACTTATACGCACATGGTAAGTTATCTCGGTTTTTCTTCAATCTCGTTATAACTAAAATCTTTCTTTTAGGCTTAAAATACGATATTTAAATTAAAAGAAATATATTTAACCAGTTCTAGGTAAATTATCACATTATAGCTCGTCTTCGATCTATAGAGGTAAAACAACGTTATAGAAATAAAATGCTATTATATACTTTACCTTATTTCTAGCTTTTCTTTTTTCCGCTTTTTCTTCTCGTCTGTCATTCTCTTCATTTACTTTACATAGTCGTTGAATATCCGTTAATGTACCTTTCGTCTCGCTTTTGGTTTTGCTACGATGTGCTCTTAACTGGGACTGCTCGTAAGTGATTACTGGTAGCTGTGCTGCAATTACGAGGATGGACTTTAAACGGTATTAATTACTGCAGTACTCGTCCATCAACAGTTAGCTTATTCCATTACGTTCTAATAAACATTGTATTGCTGAATTTACTTTTGAACCTATCATCGGTTACAGTGCCTTTAAATTAATCATATTACAAACATTTTTTTTTAATACATTGTTTACCTTTATTGCAACTTCGGTGTCATCTTGATAGCCGAATTAATGTAAGTTTCGTAAAGATTTCACTAGTATAAAACTGTTATAAGTTGATCCAATCATTAACTAATATGTTGTGCACTTAATTTAACCAAATTCAGAGTAATTATTACTGAACTTTTACATAAAACACCTAATGATGTTTTAGCTTTTAGCTTCCATCTTTGATATTATCTTATTTACTGTTTACGCTATCGTACGCAGCAGCAGTAACCCAAAGCATAATTTGTATATACCGATTGTCTATGTCGTATTATTTATACTATATATGTCGGCTTTTAAGTACAATGTTTCTATTATTGGGGATAAGGGTGTTCAGATCATTTATCTCTAATTGGAAATAGATTAGTCATTCACATATGCATCTTAGTATATGAACTGAACAAGCTTCTCCATATGTATATATATATATATATATATATATATATATATATATATATATATCCAGAAAGGTGTGGTCAAGACTGCTAGGACGTATAGAGGGGCTCAAAATAACCCTAGTCTTCATTTGAATTTTTTTCCTATCTGTCTTCGTTATGGAGTTATCGGCCTTCAAAGTCAGAAGTTAAAAATTGAATTTCAATGATAATTTTTAAACCGCTTCTTTCATTATCATGAAATTTAGATACCCTAACTACCTCATAGAAAGGTATTTTTTGACACAAATATTTTTTAATTCTTTGTTCAATTGTGAAGAAAAAAGCTCTCTTGACTTTTTATCGTACGACGTACCATTTTTGAGTAACAAAAACATTTTAGTGCATGTCCATTTATCATGCGTACAAAAATATTTTTAAACATTCCTGTATTATTCACTGACATGTCACTGACATATTGAATGAGTCTCGTGATTAATAATTTTGTATGTGTCGAATTTGTTGAAGTTCCTTATCATGAATCACTATACGAATGCCGAGATGACCGACATGCACTACATTTATGCACTTGCTGATGGGAATGCATTAGAAGCTAGGCGGTTGTATACTGAAAGATTTCCGGGTCGTATTGCTCCTGATAGAAAAACTTTCGAATGTATTCATCGGCGTCTTTATGAAACAGGCACATTAAGACGAAATAGAGGAGCAGGAAGGCCAAGGTCAGCAAGAACGGTAGAGCTGGAAGAGGATGTGCTGGACATGATTGAAGAAGATCGAGGTACTTCTACTAGAAAAATTACTGACGCTTTGGATGTAAGCAATGGGACTATTTGGCACATTCTTAAGGAAAATTTGTTGTATCCATTCCATATACAACGCGTTCAAGCACTTCTTCCTGCTGATTTTCCTCCTCGCATTGCATTCTGTCAATGGCTTTTGCACAAAATGGTTCAAATCCCTCAACTCCTGATGTTGATTCTGTTCACCGATCAAGCGAGTTTTTCAAGAAATGCAATACGGAATTTCCATAATAGCCATGTATGGTGTGAAGAAAATCCAAATGAAATTGTTGAAGATCGCTTTCAACATCAGTTTTCTTTGAACGTTTGGATTGGGATTGTGGGTGACTGCCTAATTGGAGCGGTATTTCTACCCGGGAGACTTACCGGAGAGGTGTATCGCAACTTTTTAGAAAACACGCTCCCTGGATTTCTGGAGGACGTACCATTAGCAATTAGAGATGAAATGTGGTATATGCACGATGGCGAACCAGCCCACTTTAGTCAAGTAGCTCGTAATTTCTTAACACAAGCATACGGAAATCGTTGGATTGTCCGGGGTGGACCTCGCTTATGGCCTGCACGGTCCCAAGACTTAAATCCCCTTGATTTTTTCCTGTGGGGCCATTTGAAGTCCTTGGTGTGCGGTACTCCATTGGAAAACGTAGAAGAAATCGAATCATTGCTGGGTGCAACTCAATTAAAACAGATCCTGGTGTTTTTGAGAGAGTTCGCCAGTCAATGAGGAGAAGACTGGATTCTTGCATCCGAGCTCGAGGTGGTCACTTTCAACAGTGTTTGTAATTTTTGGTTAGTAAAATTTCTGGTTTGGTAAAATATTTGTTTTTGCCCTTGAATGAAACCCTTGATTTTTAAAACTTTTTTTCTGTAATAAATGGACATGCACCAAAATGTTTTTTTTTGCTCAAAAACGGTACGTCGTACGATAAAAAGTCAAGAGAGCTTTTTTCTTCACAATTGAACAAAGAATTAAAAAATATTTTTTATTTTTAGAGAAATTAGCGGCCTCCTACTTTTTTCTTGAAAAATAGTCAGTGACGTGCCAATATGCGCGCCAGTGGTACGACTGAAACATCGTGTTGTATGGAAAAGTATGCATCTCCCACAGCTATTGACACGCGTAAAATTTCATTATGATATCTCAAGCCGTTTTGGAAAAATCTAATTTTGACTGTTTTTTAAATTAAACTTTAACACGCTGTAGATCGGTAACGAAGCGTTTGCGGACCTATGTTTATAGGATCTTTATTGTATAAAATGACCTGGGCAATCACCCCCTTTAATATTGCCGCATCTTTTTAAACACCCTGTGTATATATATATATATATATATATATATATATATATATATATATATATATATATATATATATATATATATATATATATATATATATATATATATATATACTACACAGTCTGATTGATTTTACGTGTCCAAGCATATAGTTATTGTCATAAAAGATAGAAAAAAAGTTTAAGAAGCAAAAGTACTCTACATTCAATTATTAACAAGGCTCATATTCAGAAAAACAAATTACATAAAAACAAAAGAGCATCGCAAGACAAATGATTTTTTTAAATGGAACGGGCACTTCTTTTTTAATATTCTGAAAGAGCTTTAAATTCTCTTTACAATGGTACCAAATAAGTTATTATTATTTTGGCAATTATAGTCTCAATATTTTTTTAAAATTTGTTTTCTGTATTCCTATAAATACGAACAAAAACAATAAAATTGGAACAGTAGTCTTGGGAAACAAATGAAAAACAATTGTCAATATTAGAGCATTGTTTGTGACAGTTAAATTATTGTTCAGTGCTCGTAATATTACCTGACACAATGCAAGCAAATAATAATTACACTACAATAATGTAGTTATGTAGTTTGTATCTGTTACAGCTTTTTATTTGTTTCCCAAGACTACTGTTCCAATTTTGTTGTTTTTGTTCGTATTTATAGCAATACAGAAAAACTTTAAAAAAATATTGTGACTATAATGGCCAAAATAATAATAACTTATTTGGTACCATTGTAAAGAGAATTTAATCCTCTTTCCGAATATTAAAAAAAAGTGCCCGTTCCATTTAAAAAAAATCATTTGTCTTGCGATGCTCTTTTGTTTTTGTGTAATTTGTTTTTCTGAATATGTATCATTATTAATAATTGAATATAGAGTATTTTTGTTTCATAAACTTTTTTTCTATCTTTTATGATAAAATATCTATATGCTTGGATACGTAAAATCAATCAGACTATATGTATATATATATATATATATATATATATATATATATGTATGATAGATAAGATAGAAGTTTCAAAACTTGGTGAAAGTACCATAAACGATGACAGTCTGAAAATATTATTGACTATATAAGGTGTTCCAGAAATGTGTGGCTATATTACGTTACAGTTTTTTAAATAGAACACCCTGTATTTTACCAATTTGAATTCCCACGTTCAAGAACTTTTCAAAAATATATGATTTTACTAGGTTTTACAGGGTATTTTATAAGATATGGCCAACAGTGTACAAAAATTATACCTAATCTGTCACCGCGCCAGTCACTAAATCTAGTAATGTGTGAAGATTTTTTCATTTGGTGAATATTGCGAAGTTATTAGGTTTTTAGAAAATAGGTTAGATTGGTATTTCGTATCTCTTGTAATACAGGGTGAAGCAAAACTCCAATTAAAGAATGTCTCAGAATTTTTAAATAGAACACCCTGTTTATTGTGTTGTCATTTGTTAGCGATTGCACTAATCTTTCAAACGATATAGAGTTGTATGGTCAATTTCATTAAGCAGAATGAGAATGTCATTAAAACTGTAAAAAACCAACTCAATCATAAATTTGTCAATAAAACGCTCTGTATAGCTATTTTCTAACAATATAATGTTAATGATATTATACTATATCATATAAAATAATTTTATTTATGTATTTTTTTGTCATTTTAGCAAATGTTTAAAATGGCTACCGTTTACCTCTAAGCACTTATTTGTTTTTTTAAAAACGAACTTTATTTAATAGTTCGGGAGTAATTGTTGCAAATGTATTTCTTATTCTTGTTTTCATATCCTCTTTACTAGTAGCTTCTTGTTTATAAACAATATCTTTTATTTTACCCCCGGGAAAAAATCTATTGGGTTAGACAGGGTGAACGGGGAGGCCAAGCCACTGGTCCTGCTCGTACTATCCAGCACTCACTAAACTTTCTATTTCGAAGCCCCGTCTAGTTGAAACCACATTCTATTTCTTATGTTTAATGGAACGTCTTCTAATAATGGCTGTAATTGTTTTTTGAAAAAAACCAAGGAATTTGGCTCCATTGATGTTCCCATCAAAAAAGAAAGATCCAATAACGTTATTCCCTACAATACCACCCCACACATTTAAAGACCACTTAGTCTGGGATGTAGTTCTAAAATTCTAAAGTTTCGGGTTTCATCACAATAATAATGAAAGTTGTGTCTCTTCACGAAACCATTCTTAAGGAATGTAGCTTCGTGTGAAAACAAAACATATTTTAAAAAGTCTGGTTCAGTCTGCACTTTAACCAATTACAAAATTCTCTTTTTACATAATCTTTATCAAACAATTCTGGATGCATCTGTGCTTTATATGGATGAAAATTATACTTCTTTATAACCCTATGTGCGACACTTTTACTATCTAACTGGTCACTTACAGTTCTAACGCTACAGTGTGGATCTGGTATCAGATTGCATTATCAGAAATTGCTTATCTTCAGTATTTACTCTATTTGGAACATTATGTTTACCATACGAAACATTTCCAGAAGTTACAAAGCTTTCACAAAGTTTTATAATGCCTTTTTAGATGGATGCCTTCTATCTGGTATTGCGTACAATAGAATCTTGACGCAAGCAAGCTATTTCGTTGGCATTCACCTAATACAAATATCATTTCCACCATTTCTTCTTTTGTAAAGTTCATTTTGTTTTAAATTAATTAACTATAATCATGTAAATTGATGTAAGAATCAATCATTTACCTAGCAGTATTTGACATTTGTCATTATTCCATAGCACACTTTAAGATATCAACAGAGAAATGCATTTGTTAATTTTTAAATATGAGAATAAGAATAAGAAATGTATTTGCAGCAATAATTACTCCCGAATTGTTAAACAAGTTCGAAATTCATTGCTAATTGATAATGCCATCATACAAGATCCACACTGTAGCGTTAGAAATGTAAGTAACCAGTTAGATATTAGTAAAAAAAAATTGATGATAAAGAAGTATAAGTTTCATCCGTATAAATTTCAAATTCTCCAATTAAAAAAAGTAAACGGTAGGCAATTTGAACTGTTGTTAAAATGAAAAAAAAACACAAAAATAAAGTTATATTGTTAGAAACTAGCTATACAGGGCGTTTTATTTTCAAATTTATGATTGATTTGGTTTTTTTACAGTTTTAATTCCATTTTCATTCTGCTTAATGAAATAGACAATACAAACCCTATATCATTTAAAAGATTAGTACAATCGCTAACGAGTTTTGCTTCGTCCTGTATTACAAGAGATACGAAATACCAATCTAACTTATTTTCTAAAAACCTAATAACCTCACAATATTAACCAAATGAAAAAATCTTCACACATTACTAGATTTAGTGACTGGCGGGTTGACAGATTAGGTATAATTTTTGTACACTATTGGCCATATCTTATAAAATACCCTGTAAAACCTAGTAAGACCATATATAAATTTGTAATAAAATACAGGATGTTCTATTTAAAAAAATGTAAGTTAATATAGGCACACATTTCTGGAACAACCTATATAGTCAATAATATTTTCAGAATGTGTTCGTTTATGGTACAACTTTCACCAAATTTTGAAATTTCTATCTTCTACCATAACTGCGCAATCGTCCGAGACCAGAACTTTGGGACACCCTATTATGATATATATATATATATATATATATATATATATATATATATATATATATATATATATATATATATAAAGTTGGATACAAATGGAAACAATGTTTAGTGTTCATTTCTCAGAAAATGTTATTCTTGATAAAAGTGCCTGCTCGATCGGAAACCTAAAATGGACTTGCAAAAATTTGAATATCTCATTTCTTATACGAGGGAGATTCGAAAATGTGAATGCAGCTCGAGAGTAAAGTACCCTTATTTTTCAAAACACAAAAATGTCATTTTTAAGAGTTGTTTAGAATTGAAAAATATGTCAAATATGCAATCTCAGCCAGCTTCTCTAAAAAATGTCTACGACGTTTTTCCTTTGTTTTTTTCTACCATCCCTGTATTTTTCGGGAAACAAAATGTTTCGGAGGTGTTATTTTCTAATCCAGCGATTAGGAAATTTTAGGTCCAACCATGACTTTACCGCCACCGTTGAATGAATGGAAGCGCCATCTTGTTGGAAAAACAAGTTGATTCTAGTTCTCAGAAGAAGATTATCCAAAGAATTGATAAATATGTCTGAAACATATTTAAACATCTGGCAGAATTAAAATTGTCTCTAAAAATATTGGTCCCTCAATTTCATCATTTAAAATTCCACACCAAACGTTGATTTTAAACGAATATTGATCTCGTCATTCGATCTTAAAGTTAGGGTTTTATCTGCCTACCATCTACAGTTTTCGAACTTGCGATACCCTTTAATGTAAAACTGGATTCATCAGAATAAAGAATTCTTCTCGAAAATATTCATCATTCTCTATTTCTCCTTGGAACCAAAAAGAAAATTCTAACCTTGCGTCTGGGTCTCTTTCCTGAAGGGTATGAATAACTTTGGGTATGTATGGCTTGAATTTATTTAATGGCATAATTCTTCTAATTGATCGTTCAGAAACATCCTCGGATTCTCTATAGTAGATAGAACAACATTCATAACATTGTCATCATTACCAGTTACATTTCTTCTATGTTCTGTTTTATATTTATTTTCAACAGGTCCATTTTCTTTACATTTTTTATTACTTTTGCAACTGTTGCATGACTAATATTTTTATCTGTGTGTCGTGCATTAAAAGTATCTGCAGTCTCGCGAGAAGTATAATTATCACCATGCACTAAAACGATCTCAACTTTTCTTGGACACTTAGACGTGCAGCCATTGCAGTGAATAATTAGTTTTCAGACACCACTTCTTTTAAAATAATGAATTGTGCGCTCAACTTGTTCGATAACTTTTATCTTTTAAATAGTTTTCTTTACACTACCAATCCCAAAAGGTTATTAACTTTATTTATGTAAATCTAGTGTTAATATTCTGCGAAAGTTTCTTTGTACTTCAACACGCCCTGCACGGCAATTAAGTGGCACTCCAAGAACGTTAATTTAATAAGTCCGCAACAGCGACATAAACCAACGAGGTCACAGAAGCACTAAAATAACACGACGGTGATCCCCAGGTAACTTGATTACGTAAAATCGAAATCGGCACTAGGTCTTGTCCTTTGGTGATTGAACAATTTCATAGAGTCCTTCACAGGTTTTCTTCAAAAAGTAGGTAACTACCCTCACAACACGAAAGTTCGTTCGTTAAACACCAAAAGGTCCAATCTATCAACGTTCTAACCAACCCCTTAAGCCGTAACAACAAACGTCCCAGTAACACTCCTCGAGAGCGCTGTCAAAAGCCGAATCCCCCAAATTATTACCAAATTCCATCTTGGATTTTCGAATCCCACCACTCACAAAAAATCTCATTTAATCTAGTTCCACCAATTAAGAAACGGAAGGAGAAGATATGATACCCCCTACCCACAAATTTCGTTCTCAAACGTAAGGGCTCGATAATTTTCAAAATTCTAAACGCCAGCAGAATCAACGTGAAAAATATCTCGGTATTTTCATTTAAGTTCAAACAGTTAGTCCCACATTCTATCTTTATGACTCAAAACCAACATACTTAATATTAAACTGAACCACTGCAATTAACCGACTCCATGTCGCCCGAATGATATCAAATACATTTAAATCTACGTTCTTTCTTTAAGTTACTTAATTTTACAAAACTTTCTATTAAATTTTAAGGAAATCAAACGAAATAAACATTATTTAAACTTATATACAACTATTTACAAATAAAATGCTACTCAACATTCAATAACCGGGGAACAATAACGAAAACAATCTCAAAATTTAAATGCAATATTACGAAAAAGTCAATAAATTTAGAAACCAATTATCGATGATTTCAAACCTCATTCCTTAAATTACGGAATAGTAATTCACAAACAAAAAAACTTAAGCTCGAAACACACCATCCTGAAAGGTCGCGACACACGTAAAACAAATCCAACGGCCAGATTTTTTATTATTGTATCTACCGATATTGTATTCAAAAATTATAAACTTCGTAAATCGCAAGCGTTCTTTTATCGTAAGCCGCGCAGACAGCAGTCAAGAATGAATATTTTTCAATTTTCTCTAAAACGAAATGTTTATCGAAATTTTATAAGAAACCGAAAATAACCAAAAATAAATGTCTATCCTTAAAAAAAGCAGATTTTACTACTTAAAATTAAATTTAGTTTTTGCGATATGTTAAAGAGATTGAATAAGTTGCGTTTTTTCCTATAACTTAGTAACCACTTTCTAAACTCTATTCAGTTATCTGCGAATAGCTACATAACGTTTGTATTTGCATATACATATTATTGAACACAAAAAAATCTAATTGTAGTTCCGTATTTTGTAAATTATACTCTATTTAGTTTAACTGTTTGTAGAAAGCAATGACAGAACATGATTGTCGACGGTGACTGGTTGAGTGTCAAAAAGTTTGAATCTTGCGAATTGTGATCTATTTATCTTTAATAATTCATAAAATGCCTTATCAGTTTACCATTCAAGAATATACCGATATGATCTACGTTTATGGTTTTTGTAATGGTAGTAGATATGCCGCAAAAATCGAATACGAGAGGCGCTTTCCAGGACGAAGATCGCCCGCTTTTTAGACCTTCAGTCGCGTCTTTCGATACATGAGAGAAGACGGCCAGTTTCCCTCGGCAAAATTAAATGAACATAACGAAAAAACACCTGCCGATGTGGAACAAAACATCATGGATATAGTGGAAGCAAATCCAGAAGTTAGTACCCGACGTATTAGTAATGCTTTAAACGTACCTCAATCCACTGTTTGGCGCAGATTAAAACAAAATCAGTTGTACCGTTACACGTGCAAAAGGTACAGACGTTAGATGCCTATTTACAGATGAAGCGCAATTTACACGGGATGGAGTATACAATTTAAGGAACTCTCATATTTGGTCTGTTGAAAATCCTCACGGTATTAGACAGACTCATTCACAGCACAAATTTTCAGTCAATGTTTGGTGCGGCGTCATTGACAACAATCTAATCGGGCCTTCTGTTTTGCCTAACCGGCTGAATGGTGAGGTCTATTTAGATTTCCTTGAAAATATTTTACCAGTGCTGTTAGCGGACCATAATGTCGATGTCGCCGGTATGTATTTCCAACACGATGGTGCTCCTCCTCATCATCGGCTCATCGTAAGAAATTTTTTAAACGACAACTTTCCGAACACATGGATTGGAAGAAATGGTCCAAATAATTGGCCTTCAAGGTCACCTAACTGTAATCCCGTTGATTATCATGTTTGGGGATTCTTAAAATTAAAGGCATACAGATCTGAAATAAACAGTAGAGAAGAACTCCTACAGAGAACAGAAAACGCATGTGCGGAAATGAGAAATATTCCAGACATTATTGGAAAATCGATAAGGCACATATTAACGAGAAGGAAATGTATCAATCAAAATGGTGGTCGCTTTGAGCATTTGCAATCTAGTTTTATTACTTTATGTTTTCTTTAATTAAGTACTTTTGTTAATGTTGTTGTTATTTCTTGTTACCTGATTGCTCAACGTGTTTTACATAATATTTGTTCCAAAACAACTAATAAAATTATTGTAAATTTCTGTATATTTGAAATTTAAATTTATATTATTTAATCATTAAATGTCTTCCTACCGCTGTAAAATTTGTGAAATTTAAATTATGTAATAAAATCATATGCCCAAAAACAAGAAGACATTTCCGAATTCCACTTTTTGTGCACTTTGTAAATTTTGATCGAATTTAAAAAATTTTATCTACCGAGTTTTGTATGAAGGATTGGCAAATAAGTATATCTTTCGTAAAGCCGGACCTGCATTATCATTTCTTAATGTATCGATATATGCAACTAAAACCAAGAACCGTATATTAAATAAAAATTATTATACAGGGTGGTTCCCCAGTTATGAATAAAACGCAATAAATTTCATTTCTTCACTGCAAAATCCTAAAAACTAAATATGAAATTAAAATTTTCGTAAAAGTCGTCTGCCCCAAAAATAAAACACTATTAAATTCAGTTTTACGCTCTTTTCAAATATGGCGATTAAATTAAAAAATCAACTATACAGAGTGTTATTTGGAGAATGGAAGAATTTGTGAATTTTTCGCAAAACCGGACCTTTATTATCAATATTTTTGTTACATCGCTATATCCCACGAAATAGCTAGGTGAGCCCTATCCACAGTTAACGTATTTCCCTTTACAAATGAATCACCTTGTATATATATATATATATATATATATATATATATATATATATATATATATATATATACATAGTGTTCCAGTATAAAATTATGTACATGGGGATAATGGAAACCGTTGGAGTTTCAAAGTCGTTTAAATGGTAGAAGAGTTGCGTATTTGTTTGCCCAAAAGTAAACTAGGTTTATATTGTTTCAAATAGATACCGTTACGTAAATACGGGGCGAAAAGCAAAAATGTGCATTTTCGAGAAACCACAATGTTTTCTTTATTATGGAAGTTAAGGTCATCAAATTTTCAATATATAGGTAAGACGATACGGCGATTTTAAAAATGGTATCAAAAAAATTCTATGCGGACTAGGTCGCGAACGACTAAAGTCAACTTTTGTTTTTCTTATCGGCGCCGTATTGAATTTTTGCGTTTTTAAAATCCTCATTAGAAACGCTCTTGAACAATGTATAACATGTGTATGTTCGGTGTAGCTAATTAATAAAAATTAACAAAATTAAGATTTTATGGTAGTAGGCTTTGCTATTTTTATTCAGTTTTACTTTAGATTAGCTAAAGTAATTAAATAGTTGTACAAACCTTTAAACGCTGTTTATCCATACAACGAATATTCAAAATGAGAAACTACATCATTTTAAGCTACCATTTTCTCGCACGCACAACGTATATCGTCTCACCACTTTTTCACAGGATTGTTTTATCAAATGCAGAGTGAAACTGTTAAAAACTTTTATATCTGCGGTGTAGTACGATTTTTTTTATTTTTTAGGTGACCACACACAAAAAAAAAATCATGGGATCTCGCAGGCAATTTTATTGGTCACAGGTTGCCTATCCAGTTATTCGGAAATTCGTCATTCAAGAAGTTCGTGATAGTTTGTCCATCCTGTGGTGGAGAGTTGAAAAATCATGTTTTGCAGGGTAGCTAGTGGAAGTTCCATAATTTCCTCTGTTACGTAAGAAACGCAAATATCAGGCGAAATTTAAACTTTTATTGAAAAATACCACTCAATCACGTGGAAACCCACGACACTACACAAACGTTAAGTCCCCACCTAACTTGGTGCCTAACTTGATGAATTAGCAGTAGATTTACATCTGGTCAAAAAACAGTATTCTTACGATTAAATAGCCCGCAATTGGTAAAGATTGTCTTTCAGGCAGGCAGACAGGCAGACAGGCCGATATGCAGGCAGGCAGACAGACAGGCAGGCAGCCAGACAGACAAACAGACGGGCAGACAGACACAGACAGACCCACAGACATGCACACACACACGCACAAACACCACACTGACAGTCACACACACGCACGCACGTACGCCGACGCACGCACGCACACACCACCACACACACACACGCAAACGCACGAACACGCACTCGCACACGACACGCACGTACGCACACGCACACGCGATGATCGATGTTGGCGAAATTTTGCCAAACTTAAATTGAGTTAGTAAGTCGATTTATTTAGTGAAAAATATCGATTGCATAACCTTCTATACCTATATATATATATATATATATATATATATATATATATATATATATATATATATATATAGCTGGGTTGGAAGGTAAAAAGAGACAGCGTAGCAAAGCCCACTGTGAGAAAATTGAATAAGAATATCAAAGTCTATAGTACGTCCCAGAATATCAGAGATTAATAAATCATCTTGACAGCGACAGGTCAGTGACGTACCTATTAAAGGCATATACTGTAAAGTCTGTAAAATGTATTGACTTCTCAGTTTCTTATGTTTATATACGTCCAAAAAATTAATTGATTTAACATCTAAGTCTTCGTGTAAGTATAGTACGACACGAAGGCTTTTGAGATTGCCTCAAGCTGATGACTAACAAAGCATCACAGGTTTTTTATCAATCCAAATAATGTTTGTTAGCGTACTTTTAGTCTATGCCAAGTTTCAGCAGAGAAACTGTTGAGACGTCATTACCATGTTTTTGTTTTACATTTGGCTAAATTAATTTAGCGTTTTATTTAATAAGAAATGAGGCATCAGCTTTATCTTTGTTAGTTACGTACAAATTGTTTGAGATTGAATTAATACAAACGTCATCTTTACTGAAGCAGACGATGCATTATTGCCGTCCGAAATTCCAAAAAGAAAGTACTCATTGCACTATTAGCTAATTATATGTAAATTAGAAATATGACTCACTTAATGGGAGGTGCATTAAGAGGCAATTTCCACATTTGTTGCTTCAAAACAACTACTTTAAAATACTCAATTATTTTCGAGTTTTGGTTGAAAACGGTGATGAAAATGCCATCTTGGAGAGAAATCTCCAACAAAATAGTTGAAACTTACTTAATTCTTTCTGGGAATGAAAAAGATATCATTCTGAATGGACATAATGCCTTAAAGTATCAAAATCCAACAAATAGTGTAGTAGAAATGTGTTCTAATATGACGGGTGTGGGGAACAAAAAGAAGATGTTTTGAAGGAATGGACTTGCTCAACAAGAAGAAGAAGAAGTTCATATTAGAAGAAAAATCCTTTCCTTCTAATTCAATAAAGAAATTCCTATCCTCAACAAAATAATATCAGTACTAAAAAAAGACGTTGATGGACCACAATTGTATGGGTCCACATTACACAGGACACTACAGGAACTTAACATTTCGTGAGAAAAAGTGAATCTAAAATCAACGCTAATTGATAATCTCCAAATTGTATCTTGTAGACGCAAATACCTTCGTGAAAATAAGAAGTTTCGTGCCGATGGACGAAAAATCTTTCATCTCAATGATTCTTAAAAAACGGTTTACTTGTGTTTGAGTTCAAGCACACAGGGGATTATCACGAGGATATGAACGCTGATGTTTTTGAAGAATATTTTGAACAAATGATAGCAAATATTCCACGGGGAGCTGTTCTGGATAATGTAAGTTACCGTTCTAGGCAAGTTGAACGCTTACCAACAACTGCATGGAAAAAAGGAGACTTTGCCAAATGGTTAACATCAAAGCAGATACAATTTAGAAACTATGCTCAAACGACAGCTTTTAGCTATAAAAAATCACCACAAGCAACCATTTGTTAAATATGCAATTCATTATCCCTCTATCCATCCTCCTAAGTATTCCTGAGTGCTTTAGCACTATAGGCCAAATTTAGCCTGTTCAGGTCTACAATCATAAAAAAAATATATATGTTATTGATGAACTCTGTGCTTCTCGTGGGATTACCGTACATCGATTACCACCATATCATAGTGAACTCCGCTCTATAGAGTTAGTTTGGACTCAAATGAAAAGTGAAGTAGGTCGTAACAATACGACTTTTAAATTAAGTGAAGTGCGACTGTTTTTAATGCAAGCCTTAGAAAATGTCAATGGAGAAAAGTGGAAAAAGTGTGCTGATCGTAGAATTACAGAGAAAAAGCGTATATGGGAACTTGATGTGATAATGGACGAAATTATAGAACCCGTTATAATATCCATAGGACAAGATGATAGCTTTTCGGAATCGGATGAGGATGATGATTGTTAGTTTCATATCGCATTTGTGACCAAAACCTACCTTTATGATAATATTAAATGTAAAAAATTAATGTATATTACATTTATAATTATTTTATATTAATCAAAACTTTAGCATTTTGAAATAGTCCATCTAAAATAAATGTTTAATACTTTCACGCCTTTCAATTGTTTGATAATTAATCTACAATTTTTACTACACGGAAATTGGAATGTCTATGAGTTGTGTGATCTTCAGGCTTAAGTCGGATTTTAAAGGGTCGTCTTTTGTATGCCGTTAACCCGAACCACCTTTATTTAACACAATATTTTGCAAGCGGCACATTTACAGCGTCTTTGTTTGAACTAGCCAGGTTTGCTACTGATTTCTGTTTACCGCTTCCATGCAATAAACGACACTATTTCATTAATAACGTAATTTATTACACTCTGATGTTTTGGAACGTACTTTACTACCATCCGTATTTTATTGTTTTCCATTATTTATCTTGACCGAACATACTCATGTTATACATGCTTGAAGAGCATTTCTAAGGAAGATTTTAAAAATGCAAAAATTTAATCTGGCCGCTATAATAAAAACAAAAATTGGTTTTGGATGTTCACAACATAGTAGGCGTAGAATTTTGTGGATGCCATTTTTAAAATCGCCATATCAGTTTTTTTTTATGATTGTGGACCTGAACAGGCTAAATAAGGCCTATCGTGCTAAAGCACTCAGGAACACTTAGGAGGATGGATAGAGGATAATGAATTGCCAATAGATGCCTATGAACAGCTACCTTAAATTTTCTCATATCATAAGTGAGAGGAAAACAGGAACTAGGAGATCATTCCAGAGTTTAGAAGCCGTGTAGAAAAATGTGGATTGCGCCCGTTTGGTACGACAAGTGGAGATTTGTACTGCATACTGATGATGTGATTGAGCGAACCGAGTGTTTCTCGCAAAGATAGCCGGAGATGGTATCAAAGAATGTAATTCACCAGCACAATAGCCGTTGTAATAACGATAATACAAAGAAAGAACTGAAACCATCCTTCTATGCTCAAGGGACTGTATGTGAGAAGTTAAGACGGGTCATTTATAAGCCTAATCGCTCTCTTTTGAATACGATCAACGATATCGAGAGCGTATTGGGGAACACTAACCCAAAGGTGAGAATTACATTCGAGATGAGGCCGAATTTGGGCCTTATACAGCAAAAGGAGTTGTCGAGAGGTAAAGTACTGCTTAGATCTGTACAAAAGCCTATTTTACGAGCAGCTGTTTTGGTAGCTGACAGAAGATGGTCAACCCATGAGAGATTTGAAGATACAGTCATACCCAACAGAGTAATAGAGTCTGAAAACTTAAGAACTGAGCCATTCATACTTACAACAGGAAATGATCGATCTTTTTTGGCGGACATAAGGCAACACTGAGTTTTGTTAGCATTAAATTTAACTAGATTATTGCTTCCCCATTCGAGAATACGTTGAATGTCTTTGTTGATTGAATTTGCCATTTCAGCTTTAATTTCTTGATTTGACATAGAAGGTGGATTATCACTATGAGTAGACTGAGATGAACTACAGTGAAGAGTGCTATCATCAGCAAAGCAATGGATGGGGTTAGTTGTTGAAGAAATAAGGTCGTTTATGTACAGCAGAAAAAGTGTAGGCGCTATAACGGATCCCTGTGGTACGCCCGCGTTAATGCTAACTTCTTTTGAAAAAAGCCATCAACTACGACACGTATTCGTCTTTTATCAAGGAAACTAGAAACCCAGTTGATGAGCGTATCATTTAACCCAAACGAGGTGAGTTTGGCAAGTAAACACTTATGCCAAACTTGGTCAAATGCCTTTGAGATATCTAAAGCGACTACAACTGTTTCACCGGACTGCTCTACTGTATTGTTCCAAACTTGGGTCACATATGAAAGAAGATCGCCTGTTGAACGACTTTGCCTAAACCCATATTGGTGGTCACTAAGGCGTTTGTTAGTTTCAAGGAACGTGAGCAGTTGCTGATTGATGGCTTTTTCCATGATTTTAGACAAAATGGAAGTGATGGCAATTGGTCTGTAATTTGAGGATCGGTCTTATCACCTTTTTGGGAATAGGTTGAACATTTGCTAACTTCCATGATGAAGGAATTCCCAGAAGATATAGAGATCGTATAGAGCTTAGATAGGACTGGTACTAGTTCGGGGAACATTTCTTTTAGACAATAGCTGGGATACCGTCTGGGCCAGTCGCCTTATTGAGACCAAGCCTACTGATGATCGATTCCAAGAGCTTGTACCGAAAATGAATTGGTTTCATAACGTATGAAGAAGAGTTGACTAGGGGCACATCTTTCCAGAATCATTGAGACACGAGCTTGATGCAAACAAATCCACAAAAACGTTGGCTTTGTCTACAGAATCAGCAACTACCGATCCGTCAATGGATGTCAGGGGGGGAATGAAGATGTTCGAAAGTTTTACTAATGGCTTTTGCTAAAGACCAAAATTTACGACTGCCTAAAGGAGATGTAGCTAGTTTATTGCATTTTCATTGTTCGAACAACTTTTTAGTTTTAGTGATGACACTTTTGCATAAATTTCTAGCACCAACGTATTCTACATGACTGTCAACCGATTTATTAGATTTCCATTTAATGTAACATTTATTTTTAAAGATATTGCATCAGAACAAGCCTTATTGAACCAGGGTTGGGAACGTGAATGACCTACACGGTACTGTTTTTCGGAATGTTAACTCCATTCCCATGAGGATGACTTCAGATACTGAAAGAGCGATGTCCGAAGAAGAGGACGACTTAAAACAATATTCACGCCATGGAAAGGTTGCAAAGAAATCCCGTAAATCACTCCATCGAGCTGACTTAAAACACCACAAGGTTCTATAGGTTTTGCGAACAACAGTGGAATTAGATACAGTAGAAATGATCTTTATTAGACAATGGTCGGAAAGACCTAAAGGCAAAAGAACGGAAGTTTTATAAACAAGAGGGTTTGATGTAAGAAAGAGATCGAGAAGATATGGAGTATGGCTAGGGTTATCAGGGATTCTTGTGGGTTCAGAAATCATCTGTGTGAGATCACATGAAATAGCAAATGTTTCTGCACTATGACCAGCGGGTTTGTAGTAGATGAAAATTGAAGCCAATTAGAGTTATGAACATTGAAATCGCCTACAAATGAGATATCGCAAGATGGAAACTGAGACAGGAGATAGTCAACTTTCATACTAAGGTAATCGAAGAAGTCTTGAAAGTTGCTGTCATTAGGAGACCTATAAATGCAACAGTAGAATTTCACAAAATTAGGACCAGAATGTTTAAACCAAATCACGCCAAAATTTTTATTTTCTAAGGAAGAAACCCTCTTGCAAGCAATTCTGTCCTTGATGTACGCACATACGCCTCCTTTATATCGAAAGTTAGAGTGAAGATGGTATTGAGGAAATTGCAAGTCGGGTGATTCGGAGCTTTCCGAGGAGACTTGTGTTTCAGATAGAAACAATATATCAGGTTGTAATTGTTCAATATGTTGGTGAATAGCATTAAGATTAGACCTGATACCGCGGATGTTGCAGTAGTGAATCAGAAAGTGCAATTATAATTGCACTTATATATACAGGGTGATTCGCGAGGAAGTGGCAATATTTTAAAGATATGTCGAGGAAGCCAAAATAAGTAAAATAAACTCATATGTTTAAGTCCGATTTTCATTTGTTTCAGGGATAATTGACTTTTCTTAAAATGTCAAATCTCATCAATTTTGCCTATTACGAAGTACGTTGATGTATTGACCTTATGCACGTAATTCTGAGAGCGAAATCAGAAAGGAAACTTTTAAAATAATTATTGCCCTTTTAGTAACTTTAAATTTGGCGGTAATAAATTCTCACCAAGAACGTTCTCACTATCCAATATTTGCAAAATTCTAACAGGGTATTTATTTTTAAAGTTGACTTTCTGGATTACGCAACCAAACTTATGTAATTAGGTGAAATAGGAACTGAAAACTGACAGTTAGTTGTTAAAGTGACAGTTGTTCAACATTAGTTTTATGAAGTTGTAAAATGCCACAAATTTAGTCATAAAGAATATGCCGATATGATATTTGTTTATGGGTTCTGTAATGGTAGTAATGTTCGTGCAGTGGAGGAGTATCGACGTCGTTTTCCGAATCGAAGAGTTCTAACAAGAGTATTTCAAACTGTTTTACAATGCCGAAACTGGGACATTTCAAGTGCAAGTATTGTTTCTGAAAGAGAACACGGAATCGCTGTTGGACTTGAAGAAGATATTCTGGATGTGGTAGACGAAAATCCAGAGATAAGTACAAGCATCGCAATCCAATTTGAAATACCACAAACAATGGCTTGGAAAACACTTAAGCAACAAGGTTTGAACGCTTATCATTTGCAAAAGTACAAAATCTCCACGAAGGCGATTATCCTTTAAGGCTACAATTTTGTCATTATTCGGGAAAACAGAAGATTGAGTAAAGACATTTTGTGGTCGGATGAAGCTCAATTTACGCGAGATGGAATTAACAATTGCCACAATAATCATCGATGGTCGGACGAAAATCCATGCTACGATAGAACACAATTTCCAACATCGATTTAGCATTAACGTTTGGTGCGTTATTCTAAATGATCAATTAATCGGTCCTTTCGTATAGATGCGCGCCTTACTGGACAAGGATATTTACGTTTTTAGAAGACCATTTAGAAGAAATATTGGACGAAGCACCTTTAAATATTCGACAACGAATCTTCCAACATGATGGAGCGCCTCCTCACTATTCAAATAATGTACGAAATTTTCTGAATACCACTTTCGGCGATCTTTGGATTGGCAGAGGCGGTCCGCTTCCTTGACCGAGATCACCGGATCTCACTCCCTCGATTTTGCCTTTGGGATGGATGAATTTAGTTTATGCTACCAAAGTGGAAACGAGGAAGCGTTACTAGATCGCATTCTTAATGCAGCAGCTATCATTAGAGCGAACAATCGTTCATTGAAACTCGCTACGTGCAGTTTATAAACGCGCAAATAAGTGTATCCAAGTGGGCGGTGGTGTTTTGAAAATTTTCGTAAATTAATGCTTCGAACATTTTTCGTAAATTAATGCTATTTTGTTTATTTTGTAATTGATTTTGTAATAAATTTTTGTTTGCTTTGTAAATATCTCTGAAACAAATGAAAATCGGACTTGAACATATGAGTTTATTTTACTTATTTTGGCTTCCTCGACATATTTTTAAAATATTGCCACTTCCTCGCGAATCACCCTGTATAAATGCAATTATAATGAATGCAATAAAAAATCGTGAACCATTTGTAATACATATACGCACCTGAAATACCTCACAATTACATCGAAAATTTAATGGGTACGGTACACCCTGTATTCAAAACAAACGTTTAACTCTTAAAACAAGCAATTAACCACTGGATATTAATTATTAAGTTATGTATAACAACAATAATTAATTGTAAACAAATAGAACATCCCGTCATTTAACATTTTATAAAATATTAATTAGGTCGGTGACATTTTTTTGTCAAGATAGCAGTATCAAACCGTAAATGATAAAACTATTTTCAGATTTCCCATTAAATATAGTGCATAATATAAAACAAGACATAAATCATATTATTTTGAAACGCATTTAATGCAATTCAGCACATTTCCTGGATTCCCACAATTTTCTATCAAAAGCATTGTTACGGATTTAAACGAAGTATTTCAGGTGTATACCGAATTTAAACGAAACAAATCTTTTGGTCTTGCGGTTTTACCGGCTTCACTTCAATTCACGTGCTTAACCGTTGCGTACGCTCTGAACGTCGGTAAGGACAATCACGTTAGAATGATGGTATTTTAAACATGCGCTAAAAGTGAATCACAATTTTTCGAGAATGTTGAATATGGCGATTTTTAATTTAGTTTTAGTAATTGTGATATTTAATTGTTTAAGTGTTTACGGTATTGAGGATTATTGTTCGGTAAATCAATTTGAAAATGATGGCAACTTTATGGAATTTACAAAAGAAGCGAGTATTTCAGAATTTGCGATTACCGGTAATTTTAAGGGCTTGCATTGTTGCGCTAAAGGATATAGGAGCATCGAATGGTAAGATTTTCTCTTATTATCTACGTTAATTAAGTACGACTAAAAATAAATACGGGAAAACCGCATTACTGGGAATTCAAATAAAACTTTCAAATTTGTTAAATCATACATATTTTACAAATTATATTTTGTATTTCGTTCCTTTGAGGTAAACCGACGAAAGTTGTTAATGATAAGGGTAACGATAAGATAAGGGTAATAAGTTTTCGGATCGCTTTAATGCGGTTAAAAATGAAGTGAACGTGTACACGTACACTTTTTTTTTGATAATAGCCCTTTCTTCAAATGACAATCTTCACTATTTATTAATATTGCGTTGTGTTACCAAATAAATACACTAAAAATAATGATTCACACTGACGTTATTAGAAAACCACAATCGACGTCATTCCTTTTGCAGTCTTTATAATAATCCTTTGATCTCGATTTTATTTATCCTTTGTCTGATATACCTTCCCCATAGTAAAGAGAACAATCAAAATACGGAGAAGATATTAATAATCTGTTCTAGTCTCTTTCTTGGAAGATAATTTCCGGTTTTATTTTCTTTATTCTCTTTTTTACAGACAATTTCGCAGACTGAAAGAGATTCTGTTTAATATCTGAATTCTTGTGCCTCATTTTGTTCAACGTTTATTAAAAGGGAGATATTATATGTTTTTAAATATATTAAAATTGCGTCACGTGCGTAAGAATTTTTTGCGAAAGTTTAATAATTGCATGTTTTGATGTTTAAAAATTAAATACATGCAATTGCATGAAAGATGTTTCTTGTTCACAAATTTTGAAAAATTCAATTATTACAAAAATGGTGCTTAAGCCAGCAGGATTTTCATCTTTCCTAAATTGACGTCAATGATTTTTTTACATATTTGGATGTAATTCATGTTGTGGAACTGAGCGTGACCATTATCGATTTTGAAAAATACAAATTTTGTGCTAGATGTGCTATAACTTTTTTTCAGACAACTAAACAACCAAGCCGTTTTGTGGTATAATGTACCAAAATCAGTTGTTTAATTAATACTATCCATCGTATTTGTAAAACGCCTGGTGTGGAACACCATACGATCTTCCATTCTACAAAATGGAAATTAAAAGAAATGAGATAATTTTAATAACATTTTTTTTATAAGAAGTTCATTACGAAAATATGCAACATTCTAAACCCAGAAACAATGTCAGGCGTTTAAACCTGCATGTCAAAGATGCTAATTTTTAAAATTAAATAATTTTAATAACATTTTTTTTAGGCTGATTATGACAACCTCTTTTATAATAAGTTAATTACGAAAATATGCAACATTGTAAACGCAGAAACAATAATCTAGTCGAACAAACGTACAGAGGTTAATAGACATCTAGATGCTGACTAAAAGATGAAGTATTTTAAATTATAATTTTTTTTGGGTAACTAGGCAACTTCTTTTCTATACGTTCATAACCAAAACAGGTAACTTTGTAAAAACAAAAAATAATCTGTCAGAATGACGTTTAAAACTTCCTATTAATAGATATTAATTAATACAGGGTGGGCCACCAACGGGACGGTTTTTTGTATCTAGACAATACGTTTTTTCAAATTTATTTTTCAGGAGGGTTATGTATATCAGTAGTGGCCACATTTTAAAATTATTTTCGTACATACTGGGTCTTCCAGGAAAGCGTGGCTTATCAAACTTATTTTTTTTTTAATGGAACACCCTGTATTTTCGTTCAATTTTGAATAGTACTTTAAAAATAAGGTGCACTTTAACCCTTAACTACAGATATGAATTTACGTACATCATTACAGACAAGAGTCAAACTGACTCCACTATTTTCTATATCTCTAGTATCACTAATAAGTAATCTTAAAAATTATTATTTAAATTCAAATAGCAGTATTTAGTAATAATTTGTATTTATTTTAAAATGAACAATAAAATGTTTTATAAAAAAGTCTAAAAAACTAGAACTATATAAGATATTAATTTTTAAAAAAGGTATTACCGTCAGATGGGGCTACTTCGTAACAAAAATTTTGATTTTTTGGAATAACTTCTAAACCTTACATGAAAAATAATCAATTCTTGTGCCATATGATGTGGACAGATCTTATCTACAACTTGTGCATGTCAACAAAAATTTAAATTCTATAGTTAATTAAAAAAAAATTTTTTTTTGGCTGTTCAAAGATGGGGGCAGATGGGGCTACTATGAACATTGTATTACATCTCGTATATCTCTGGCCCTGTTGAAGCTAGGGGCTATTGTGAACCACCATAAAAAAGCTGGGGTTTCAATGAACAAATACATGTACGAAATGTAAAAAAAATATTAAAAATTATAATTTTTACAAAGTAAAAACTGAAACAACTCACCGAAAAAATGTGAATTTCCTTGTCCATGAATATAATTCTTTGTAATTGATGTAGAAGGCTGGTAATACCTTATATTTCTTCTCAACTAATTAATTAATAAGTTCTTGAGTAAAAAAAATTTTGGAATATTTCTAAACCAGTCGTAAGCGTCTTTAAAAACGTGGTAAAAACACGCACCAAAAAACCTACTGCACTTGAGTCAAAAATAAAAAATTCCTTGCCCATGAATATAATTGTTTGTAATTGATGTAGAAGGAAGGCAATACCTTATAATTATTCTAAACTAATTAATTAATAAGTTCTTGAGTAAAAAATTTTTTTAATATTTCTAAACCACTTCAAAGCGTCTTTAAAAACATTGTAAAAAAAGCACCAAAAAAGCGTCTGTGTTCGAGTTAAAAATTTTAAAATCACTAATGTATATACCTATACAATACCTATGTACAGTTTTTTCTCTCTTCTCTTGTTTAAATGATGGTGTATTTGCTCAGGTCGTCAGCATTAAATGTGAAAATGCCTGACCCTCTTGATGAAACCATATTTGGTTCGGGGAGAACTTCAACAATGTCATTGTACGGTACATTATCAAAATCATCCTGGGGGCCAGATGAATTTGTTGTTACCCTGGTTCCTGAGGAATTTTACCTCTACCCCATTTTCATACCGATGTATTATCTGCCCGATGAAATAATGGAAAATTGCCTTTTTTGAGGCATATTTGACGAGTATCCATGAACCGGATGGTGGCGCGTTAGCGTCATTGCCTGTAGTGGTGCTGTCTTCTGGAGCTGATGCACTCTTCAAGTTATCAGTACTGGTTCCCGGGATGGGCTGTAAATCATGGATTCCTAAGTCTTCATCAAGATCGGAAAACCCAAAACTTGCATCCATTACGGAGTCGTCATCATACTGGACGCTCGATAAGTCTTCAGATGACGAGTCTTCCCAATTTTTACGTTTCTTGTTAACATTTTTCACTTTCTTAGTTCTATCTGTCTTTTCTTCGCTTCTTTTAGCTCTTGATTCCAGAACTTCGATGTTATTCTTTGTCTTTGTGTTTTCTTTCTTTCCCTTCTTGCATATGGGCTTTTTGCCCTTTCCTCTTTTTTCCGCCGCAGTTTCCACAGGTTTAGTTGAGGTGAAACCCTCGGGAACACCCGGATTATCTGGATTTTCCTCTACCGGTACTACTTCCTCTAAACTGACACTTTTTCCTGGGGTGACATTTATTTTGCTCCTCTTCTTCTTTGCTTGAGGGGTTTTCTTTGACCGAAGTTCCTGTAAAACTTCCAAAACTGCAGTGCCAATCTGGCTTGACACAAGAGCATCTTTTCGGAAGACGCTTAAGAACTTGTTCTTTATTATAAGGTCTAATACCTGTCGCTGAAAATCCAGACTGTATGTTTTTGCTCATTTGCTCCTTCATGTTGTCTAAAACTGTATTAAGGAGTCTTGGAAACTCATCTTTCGACAGAGTTGGTCGTTGCCGACCAGGACCAAGTTTCCAAGTCTCTAACGCTTTTCGCCACTCTTTTTTCAGAGGGCCATAAACACCTACATCCAACGGCTGAGTGAGGTGTGTTGTGTTGAGTGGTAAGCAAATAAACAAAATGTTCAGTTCATTGCATTTTTTTATTATGTCCCCAGAAAAGTGGCTGGATAGGTTGTCTCCTATTAGCATTTTTGTCCAATTCGGTTTTTAGCCCATGGGACTACGATAGTGTAAAACCAGTCCAAAAAACAACATTCATCAAACCACCCTGATTTGGTTCTATTATATCTTGTACCAGGTGGACCTCCTATCGTCCAAGTGGACCACATGCTTTCTGCTTTATAGACGACATAAGGTGGTAAAAGTTTGCCATCATCAGTGCATGCAAACATTACGGATGTGGCACTCTTCGTGAAGTTCACTACTCGTTCTGATCTTTTTGCACTTCGCTTAAAAATCATTTTCTTGCTTTTGGGGTCGTCTACCATATTTGTCTCATCGTAATTTAATATGTTACCTGGTGGTATTGTCTGGACGCCACTTGTTTGCAAGTGATTAAAATAAGTTGTCAAATCTTCTTCTGTAGTCACAGCGCGAGCATACTTTATATTTTGGCACATTTTTGGCTAAGAATTCCCTCGTGCCGTTTTAGGAAGGCTAATGCCCAATCACGCCCTGGGGTGTTGTTTTTGAATGTCGGCACCACCCTCCCATTTGAGTCTAAATAGCTTTTTGCCAGGTTCCTTAGACCTAATGAATCTATGGGAAATCCCCATTCTGATATAAGGCATAAGTAGTCAACAAAGATTGACTCTTCAAGGGCAGTAAACACCGTTGGATGTCCTGGTTTATAAATTGGAATTGTACTAGGAGATGGTGCGTTGGAAGTACTAGGAGTCCTAGTAGCAACTGGGGTTGATGTCAGTGATTTAGTTCTAGTACTGACGCTCGTAGAGGATGTACTTGGAACATCAATATCGGATGGTACTACATCACTTAAAGAACCACAATCGATTTGTGTGTTGCTAGTAGCACTATCTTGAACTCCTGGATCTTGAGGTTGCAGTTTTGTTTTTGCAATTGAAGCAGTTTAACATTTTTGGCTAAACAACCCAAAGAAATTTTATTTTTTTACTGCTTCCCTGTAAGAGATTTTCTTGGTCAGTATTTCACTGCAGGCTTTTGATAAGTCCTCTGAAGAAAAATTACGATACTGTCTAGCTCCTACTTTACGTTTGTAATTACGAACCATTGTTATATCTTTAAAATACCGTCTACACAATACTAAAAGCAGTTAGTTTGTTATGAAACTAAGGTAAAACAAACACTAACGTCAAAAAGCACTAGTTCTATAAGCCGTGCTAGGAGCTAACTAGTGTCCTCAAACTGTCTACAGGCTTTTTCTACTACAATACAACCTGAGACAAAAAAAATTAGGTGTTAAAAACATGCTAACTGCTAATATTTTCAATTTGTTCAAATTAGCCCCCATGTTCATAGTAACCCCATGTTCATTCTAAATAGGGCAAAAAAATTTTAACTAAAAAAAAATTATTTTTTATTGCTTTCAAATTTTTTAAAGGACAGGAATATAATCCCAATTAACCAAGGCACCATAAAAAAATACCTAGAGGACCCAATCTTATGTGGTTTTTGGTCTACACAAAAGAGTTTGGGTGGGTTTGGTTTTTCGTCGAAAAACGTAGTCTCAGTTAATATTTTTTTAAATTTTTGTATACAATATTACACTTAACTTAATGATATATTCTGAAAGTAGAAGAACCAAGGAATCAGAAAATGTATATTACAAGGAGGATGTCACACATTTAATGGGTGTTACGCAAGTCAAAACCTTTTTGACTTTTTGTTCATAGTAACCCCACAGTTCAAAGTAGCCCCATGTGACGGTACACACTATAAAACAAAAATCAAAAATAAGAAAAAAAACTTTGAAATCTATTCACAACTTGAGCATATTGAATGTGAACATTTTCCACAAATGGGTCTTTTGCAACCTAGGGAAGTTAGCAATAACTTTCCATCCATAGATTTTCGAATGCTCATATTCCTCCTGAAATTCATTTTTATTGTTGTAGATGAATCTTTCTTTCGCTACTATTTATTCCGTTCGATACATTAAACTGTAAAGCATTTCATATAATTAAATAATTGACAGGATACCTTTTTTTTTAAGGAAAAAATTAAATTTCAAAGTTCAGTCATAACTTTTATACACGCGCGTTCAAAGAAAATCGATGATAATTCCAAAAGTACATTTTTTTTTTCGTAAATTTTTCCAAAGAGATAGTTTAAGCAATAAGGAATACAATATCAAAAAATTGGGAGGCTGTTTTTTGTTTAAAGGGAATAATTTAATTTCAAAGTTCAGCCATAACTTTTATATACGCTCGTTCTGAAAATCGATGATAATTCAAAAGTACATCTTTTTTTTCGTTAAATTTTCCAAAGAGATAGTTTAAGCAATAAGGAATACAATATCAAAAAATTGGGAGGCTGTTTTTTGTTTAAAGCGAATAATTTAATTTCAAAGTTCAGCCATAACTTTTATATACGCTCGTTCACAGAAAATCGATGATAATTCAAAAAGTACATCTTTTTTTTTCGTTAAATTTTCCAAAGAGATAGTTTAAGCAATAAGAATACAATATCAAAAAATTGGGAGGCTGTTTTTGTTTAAAGCGAATAATTTAATTTCAAAGTTCAGCCATAACTTTTATATACGCTCGTTCACAGAAAATCGATGATAATTCAAAAGTACATCTTTTTTTTCGTTAAATTTTCCAAAGAGATAGTTTAAGCAATAAGAATACAATATCAAAAATTGGGAGGCTGTTTTTGTTTAAAGGAATAATTTAATTTCAAAGTTCAGCCATAACTTTTATATACGCTCGTTCACAGAAAATCGATGATAATTCAAAAGTACATCTTTTTTTCGTTAAATTTTCCAAAGAGATAGTTTAAACAATAAGAATACAATATCAAAAATTGGGAGGCTGTTTTTTGTTTAAAGCGAATAATTTAATTTCAAAGTTCAGCCATAACTTTTATATACGCTCGTTCACAGAAAATCGATGATAATTAAAAAGTACATCTTTTTTCGTTAAATTTTCAAAGAGATAGTTTAAGCAATAAGGAATACAATATCAAAAATTGGGAGGGTGTTTTTTGTTTAAAGGAATAATTAAATTTCAAAGTTCAGCCATAACTTTTATATACGCGTGTTCACAAAAATCGATGATAATTAAAAAGTACATCTTTTTTTCGTTAAATTTTCAAAGAGATAGTTTAAGCAATAAGGAATACAATATCAAAAAATTGGGAGGCTGTTTTTGTTTAAAGGGAATAATTTAATTTCAAAGTTCAGCCATAACTTTTGTATACGCGCGTTCACAGAAAATCGATGATAATTAAAAAGTACATCTTTTTTTCGTTAAATTTTCCAAAGAGATAGTTTAAGCAATAAGGAATACAATATCAAAAATTGGGAGGCTGTTTTTGTTTAAAGGAATAATTTAATTTCAAAGTTCAGCCATAACTTTTATATACGCTCGTTCACAGAAAATCGATGATAATTCAAAAGTACATCTTTTTTCCGTTAAATTTTCCAAAGAGATAGTTTAAGCAATAAGGAATACAATATCAAAAATTGGGAGGCTGTTTTTTGTTTAAAGGGAATAATTTAATTTCAAAGTTCAGCCATAACTTTTATATACGCTCGTTCACAGAAAATCGATGATAATTAAAAAGTACATCTTTTTTTTCGTTAAATTTTCAAAGAGATAGTTTAAGCAATAAGGAATACAATATCAAAAATTGGGAGGCTGTTTTTGTTTAAAGGGAATAATTTAATTTCAAAGTTCAGCCATAACTTTTATATACGTTCGTTCACAGAAAATCGATGATAATTAAAAAGTACATCTTTTTCTTCGTTAAATTTTCAAAGAGATAATTTAAGCAATAAGGAATACAATATCAAAAATTGGGAGGTTGTTTTTGTTTAAAGTAACTTTTCACATTCCTTATGCAGTAGCTGTAAACACATGAGCTCTTGTAAATAAATCATTTCTTCAGCAATGTTGACTTTCGAAACAACAGCAAAGCAAAGGAATAATTTAAAGACACTGCAATTGTCAATGTCAATATTCGGTGCTTAAAGGAACAGCCAGTTTCTTCTACTACACTGTAACATATAAGAAAAACACATTCAACCAATGCCTATAAGTATAACTACCCACCACCAAACATGCCATGAATAATACAATATAAAGCACCCACCACCGAATGAAAAGTACCTTTGTCAACGTATTTTTTTTTAATAAGTTTCTTCCTTTTTTTATTTTTTTTTTTTTGAAAGTCACCTATACTAAAATTTTTGTTTAATAATTTTTTTCTTTGTTTTTTATTTTATTTTTTTATTGAAAAGCACCTATACTATACTATACCAAATGCAAATAAATCGTTTTAGTGTTATCCTGTTGCCAGCATGCATTCCACAATCCTACAAAACACGGTTGTTGCATTCCTTAAAATGCAGACCCTCTCAGTGGGTGTGGGCGCAAGGACCCATTGCATATACCTAACACATTTGAGCACGGTTGTTGCAATCCCTAAAATGCAGACCCTCTCAGTGGGTGTGGGCGCAAGGACCCATTGCATATACCTAACACATTTGAGCACGATTGTTGCAATCCCTAAAATGCAGACCCTCTCAGTGGGTGTGGGCGGAAGGACCCATTGCATATTCCTAACACATTTGAGCACGATTGTTGTAATCCATTGACGTACATTAATATTATTAATTTAGGCCATCGTTAGCGTTGTGTATTTTTTATTCGTTGTATTTTTTTTACGTCTTCTACTAAAGTAAGCTGATGATTATAGTAACAGCATACAATAATCATACCTATATTATCATTTGCACAGTTCACAAACGTAAGGATTTACAATTTCATCCAGACACGTTCTATGGCTATACCTTCTACATGTTTGACATAAAATTTCATTGTTGTTACCTCCACAGTAGATGCAATTATTTTCAAGAGATTCACTGTTAGCAATTATTAAATATTTCATATAAGTTCGATATTCATATGGATCAAAATTGTTTGAAAAGTTAATATTTTTCATTATACATTCTGCATAGTAACATATATATATATATATATATATATATATATATATATATATATATATATATATATATATATATATATATATATATTACTAATTAAATTGATCGTCTTGAACCGGTAATTTTTGTTGACTATTAACGAAAATGTATTGCAGTATTTTGTTAAATAGGGTCGTAATCTGTTATAAAATTTATCTGTATTTCGTTGAGTATTACCAGTGGATCCAAAACTTCAAATACGCGTTTATTAACGTCTACAAAATGAGTATCCAATGATCATTTTCCAAAATAGGTAAAATTAGTAAATTTTGGGTTTCTTTATTCTTAAAGGTATGGCCTTGTTTTTTATTAGAAAATCTGTCTCGTACTGTAAAAAATCTTATAGGTGTGATTTTGTATTATTTTCAAAATAAGTCTATAATTAGGTTGTTCAACCACATGTCTTGCTTGTTGTTGCGATTATTTAAGCAAGCATAGGTTGAATAAACAAATGTTTCGTTTTGTATTTGGCAATAACATAATCTCTACTTAATTTTTTTACCAAAGGTTCGTTTTGTTTTATAAAAATCATCATCATTTACACTATTATTACTTGTTTCGAGGTGATTTTACTTGATAGTTGAGTAATATTTTCTTCTTTAAACATTTTGGACAAAATTTGTTTTTTGAAAAAGTATGTTTTTGTTTTTCTCGATTGCCATTTTCTACGTCTTCCTTTGCCTTACGCTTTTATTGGCACAACGACTTTTCTTTATTTCATATTTATGTTCCCTATGTTGCGCAACGACATAATTCGAACTGTTCTTATAAAACGTGAACATTTTGATGAAGTTTCCCTTGCATTAAATTGTTTTTACAATATTGAACCAGTTCTCGACAAGAGCGTTAGAACTTCTTTTAAAACCGTGAAGCGCAGTCCACAGGGAAGATACGGTATATAATGGTTTAATAAATATCTACAATAATCTTTATTATAACATATGTTTTCTATAAATGAATCGTCTACAATGTCTTCAATGTTTTGAATTTCAAATAAAATGTTTGCAAAGTGCAAATAAAATTTATTTTTAAATAAAATGAGCGTTCGTTTCGACTTCACTTTCTTCGACTTCACATTTTCTTCAAAATTATTAATTGGGTTATCCATTCTAACTTTAGTAAAGATAATTTAGAATAATTAAAAATTTTGTTTTCGTGTTTTTGACTTGTTAATATAAAACATTTCTTAACGTACTTTGAATAGCATTGAAATTGGACATATTAAAAGCGATGCTAAGATTTCCTTGAGAAAACGCAGTGCATTTTGTTCGGAAAATATTTATTAACATCTCTTGCTAATAATTTCATTACATGGGCACAGCACAGTTTTAAAACAATAATGTTATTTAAATTTATATTAATGTCAAAACTTTTTCAAAAAATATGTCACAATACTTTTGCAGAGTCATACAATTCCAAGTTTCACTGATTGCATTAATAAGAGCTAGACTAAAATCTGTGGTTACTGTTCTAAAAGCAGGCCATTTGTTTAAATTCCTTTACAGTAGAATTTAAATTCTAACAGCCAGGACCCTATTTTGACGTATTATGCCTACTGGAAATCCTTTCGAAAATGGGCAAAATTCTGGAATGAGAACTTTCAATAACACCGCAATAATATAAAATTCTTTGTGCACCAATGTAAGGTTTTCTTGACCGATCCTGTCGCGTCAAGATACAAGTCTGGTAGTTGTGCAGACCGATTTGAATCGTAGTGTAGGAAGTGTAATTGTTCTTTACTAAAATGAAAACACAAAAGGAATGGATACAGAGAAAATATAATGTTTATGGCTGAACTTTGAAATTAAATTATTCCTTTAAACAAAAACAGCCTCCCAATTTTTGATATTGTATTCCTTATTGCTTAAACTATCTCTTAGGAAAATTTAACGAAAAAAAAGATGTACTTTTTAATTATCATCTATTTTCTGTGAACGAGCGTATATAAAAGTTATGGCTGAACTTTGAAATTTAATTATTCCTTTAAACAAAAACAGCCTCCCAATTTTTGATATTGTATTCCTTATTGCTTAAACTATCTCTTTGGAAAAATTTACAAAAAAAAGATGTACTTTTTAATTATCATCTATTTTCTGTGAACGAGCGTATATAAAAGTTATGGCTGAACTTTGAAATTTAATTATTCCTTTAAACAAAAACCGCCTCCCAATTTTTGATATTGTATTCCTTATTGCTTAAACTATCTCTTTGGAAAATTTACAAAAAAAAGATGTACTTTTTAATTATCATCTATTTTCTGTGAACGAGCGTATATAAAAGTTATGGCTGAACTTTGAAATTTAATTATTCCCTTTAAACAAAAAACAGCCTCCCAATTTTTGATATTGTATTCCTTATTGCTTAAACTATCTCTTTGGAAAATTTAACGAAAAAAAGTTGTACTTTTTAATTATCATCGATTTTTGTGAACGCGCGTATATAAAAGTTATGGCTGAACTTTGAAATTAAATTATTCCTTTAAACAAAAAACAGCCTCCCAATTTTTTGATATTGTATTCCTTATTGCTTAAACTATCTCTTTGGAAAATTTAACGAAAAAAAGTTGTACTTTTTAATTATCATCGATTTTTGTGAACGCGTATATAAAAGTTATGGCTGAACTTTGAAATTTAATTATTCCTTTAAACAAAAACAGCCTCCCAATTTTTGATATTGTATCCTTATTGCTTAAACTATCTCTTAGGAAAATTTAACGAAAAAAAAGATGTACTTTTTAATTATCATCGATTTTTGTGAACACGCGTATATAAAAGTTATGGCTGAACTTTGAAATTTAATTATTCCTTTAAACAAAAACAGCCTCCCAATTTTTGATATTGTATTCCTTATTGCTTAAACTATCTCTTTGGAAAATTTAACGAAAAAAAGATGTACTTTTTAATTATCATCGATTTTTGTGAACGCGCGTATATAAAAGTTATGGCTGAACTTTAAAATTACATTATTCGCTTTAAACAAAAACAGCCTCCCAATTTTTTGATATTGTATTCCTTATTGCTTAAACTATCTCTTTGGAAAAATTTACAAAAAAAAGATGTACTTTTTAATTATCATCGATTTTCTGTGAACGCGTATATAAAAGTTATGGCTGAACTTTGAAATTAAATTATTCGCTTTAAACAAAAATAGCCTCCCAATTTTTGATATTGTATTCCTTATTGCTTAAATTATCTCTTTGGAAAATTTAACGAAAAAAAAGATGTACTTTTTAATTATCATCGATTTTCTGTGAACGAGCGTATATAAAAGTTATGGCTGAACTTTGAAATTTAATTATTCCTTTAAACAAAAACAGCCTCCCAATTTTTGATATTGTATTCCTTATTGCTTAAACTATCTCTTTGGAAAATTTAACGAAAAAAAGATGTACTTTTTAATTATCATCGATTTTCTGTGAACGAGCGTATATAAAAGTTATGGCTGAACTTTGAAATTAAATTATTCCTTTAAACAAAAACAGCCTCCCAATTTTTGATATTGTATTCCTTATTGCTTAAACTATCTCTTTGGAAAATTTAACGAAAAAAAGATGTACTTTTTAATTATCATCGATTTTTGTGAAGCGCGTATATAAAAGTTATGGCTGAACTTTGAAATTAAATTATTCGCTTTAAACAAAAACAGCCTCCCAATTTTTGATATTGTATTCCTTATTGCTTAAACTATCTCTTTGGAAAATTTAACGAAAAAAAGATGTACTTTTTAATTATCATCGATTTTCTGTGAACGAGCGTATATAAAAGTTATGGCTGAACTTTGAAATTTAATTATTCCTTTAAACAAAAACAGCCTCCCAATTTTTTGATATTGTATTCCTTATTGCTTAAACTATCTCTTTGGAAAATTTAACGAAAAAAAGATGTACTTTTTAATTATCATCGATTTTTGTGAACGCGCGTATATAAAAGTTATGGCTGAACTTTAAAATTACATTATTCGCTTTAAACAAAAACAGCCTCCCAATTTTTGATATTGTATTCCTTATTGCTTAAACTATCTCTTTGGAAAATTTACAAAAAAAAGATGTACTTTTTAATTATCATCGATTTTCTGTGAACGCGCGTATATAAAAGTTATGGCTGAACTTTGAAATTAAATTATTCGCTTTAAACAAAAATAGCCTCCCAATTTGTTGATATTGTATTCCTTATTGCTTAAATTATCTCTTTGGAAAATTTAACGAAAAAAAGATGTACTTTTTAATTATCATCGATTTTCTGTGAACGAGCGTATATAAAAGTTATGGCTGAACTTTGAAATTTAATTATTCCTTTAAACAAAAACAGCCTCCCAATTTTTGATATTGTATTCCTTATTGCTTAAACTATCTCTTTGGAAAATTTAACGAAAAAAAGATGTACTTTTTAATTATCATCGATTTTCTGTGAACGAGCGTATATAAAAGTTATGGCTGAACTTTGAAATTAAATTATTCCTTTAAACAAAAACAGCCTCCCAATTTTTGATATTGTATTCCTTATTGCTTAAACTATCTCTTTGGAAAATTTAACGAAAAAAAAGATGTACTTTTTAATTATCATCGATTTTCTGTGAACGAGCGTATATAAAAGTTATGGCTGAACTTTGAAATTTAATTATTCCTTTAAACAAAAACAGCCTCCCAATTTTTTGATATTGTATTCCTTATTGCTTAAACTATCTCTTTGGAAAATTTAACGAAAAAAAGATGTACTTTTTAATTATCATCGATTTTTGTGAACACGCGTATATAAAAGTTATGGCTGAACTTTGAAATTTAATTATTCCTTTAAACAAAAACACCCTCCCAATTTTTGATATTGTATTCCTTATTGCTTAAACTATCTCTTTGGAAAATTTAACGAAAAAAAGATGTACTTTTTAATTATCATCGATTTTCTGTGAACGAGCGTATATAAAAGTTATGGCTGAACTTTGAAATTAAATTATTCGCTTTAAACAAAAACAGCCTCCCAATTTTTGATATTGTATTCCTTATTGTTTAAACTATCTCTTTGGAAAATTTAACGAAAAAAAGATGTACTTTTGAATTATCATCGATTTTCTGTGAACGCGCGTATATAAAAGTTATGACTGAACTTTGAAATTTAATTATTTCCTTAAAAAAAGGTATCCTGTTTATTATTTAATTATATGAAATGCTTTACAGTTTAATGTATCAAACGGAATAAATAGTATCGAAAGAAAGATTCTTCTACAACAATAAAATGAATTTCAGTAGGAATATGAGCATTCGAAAATCTATGGATGGAAAGTTATTGCTAACTTCCCTAGGTTCTTTTGCACTTCAAGCATAATGTAGATGTTTTCCTCTTCAAATTTTTGGACAAATTGAACAATATTTTCTTACAGCTAACTTATATTGCTCTGACTTCTTCTTCTAATTCATTTTTCCCAGAAAAATAAGAATTGATGATCGAATATCTTGACGTATACGCGTATTATGCAATCTTCTTTCAAGTTCATCAAAGATTAGCTGTTTTGCCAATTCTTTCACAAAGTTTAATCTTGAAACACTCTTTGATGTATTATCTGCCGCAGTGAACATAATATACGCATTTACAGTGCTTATATTTAAAACACGGTAGAAAATTGCCATGGACCATCTTCGTATCCGACGACCCGAACAGTACAGGGTGTCCCAACGATAGAGTAAAGTAAGTTTATGCTTAACTAGAATTATTTGTGTAAATATTGTATGGACCATGGGGTAGAGGTAAGAAGTGTGCATTTTTTTAAAATATTGGAAGTTATACAGGGTGTGCCAGAAAAGCAGGACGTGAAAAAGTATAATTTTTTTAAATAGAACACCCCGTATTTGATGTTAGTTTTTAATTCTACGTGTCCATACAAACATATTTTGTCATACAAAAGATTGGCTGAAAGTTTTAGTTCTTGAGATATTCGCGTTTAAAATTATTATGTCAGTTTTCGTGGGGTTGATGAATGGGCAATTGTTCCGTTATTTCACAATAAAAAATTGATATTTCGTGTGAAAATGAGTGATATTATACTAACGTTTAGACCGAGTAGTATTTCTAATTTTCTCAACAGGGTGTTTGTTATAACCATTCAAATTTGAAAATTCTCAAATTAAAAAAATCAGTTTTTTTAATTGCACACCCTATATATTTTTATTTCATTTTATTCGGGATTAAAAATCTATCATTTTGTCAAATATATCCTATATCTATCTTTGATAGTTTTCGAGTAATTTCGATTTTTCACACTAGCTACTTTATTTTCGATAACATTGCATTGCATGGATCTTGGTAGCCATGGAAAATAATAATTGCGTTACTAAGATACAAAGGTTTCCTACTTGTCAAAATAAACACATATTAAATTTGTCGTTTTCGCATTTAACTTGTTATCAATTCTTGTATCAATTATGGATTATTCGACAAATGAATTAATTGATATGATATACGTGTTGGGCGAGGCTGAAAAAACCCTTTATTGGCACAACGAATCTACAAAATGAAATATCCTGAACGTCGAATACCTACTACTGTTGGCTTGGAAAATTTGATGGATAGATTTGATTCTAGCGGTAGTGTTAAATACTTCAAACGTAAAGTTGTTAATAAAAGGGCAGCTAATGAAGAAAAGAACTTGAAATATTATTAAATGTTCAAGAAAATCCCCAAGTGAGTTCTAGAACATTAGCGACGATATGTGATACCTCCAAATCAAACGTGAATCGAACAACGCTGAAGTATAAGTACCATCCCTATCACATTGAGCTTCATCAAGAATTGCGAGAAGAGAATTTTGCAAGACGAATTGAATTCTGCAATATCATTAATCAACGGCTGCAATTAAATAACAACTTTTTGTGCTCCATAATGTTTTCCGATGAGGCGACGTTTAAAAGTAATGGGGCTGTAAATCGGCCTAATATGCACTATTACGCCATTGATAATCCATTTTGGCTACGAGAAGTTCAAAACCAAAATCATTGGTCACTAAATGTGTGTGTGGTATACTTAATGACCAAATTATCGGTCCCTATTTTTGATGATCCATTAACGGGCCGCAGCTATTTGCATTTCTTACGTGAAGAATTGCCTGTGTTACTTGAGGATATCAATTTAGAAGGACGACTAAATATGTGGTTGCAACAGGATGGTGCACCTCCACATTTTATCGGGACGTAAGAATTCTTGAACTAGCAATACCCGGAGAAATGGATAGGACGTAATGGCTTTATATTATGGCCACCCAGGTCATGCGATTTAACTCCACTGGATTTTTTCCTATGGGGATACATAAAAGATCGGGTGTATATTATTAAACCTACAACAAGGGAGGACATGAAAAATAGAATTCGTGAAGCTTGTCGCACAGTGACCCCTCTTATGTTATCCGAAGTGAGACAGAACATGAGAAAAAGGCTCAATATGTGTATTCAGCAAGAAGGCCGTCTATTTGAGCATTTACTAAGACGCAATGTTGAATAATTATTGAATTACTGTTTCTCATTAATAAAAACTGTTAATATTCTCGCTTAGGTGGTTTGTTTTATTTCGTCGCAATTGTTTTCCATGGCTACCACGATCCACAATAATGTTATAGTATCGTATGTAACGTAGCTAGTGAGAAAAATCGAAATTCCTCGAAAACTATCAAAGATAGATATAGGATATATTTGACAAAATGATAGATTTTTAATCCCGAATAAAATGAAATAAAATATATAGGTGTGCAATTAAAAAACTGATTTTTTAATTTGAGAATTTTCAAATTTGAATGGTTATAACAAACACCCTGTTGAGAAAATTAGAAATACTACTCGGTCTAAACGTTAGTATAATATCACTCATTTTTCACACGAAATATCAATTTTTTATTGTGAAATAACGGAACAATTGCCCATTCATCAACCCCACGAAAATGACATAATAATCTTTAAACGCGAATATCTCAAGAACTAAAACTTTCAGCCAATCTTTTGTATGACAAAATATGTTTGTATGGACACGTAGAATTAAAAACTAAAATCAAATACGGGGTGTTCTATTTAAAAAATCATACTTTTTCACGTCCTGCTTTTCTGGCACACCCTGTATAACTTCCAATATTTTAAAAATGCACACTTCTTACCTCTACCCCATGGTCCATACAATATTTACACAAATAATTCTAGTTAAGCATAAACTTACTTTACTCTATCGTTGGGACACCCTGTACATGCACATTTCTCATCCAGACTATCAACTTCGCCTTTAGTATTATTATAATACTGAATTATCTCCGGTTTACTATCAGTATCGTTCCATGATCTGGAATGCATGGAAGAAATAAGTAACACGGCTTTATTCTTTTTGGGAACAAAAGAAAGCAAAGTTGCATTCTTTGTGTACCCGTACATAGAGCTTCCAACAGGTTTGTCCCTCTTTGGCAAAAAATTTAATGGAATTTCTGATTTGTTTTTCTTCAAGGTACCAACGTAGGTTAGATTTCTTTTCCGCAGCTCCTCTAATACTTGCAAAGAGCTGAACCAATTGTCAGCTGTAATATTTCTATCGGACCCTATTATAGGTTTCACTAAGCGTAAAACGGCTTGAGTTGGAATCTGCATTTTTCGTTCCTCTTCCGAAAGAGTTAGGCCATCAGAATTTCTACCACAGTAAATGTAACCGTTATAGAAATATGTGGTCCTCGCATCAGTCAATGCCATGATCTTCAATCCATACTTTGCCGGTTTATTTGGCATATAAACCTTGAACCGTGATCTTCCCCGAAAACTTACTAGCATCTCATCAATGCAGGTTAAAGAACCTAGATAATACATATCTTGACAATTATCCACAAATTTATTGAAAATTTCCGATATAGCAGCTGCTGGATCATCTTTCTTTCTGGCATCTCTCGTGGTCCGATCATCAAATCTGAGACACTGTAATAAACTTACAAATCTATTTGAGTTTATAACACAACGAAATATGTTGCGGCCGGTACCGTCAGTAGCAAATAATGATCTAACGTTTTCGTGATTAGAACGGAAGACAGCGGTGTAAATTAGTAACCCCAAAAATCCACGTAATTCTACTAAACCTATATCACGAAGATTTGATTTTGTTTGATCTTTATATTTCTGGCGTTCTTCCAACAACTTTATATTTGTATATTTTATTATAATATTTAAAATATCATCAGAAAACGAACGGGTCTAAGTCTCCTTTTCAGTTTTCGGCTGCTTATGTTTTGGTCGAATTCCAGGTAATTTTATTATATTATACGGTGGTGTTTTAGCGTATTTGCTGGTAAGAGGCGTTCTAGACCACTTAAAACTTTTACGTTTCTTATAGTAGAAGTTTGAATCATTACCTCCAAATGTTTCATCTTGATCATCTTCATCACGACTACTCGAAACTTGATACTTCGCTATCACTGCTATATTCTGAACAAATTGCATCAGCATCGCTGGATTATCATCTCCCTCTGATTCAGCATTGAACCACTCAAGAACAACTTCCTCAAAACTTGTATCGGATGGACGAACTCTCTTAGGTAGCGAATAAGACATATTTATGTAAAAGGGAATGAAATGCTCATATAACAATTTCTAATATTGTAATAGTTGCAATACCATTATTTGACGTTTTCTTTTTAAAAAATTAAAATAATTTAATATAAATTAGCTATGAAAAACAAAATAGATTTCTTACCTGTTGACCCAGACAAGAGTCAATCTGACTCCGACGCGTACTTCTTTATGAACTTTTACTAAAAAGATATATATATATATATATATATATAAAGTAGATGTTTCTTCCTCAAACGGTGTATACGTACTGATGAACGCCTCGTTATAGGATACTAAGAATACGGTGGGGGAAAAGTGAACTAATAAAATTAAAATGGATGCGACATAAGGAAGAGGAGTCAGTCTGACTCCCGTCTGTTCTTAAGGGTTAATAAATGATCACTATAGGTAAATATTACAGTTTTCGAGATATTTTGAATTTTATGAAAATAATAGGTTTTTTCGATAAAAAATCATACTGGCCGAATCAATTATATTAGAATGACGAAATTCTAGTTGTAAAAATTAAAGTTGTTACCCTTTGAATCGCTATAGCAAATGATTCTTAATTCCTTACAGAGTGTTCAAAATTTTCAGTTGTAAAATAATTACATTCAAACCACATTATCTTGGTAATTTTAAATATAACACCCTGTATTTTATTAATCTATAGTATTCAAAAAGATATTCTCTATGATTTGATATATGGGTTTCCTATACCTAAATATTACAGTTTTTTTGTTATTCCACATTTTATTAAATTTAATGTAAGATCACGTATCATATAACAAAAATTTAAAATTTAATCTAGTAGGTTGCTTTCTGTCATTTCTTAAATTTAATGTTAATCCCTTATAACAAAAAATTTAAATTAATCTACTAGGTTGCTGTCTTTTTAGACATAATACAATTAAAAGTTGTTTTTTTAAAGTCTCTAACTTGTTGTGCACAATAATTTTATTTGTTGTTAAATTGTTAAAATAATAATAAAATACTTATCTTTTTTGGGATTTTTTAATGGTGTACTTTAAATTATACAATCTAAACGTTTCGATAACACTTACAGTTATCTTCGTCAGTAGTAATGTTTGATAAAAATTGTTAAAGATGTTATATTAATAGCAGGCTTATGTTTATGTTTGAATTTTTCAAATTTGACAAAATTGTTTACTACATCTTTAACAATTTTATCAAACATTACTGACGAAGATAACTGTAATTATCAAACGTTTAGATGTATAATTAATACACCATTAAATCAAGATAAGTATTTTATTATGAGTGTTAATGGTGAAAGTTTACATTTTCATATGTTAAAATAATAGTTTAAAAAGAAATACGGATTACAAGGAAGAATTGATACGATACTGTGCATTGGGGAATGTTTAGAACATTATTTTCTGGCTTCTAGATTGTATGCTCAAAAGTACCCCGACCGAGAACATCCAAGAAAAGAAATTTTTGAAAGGTAGTTGAATAGATTTCGTGCTACTGGGTCAGTTGCCATATCAGAAAGTGAATAAAACAAAACAGGTTACTGGGAATAATGAAAATGAGTTTGATGACCCTCATACAAGTACCAGAAAAATTTCGAATAAAACAGGTATCAGTCGAACAAGTGTCCGTAGGATACTTAAAAAAATGGATATTATCCATATCATATTCAATTACATCAACATTTGTTTGAAAGGAACTATAATCTGCGTTTAAACTTTTGCTTATGGGCTTTGGATAAGGCTGGCAGAGATCCTGATTTTTTTTAATTCGTGGAATTTACAGATGAATGCAGCACTATTCAGAGTCATAGTAAATAGGTGTAATTACCACAGACATCTATTTCGTACTGTTGATCGCCAACACCAATGGACTGTAAACGTTTGGACAGGAATATTAGGCGATTATGTGATTGGACCATATTTCTTTGATGGCCACCTATATGGAAGAAAATTTTTGAATTTTTTAAAACGTGATTTTTGGATATTCCATTAAATATACGAAAAAAAATGGTGGCTCAGTTGGATGGAGCACCCGCTCATTTTGCCCGACCTGTCAAAGAGTATCTGAACAGAAAATTTAGAAATAGGTGGATAGGCAGGGGTGGTCCTTGTAATTGGCCACCTAGGTCTCCAGATGTTACTCCAATGGATTTCAATATATGGGGGATTGTTCCACTTATAGTAAATCAAACAGTCCCCACTACTCCCGAGGATATGAAAATAAGAATTTCTAGTGCATAACGCCGGAAATGTTAAATAAAATAAGAAAATCTTTTAAAAATAGAATTAATTGTTGTATTCAGGCAAATGGCAGACATTTTGAGCATGTGTTAGAGTAAAATTAATTTTTTCCTAACTTCTTATTCATTTTTGTTATTATGTCTTACTTCTCTCATTAAAAAAAATATTTTGCCGTTTTTATGTTTTTAATTAATAACTTGTAATTTACTTGAGTGTTAAGAATAAAAATGATAATAATTATTCGAATATTTCTTTTATCTCATAAATAAATACATTAAATTTAAGAAAATGTTGAATAACAAAAAAACTGAAATATTTAGTTATAGGAAACCCATATACCAAAAGATAGAGAATTTTAGTTTGAATAATGTAGATTAATAAAATACAGGGTGTTACATTTAAAATTACCAAGATAATGTGATTTGATAATATTTACAACTAGAATTTTGTCATTCTAATTTAATTGAGTCGGTCAGTATGATTTTTTTTTCGAAAACCTATTATTTTCATAAAATTCAAAATATCTAGATAACTGTAATATTTACCTATAGGGACCATTTATTAAAGTGTGCCTTATTTTTATAGTACTATCCAAAATTGAACGAAAATACAGGGTGTTCCATTAAAAAAACATATGACAAGCCACGCTTTTCTGGAACACCCAGTATGTACGAAAATAATTTTAAAATATGACCACTACTGATATACATAACACCTCTGAAAAATAAATTTGAAAAAACGTATTGCCTAGATACAAAAGACCGTCCCGTTGATGGTGGCCTACCCTGTATATACGTTAACTAAAAAAAGTTCCAAAGCCGCCCGCTTCTATAAGATATCAATAATACAGTATAACCATTTTCATTCCTATTTAATTAATTTTTTGACTTGCCCTTGCGTTATATTAAAATTTTCTTTAAAAGATACGTCTACACTGTTTCTTATAAAATTACTCGTTATTCAGATAATGAAAAAAATGTTAACTAACACTTGAATTCTACCTTAGGAATTTTTTACCGCTAAATTTCGCGTCATATCAAAAAATTGCATAGACTATAATTAATCGAGATGTTTAAGGTCTATATCTAGGTATTTTTATATCTTTGAAATATGCAGCTGTTTTAGAAATATTTGATAAAAACAAAAAACTGCTCCTAATAACCCACCCCCCCCCTCTCAGCCGCTGGATTTCTCCCAAAATCTATCAGCTCTAAGACAAATGAAAACAAAGTTTAAATACAAAATTGAAAGTATGTAGGTATTTTCGTTCTGGAGTTATCGTAACACACACACAGACGTGATGGCTGATCTTGGCGAAATTTGGGCAAAAGTTGTAAAATGAGCTAATGAGTCGATTTAACGATAGTGGTAAAAAAGTCTATACCTAACATATGTATTAGGCTCATGCATAAGTAATGGCGTTTTTTTTTTTTAATTTAAAAGTTGGCTCTGAAATAACAATTTTGATTACTCAATATTCAGCTTGTCAGATAATTAGTAGTTCTGTCATATAGTGTGTTTGTTTTTGTATTTCGTTCTTAATTGTTAAAGTTTACCCTTATTGTAATGGAATGTCAAGTAGACAAAAACTAGCATTACCGACATCTTCTTTTTGCGTTTAATCGAGGTGCTCAAGCCAATGAAGCTTATAGAAATAAAACGTCTATTTCGTATTTTAAAAATATGTTTTATTAAGATTATTTATGCTCTTGTAATATTTATTAATGGAGTGGAGAAATTTGAATATTTTCATATTCTTGTAGTTGTCTAGTTTACGGTTGTTTGTTTTTCTTTTTTTTTTGTATAGTAAACATAGTTTTTTACAACTATGTGTAACATAAAAATGCCGCCCCAAAATGTGTGCCGCCCGGTGCGGACCGCACTCACCCCCCCTCTAGGTACGCCACTGCATATATATCACATATAATCACGACCGACTCCACAGAGCTCTACGGCGAAGCGACATATAATCGTTAATTTCTAATACAGTGATATTATCGAAGTCAATATGAGCAACATTTTGAAAATATTTTTAAATATACAGAGTGCTCCAAAAAAAATGACACCTAAGTTATGTTTTTTTTAAATGACACACCCCGTATATTATTACATTTTCGAATTTTACATAAAAAATTAGCACTTTCATAAGGGTTCCCTATACCTACATACAGAGTGTTTCAAGTTATATCATTTTTTCTGAAAATGTTGGGTTTTAGAAAAAATTATATTTCTCCTAATAAAATTAAGTCCAACAAATTTACTCTTAGGTTTAAGCAAAATACTGTTCCCTTAGTCTATTTACTGACTGAATAGTAAACACCTCTTTACAGGGTATTCATTTTTTTCAGTTAAATTAGTAGAACATTCATACTGAAATATTCGGCTTATTTTAAATGGAACACCCTGTATTTTATACGATTATCGTTTAGCTTACTTAATTACCTTTCAACCTCTATAAGGCTTCCTATACCTAAACCTTGTAGATTGAAATAACCTCCCAAAATGCCTACTCTTAACGATTTTTGGCTAATGTAACACATTTTGAAATTCAAATCATAGTAACTTTAATTTAAACGTTTATGAAGTTATTTCTGCGCTATGTAGATTAAACTAAAAATCGCAATAGATTTATACACTTATCTTTACTCTCAATAACCATAACACCAAATTGTCACCTTTCAAAGCTCTGACGAAGCTTGGCTCGTCCAAGTGAAGCCGACCAGTCAATTGGTCCACCTCTCCCAATCCATTTATCAGGAAACTTCCTATTTAAATATTCTCTAACAGCACGTGAAAAATGTGCAGGTGCTCCATCTAATTGCAACCACATATTTTGTCTAATATTTAAAGGAATACTTTCTAAAAGTTCTCAAAAGTCTCTCTTTAAACATCTAAGGAATTTTTGACCATTTAAATTACCATCGAAAAAATACGGGCCAATAATCGATTTTGACGATCAACAGTATTAAATAAATGTTTATTTTCGGTGTCTTAATAATGGAAATCGTGCCGATTCACTAATCCATTATTGTGGAATGTCGACTCGTCGGTAAATAACACATTTTCAAAAAAATGTTCATTGTCACTAACTTGATCAAGGACCCATAAAGAATAATCAATACGTTTTTGGAAGTCTCTGCCATATAACCTTTGGTGTATTTGTGTATGAAAAGAATGGTATGTATGTTACTTTAAGATCCTCCACTCACTAGGTTGACTAATTCCGTTTCTCTTGTAATAACTCTTGTACTAGTATTCTGGTTGTCAACAACGGAACCTAATACCAAAAACTCATTCTCATCATCGTTTGTAACAGGCTTCACTTTTAGTTGGTTTGGGTAAGCTACACTTCCCGTATCAAGAAATGTTTGAAGTAGCCTTTCAAAAACCTTTTTATCGGGATGCACCTGCTCAGGGTATTTTTCTAAGTACACTCTTGAAGCAAGTAAACAATTTTTATAGCATTCACCAATGATTAAAATCATATCAATTCTTTCTTGTTGTGAATAAACCATTATTAAATTGAGAATATTTCAACAACTTTCAACAGACTCGGAAAAAATAACAATACACAATGACAAAAGTCACGCCCAATGTCACAATTTTAACATTATCAAATGTATTACCGGCAATTCCACAGCACACTACAAAACTTACTAGATTAGTCACATTAACGTTATTTGTTAATATGTAAATCTCAAATATCTGAAATTTATCATGTGTACATAAGATTGGTACCGAGCTTTCTACTTATTGGTAAAGAAAAATACTACTACATTAACAAAAAGACATTAAGTAGGCATTTTGGGAAGGTATTTCAATCTACAAATGATACAGGAATAGACAAATTCAAAAAATTATTAAAAAGTTGTAAATTTGAAGGTTTAGATATAGGAAACCCTTATAGAAGTTGAAAGCTAAACGATAAGCGTATAAAATACAGGGCATTCCGAATGTTTTCCTAATTGAACTGAAAAAATGAACACTCTGTAAAGAGTTGTTTACTATTCAGTCAATAACATAGACTAATGGAACAGTATTTTACTTAAACCTAAGAGTAAATTTGTTGGAGTTAATTTTATTAAGAGATATTTAATTTTTCCTAAAACCCTACATTTTCAGAAAAAATGATATAACTTGAAACACTCTGTATATAGGAACCTTTATGAAAGTGATACTTATTTTTTATGTACAATTCGAAAATGCAATGTGTGATTTTAAAAAACATAACTTTGATACGCCACTTTTTTTGGAGCACCCTGTATATTTAAAAATATTTTTAAAATGTTGCTCATATTGACTTACATAATATCACTGTATTAGAAATTAACAATTATATGCTGCTTCGCCGTAGAACTCCGTGGCGTCGGTCGTGATTCACCCTGTATATTTCGTGAAGATAGGATGATTGCTATGTTAGAAATGCACACTTTGTTCTTGGATACGAAATATTTCGCACAACCCTCGTACATGTCGTGCAGAATGTTTGTGTAGGTGATTTTGTAGATTTTAGAAGCAGAAGTCTATTATGTGAATGTCACGAAAATTTGATGTGCGAGTCTCGAATTATGGCACGCTTCGGTCCTTAACACGAAATATTTCGTACAACCTCCGTACATGTTGTGCGGAACTTTTGTGTACGTAATTTTGTAGATTTTAGAAGCAAAAGTCTAATATATGAATTGCGCGTGAAACTTGGCTAAATGCAGTAGAACGTATGATAAAAGAAGGAAAGATAAAGAGTTTTAAAAAAGAGAACATGTCAGAGACGATGTATGTATGAATCTTGCGGAAGTAAGAAAGCATGGAGAAGGATAGTAAATGAAAAATGAATGAGGTAAGGATCGTTTTGCCTACCCCGCAAAGGAATGGCGTGACGGTTATGTGGTGTTATGTTATGTTGGTTGTGCGATTTTGGAGTTTTAGCGCACATTTTGTTTCGGGGCGAATTTTTGCGCACTCCACATATACATCAGTCAGAATATATGTATTTCATTCTGTAGATGGTAGTCCTCGAAGTCTACCATATATACACCCTGTTTCAGAGTAAGCGCCTTAATTTTTTTTTTTTTTTTGCCACACTATGGATACTACTTTCAAAATATTTGGCAGTAATATAATAATAAACGATGGTGATATCAGATTTTCAATTGGACGAATTATTTCAAAATGGTGACTTTCAACTTTTTTTTTAATGGAATGAAATAATTTTTTTTATTATTGAGATCCTAAAAACATTCTTTTTACGATAGTATTCCGTTTTTCTTAAAAATTCATTTCTTTCCCTATCAAAAAGAAAAACTAACATTTTAATCTAGTGGCGCATGAATGTTTTACACTCGATGTTATTTTTGTCCAAATATCAAGTAGCAGTAGACCACAAAAGAAACAATTAAATTTTAATCTAGTAGTCAAACGTCAATCAATGCAATTTAGTTGTCAGAGCTTGTTAATAACAATTGTGTTATTGAAGATTATAATTGTTAATTTAAAATTAATTGATACGTTTTTAAGATGCTGTTAAGTTATATGAGAGACGAGTTAATTGATATGCTCCTAATATTTGGAAAAGCAGATGAAGATCCTTATGAAGCAGCCAGATTATACAGAAATAAATATCCAAACAGAAGGCGCCCTGGGCATCGAACATTTACTAAATTATTGGAGAGAACACGTGAAACGGGAAATGTGAATTATAAGAAACCGGTACATGAAAATGCTACACATTATTGAAAATCCCTATGTCAGTACTAGGGATATTGCAAATTTGTTGGAATATCGCATAGTTCGGTCTGGGGATAATAAAAAAAAATAAATTTCACCCATTTAAAATGATAATTCTTAACCGAAAATGATTTTCTGTTAAGAATTAATTTTGCACAGATAGGACAAAATAGAAACTTTTTTAGCAACGTTTTATTTTCGGACGAAGCAAGTTTTTGAAATGACGCCGTTGTTGTAAGACATAACATGCATTATTACGAGAATGTAAATCCACACTGGACCCGTGAGCGACGTTGTCAAGATCAATGGAGTTTAAACGTGTGGTGTGGAATTATAGGACAGCACATTGTTGGGCCATTATTTATTAATAGACTAACTGGAAGAATTACCTTAATTTATTAGAAAATGAAATTCAAAATCATCTAAATGAACTCCCACAAAATATCAGAAATAATTTGTGGTGGCAACAAGATGGCGCTCCAGCACATTACGCCCTTCCAGTTAGGGATTTTTTAAATAATCGATACGAGAACCGTTGGATTGGTTGTGGAGGACCAGTTGGTTGGCCACCTAGGTCACCTGATATGTCACCACTGGACTTTTTTGTCTGGGGGTATGTAAAATCCCAGGTGTACATCGTTGAACCAACAACTATTGAAAATGGATGCTCTGGTAACAAGAAATGGTAGTAAACTAGATATAGATATTTATCGTAAGGAAACTAGCACTAAAAGATTCATAACCAAAGACTCAAATCACTGTAGACAGCATAAACTCGCGGCTTTTAACTTTTTGGTTCATAGATTGCTTAATTTTCCTCTTTAAGTTCAAAATTATAATAAAGAATTGCGCGCTATTAAAGGAATTGCTGCATAAAATGGGTTTTCAGATGAAGTGGTTATGAATATAGTTAGGAAACAAACACATAGGATGAGGGTTAAGAACGTAACTACATTAGGTAACGCTAGAGAACAAATAGAAACAAAGTATGTAAAGATACCAAACTATCCTGCTTATACAAAAGGTCAACCTAAAATATTTTCCAAAATTAATTTGAGAACAGTCACTACTTCAGATAATAGTTTGCAAACTCTTTTAGGCAATCCAAAAGATAAAGTGGATAAGCAGGATAGGTCGGGAATTTATAAGATTAATTGTAAAAATTGTGAACAAATATATGTGGGGCAAACTAAACGGCCTATCAAAATTCGCTTTAAGTAACATTTAGCTCATATAAAATACAAACGTTAGGACAAGTCTGCCGTAGCCCTACATATGTTTGATAAAAATCATGTAGTAGATAAGATATCATTAAACGAACATGTTAGTAATAAGCACGAACTTGATTGTTATGAAAGTTTAGAGATCTTCAAAAACAAACAAATTCTAATGAATAATGATGATCAAGGACCTTTAGGTTACTCAGAACTCATTAAACTTTCATAACTTTCACTTTCACTTTGACCAGATTAGCAACGAAGCGTTACTCACTGATGATGATAGCGTAGCTATCGAAACGCGTTCGGTGTTTTCTAATTTTGTGTGGTACGTGGGTGTATTTTGTTTGTTAAAGATCCTGCCACAGTTTCAGTGTTCCAGATTTTTCAAGTTGCCATTTTGATATAATTCGTCCAATTGAAAATCTGTTATCCACCATCGTGTAGAGAATGTCCTGAAACATATTACTACTAAATATTTTGAAAGTAGCACCCATAATGTGTCAAAAAAAATAAGGCGCTTACTCTGAAACAGGCTGTATATTTCACGAAGTTTCCGAGTTTGTAGTTATGACACTGTCCTGGACACCAAATATTTTGTACAGCACTCGGATATGTCGTGCAGAATTTTTGTGTACGTGATTCTGTAGATTTTAAAACCCCGCCTTGTTTCTAGCGACGAATTTTTATGCACGTCCCGTATACGTCAGTCAGAATATGTGTACTTTATTCGACATAATGTAGACTCCGAATCATGAAGTTTGATGTGCATTCCTCGTATACAGGGTGACGCACCATATACGCGTCGATCGTGTAAAGCGGAAATGTAATAATTTGTGAAAATATTTATACAGTCATATATAGGGTCTATATATGACTGTACGGGCACATTTTAAAATTACTTTGGTATATACAGGGTGTGTCAACAATAAGATATATATCAAACATATGATTTTAAATTGAACATCCTGTATTTTTTCTCATTCTCGAATTCTAAAGACTAAAAAAAGTTTAGTTACTGTTATGGTTCCTATACCTGAAACTTACCGTTCTCGAAATATTTCAATTTTTTTAAAAATACAGACTCAAAATCAAATGTCCCATACGCCCAGTAGATTACAAATTTTCATTCGCAGCTGACATGACTGTTTTACCATAATACATATGAAAATACTGCGAAAATATTATACAGGGCGTTATAAAATTTACTTTCAACTTCATAAACTTTTATTTCAAATAACTTTTTTATTTTAAATAGAATACCATGTATTTCATAGCACAGTTCGATGGGTATATAAGTTGGCTTTCAATCTGTGTTAGGTTTCCCTATACCTATCTATCATAGTTCCTCTGTAAAAGATCATTTTCTGTTTCACATAACATTACGTCTATTCCTGTATTAAAATTAATCAAAAAAAAAGGTGGCTGGGAAAACAAAATGTTAACATTTATTGCCCGTTACAAAATAAATTACAAATGTCAGTTTGACTTGCGTTAGTTGATTAGACGCCAAATTTGAAATTTAAAAATGAACGTTTATTCGCAACAAGAGCGTGTTGATATGATATTAGTACTTGGAGAGTGTCAAGAGAACTGTCTATCCTCACGTGAGTCAACGTACTTTAGCCAATGAGACGGGAATGAGTAGACGAAGCATCGGTCGAATTATAAAAAAATACAAATTTCACCCGTATCACATCCAACTACATCAAGAGCTTTATGAAAGAGACTTCATCACCCGGTTTAACTTCTGTCTGTGGATTTTGGACAAAATGGGTGAACACAATAACTTTTTGGACTTTATACTTTTCTCCGATTAATCCACTTTTCATAATAATGGCTTAGTGAACAGGCATAACTTTGGTTATTATAGCGACAATAACACATATCTTTTTCGTACGATTGATCGCCAAAATAGATGGTCTGTCAATGTATGGGGAGGAATATTGGGGACTCGTGTAATAGGCCCTTATTTTTTCGACGGCATTCTGAATGGTGAAATGTTTCGAAGATTTATCCGACAAATACTTCCAGAATTATTGGAAAATGTTCCTCTCGACATCAGACAAAGGATGTGGATGCAGTTGGATGGTGCTCCTGCACATTTTCACGTGAATATACGACAGAAACTAAACGGACGTTTTCCTAATAAATGGATAGAAAGAGGGAGCGCAGAAAATTGGCCGCCAAGGTCCCCGGATTTAACATGTGTAGACTTCTTTCTATGGGGATATATTAAGCATATTGTTTATGAGACTTCGCCAACGACACCTGAAGACATGAGAAAAGAATAAGAGCAGCTTTCCACACAGCTACTCCACACATGTTAAGAAAAGTCAGAAATTCTTTTGAAAAAAGGGTGAGTACTTACTAAAACTTCAATAACTTAGGGTTAGTTTTTTGTATTAGTCCCAGCCACCTTTTTTTTGCTTAATTTTAATGCACGAATGGACGTAATGCTATGTGAAAGAGAAAATGATCTTTTACAGAGGAACTATGATAGATAGGTATAGGGAAACCTAATACAGATTGAAAGCCAACTTATATTCCAATCGAACTGTGCTATCAAATACAGGTGTTCTATTTAAAATAAAAAAAAAATTATAACGCCCTGTGTAATATTTTTGCAGTATTTTCATGCCATTTAAACCTTATTCTAATGGTAAAACAGTCATGTCAGCTGCGAATGAAAATTTGTAATCTACTGGGCGTACGGGACATTTGATTTTGAGTCTGTATTTTTTAAAAAATTGAAATATTTCGAGAACGATAAGTTTTAGCTATAGGAACCATAACAGTAACTAAACTATTTTTAGTCTCTAGAATTCAAAAATGATAAAAAATACAGGATGTTCAATTTAAGAAGTCATATGTTTGGTATGTATCTTATTGTTGACACGCCCTGTATATACCAAAGTAATTTTAAAATGTGCTAAAGACCCTATATATGACTGTATTGAAATATTTTCACAAATTATTACAGTTACGTTTTAAACGATCACGCATATATTGTGTGCCACCCTGTATGTCGTGCAAAATTTTTGTGTAGGTACTTGATTTTGTAGATTTTGGGAACAGAAGTGTATCATATGTATTCCGTGAAGATTTGAACTGTTATTTTGGGATAATTATGGTACGCTTGGTATATACAGTTACTTCTATTGGAACGATGTTTCACGTAAATTCTTTCACACGTCACACTCATTTCGTCTCTAACTGCACGCCAATTTTTAATTGCACTTTCAGGTAAATGTACTGCAATATAGCATGACTCATAATTAACCGCTCTGAAAGATGGGAACAAAAATGTCATAATTCAAGAACGGGATTATACAACCTTTAGTACACTCTACAAGCCGTTCTTAAATAATAAATTGAAAAATACATCCTTTTTCCATTATCCTTGTTTATTTTTCATGATTATGGTAGTTTATATAATTAACTTTATAACATGAATATAAATAAAGAGTATATATCATGTTTACTTTTCTCAATTTGTAACTTTGATGACTAAGAAATATTCGATTATAGATTTAATTACTTTGTGATGCGACCTTTTTGGTTCCTGCGCAATATATTGCATGATGAACATATACGAAATAATAAAAAATAGCTTCTATCGCTATCGAAATTTTAGATAAAATTTTGAGCCATAAAGGTAAATTACATTTCTTATCACGTCCTTATCGTAGTTTCAAATCTTAACGTGATAAACATAATTTAATTATTTACTCAAACAATTTTATGACAACATATTGATGAACTGGCTTTTTACTTGACAAACTTCCGTTACCACTTGAGTGTTTTTAAATTATAAGCTTTGTTATGAACGAATAAGTAATATAACCAATGTGTATTCTCATTATATTTAGAATTTACATCAGTTCTACATACATAAAGACAAAATTTACATGAATGAAGCTCGTACCTCAGCACAACTGGTTAGAGCGGTACTCTAGCAAAGTACAGGGTGGTTCATTTTTTTTGTTTTCTTATGGGAAATACCCTTTCTTTTACAGATAGACAAAAAGTAATATGGGGTCCTTGTGCTCGAGTATGGTGTTAATTAAGATCCAATGGACATAATCAATATTGCGCAATTAACCAAAATTGAAAAAATGGCGATTTTGAAAAACTTATAACACTTCTATGCTATTTTAATAATTAATTGATTTTTTAAGTTTTTCTTATTTACGTTTTATATTAAGAATGCCAGCGGCGGCCCTAGGGCGGTGCGAGCGGTGCGACCGCACCGAGCGCCGTATATGGAGGGCGCCGAAAACGGCTGAAACAGCATACTGTTTCATGAGACATGATACTGAAACACTAGAATGTACTGAAACCCCATACCGAAACAGCGAAACAGCACTCACCTAGTTTTATATTTTCACAACTAAAAAACAACATTGTTTTAAACAGAGCTCAGGAGACCTGTCGCACTGTAAGAAGGTTTAATAGCAGTTAGGTGTATCAGGCACTTATAGGTTTTAATACATTGATTATTGTGCTGCTCAAGATTGGTCAATTATTACTTTATAAGAAGACAGAATTCAGTGAATGTTTTACACGTAGTCACTGGGTTATTTATAATAAGGCTGCTTCAAAGCAGTCATTTTTTATAAGAAGTTTGCGATTGCTTTCTTTTAGTATTAGGTATTTTACTGTTTCTAGTTTTGATTTATAAAAGAAAGAAGTGTTTTTAAGAAGAATAGGTTACTGCAGTAATTGAAACGTACGACATACCAATTAAATTTATTTACATGACTGTTTCATATTTTCCTATGGCCTGCTAGTGCTCTACGCGCAAGCGACGAACGGGGCGGTGGTGAGGGGAACGGGTGAATGAACATTTGTTTCGTCAGTCACAGTCGCTCGCAAACATCGTCTGTTCGCGCACGGGTGTATTTGGATTTTGATATACCTACTTACTGTAACGTGTAATTATTAAATTGTTATTTATTACCGTAAATGTTACCAGAATTATTTTCAAGCACGGTTCAACTCGGTTCAAGTAAGTATTTATACGTGTTAGAGATAGATTTATTAATTCTGATATTCTGTTCGAATAATATCAAAAATAAAAAATTACGACAACTGCCATGGAGTAGATCCTATTTATTTACATAATATAAATGTATTTCTTACAGAAAATAAACATGCCGCTAAAAAAAAACTATCAGGATCTCAGAACCTAAAAAGAAAAAAGCAAAAACAAGAGGATACTGAGAAAGCTGCAAAAGCACTTGCAACATTTTTTAAATCATCATCAAGCGTTCAACACACAGGAGAAGACAAAGAAGCTGATGAACATGAAGAGAAAAACACTGAAGATGATGAGGCTCCTGGGATCTCATCTGAAGTTATTATAGAAGATATACCATCCACATCTGCTATAACTTCAGATGCAGCATGCCTTCAAGATGAAAGTGATGATATTTCAAAATGACCGCCGCTTATTCATTCGTCCACACGAGACGAAATAATTATTCGTGGACCTGTACGCAATGAAATAAGCAACGAAGAGTACCCTAGAAAATATGATGGGCGTCATTTTTCCAATATACATTTTCAAAGAGTAATGCCAAATGGGGAAACTTTTAATAGAAGATGGCTTGTATACTCAAAATTAGCAGACAAGGTATATTGTTTTTGCTGCAGTATATTTAATCGAAATGTCCACTCTAATTTGGGAAAAGATGGATTAGACGACTGGAGACACTTGTCGACACGTCTCAAAACTCACGAAACATCTACAGATCATCGACGTGCTATGAACAATTGGATAGAAACTTCGATTAGACTGAAAAATTTCAGTGGAATAGAGAAACACTTGCAAAAACAGATTGAAGACGAAAAATCAAGGTGGACCGCTATACTGGAACGAATGATGGCCATAGTATTCTTCTTAGCAGGAAATAATTTGTCGTTCAGAGGAAGCTCTGGATCTGAAACTTTATACACTAATAATAATGGCAACTTCCTGGGTTTGGTGCAACTTCTAGGAAAATATGATCCTGTGATGATGGAACACCTTCGCCGTATTGTTAGTAAGGAGACTAATGTCCACTATTTCAGCAAAAGAATTCAAAACGAGTTAATTGGCTTACTTGGAAGTGAAGTTCGAAATACAAGCCGGTAAGTGACTCTTCAGGAGAAGGGCTCACTGGCCTTTTTCTTGATGAAATTGTGCACGAAGTTGACTTGGATATGAACGATTGTCGAGGTCAAGGGTACGATAATGGCGCCAACATGGAAGGAATAAACAAAGGTGTCCAAACCAGAATTCTGAACCAATATCCTCGAGCATTTTTTAACCCATGTGGCTGTCACAGCTTGAATTTGGTGGTAGCAGATGCAGCTAAACCATCTGTTAAATCGGTCTCTTTATTTGGATTTCTCCAAAGACTATTTGTATTATTTTCTGGATCAACAAAGAGGTGGGAAGTCATATCCAAACACATAGAAGGACTATCACTGAAAAAAGTTTGCGAAACTCGCTGGGAGAGTAGAGTTTCTAGCCTTGCTTCTGTTCGCTACAATTACTGTTCAGTTCGTGATGCTCTTTTGAATCTTCACGAAGAAACGAATGATTCAGTTGCTGCATCAGAGGCTTTGTCACTGATTCAGAATATGGAGCAATTTGAATTCTTAGTTACATTGGTGGCTTGGTATGATATACTGTTTCAAGGAAACATTGTAAGTAAAGCCATGCAGTCTGAAACTATGGATTTATCAAACGCATCGCAATTGCTGAAAAACTGCTCGGAATTTGTGAAGCAGTACCGGACTTATTCATCTGCTCAAATAACAGCTAAGGAAATAGCTTCTGAGGCTGGTATAGATCCCACGTTTAAGCCAGTCCGATCCCGGAGAAAGAAGCGATTATTTGAGTATGAAGCTGCAGATGAAACACCAACAGATCCCGAAGAACTGTTTAAAATGAACGTCTTTTACCCTATGATAGATACAATTGAAAATGCATTGGTAACTCGGTTTGGACAATTATCCAAATTCAATGATACATGGTCTTTTTTGTATAACATCAAAGTAATTCCTGATAAGTCTTTATTAGAAAAAGCCTGTGCAGATTTGCAAATGATTTTAACCGATGGGGAAAAATGTGATGTGTCTAGTTGCGAATTGGTTGAAGAACTTTTGAGCCTGAATCCATTATTAAAAAACCTTGAATCAGCAGAGCCAATAAAAGTTCTTCAACTTATTAAAAAAAATTATTGGCAGGATATTTTCCCGAATGTGTGGAGAGTGCTTCGGATTTTGCTGACCATCCCTATAACTGTCGCCAAAGGTGAACGAAGCTCTAGTAAATTAAAACTAATTAAAACGTACTTACGTTCGACAATGTGTCAAGAAAGACTGTCAGATCTTGCAATTCTATCGATAGAAAATGACATTGCCCAAGGATTAAATTATTCCGATTTAATAAAAAAAATTCGCAAGCGCAAAGGCAAGAAAAGTGATTTTAGTTTCTAATTAAATTTTTAGTTTTTAATTAAATAAATATAGTCAAACTAATATTTTTTCCTTTATTCTCTTCTTCTCATCTAAAAAATTGACACGAAATAAAGAACATAAATGTAAAATTAATTAGGTATGTTATTTTTTTCGTGTCTATGTAAACTGGGGCGCCACCATAAGATCTCGCACCACCGAAAAGTTTAGCTAGGACCGCCCCTGAAGAATGTACAGTAGGCATATGAGGCTCAGATTTATTTAAGTAAAAACAAATGATACCTAAGGTAAATGTCCCAGTTCTCGTCAGTGACCTAACGATTTTTAGGTCAGCCTGTTTAGTACATAAAAATCTTATGTACAGGGTGACCAACTAAGAATGCGAGGTACTGTATCTGGGAAACTATCGATCATATAGGCTTGCGCAAAAAAAAGTTATTACTAAAACGGCCAATACAAAAACCTGGAAAATATTTTCAAGTTTCTGAAATGGCCGCTAGGGGGCGTAACTGCAATCTGAATCTAAAAAAGTGATGTTTCTGTGAATTCTGCTATATTAACCTAATAAAAAAATAACTGGTCTTTAAAGTCGAGGATAATCTGAACTTTTTTTGTTTGACATTTTTTGACGTATCTATGAAAATAAAGTGGTGGGGGGTATTCAAAGGTTTCCTTAAATAACCCCCCGTATCTTCGAAACGGCTAAGCCGATTTTAACAAACTTAGACATACGTCAAAAAGTGCCAAACAAAAAAAGTTCAGATTATCCTCGAATTCAAAGATCAGTTATTTTTTATTAGGTTAATATAGCAGAATTCACAGAAACGTCACTTTTTTAGATTCAAAATTGCAGTTACGCCCCCTAACGGTCATTTCAGAAACTTGAAAATATTTTCCACGTTTTTGTATTGGCCGTTTTAGTAAAACTTTTTTTTTGCGCAACCCTCTACGATGGATAGTTTCCCAAATACAGTACCTCGCATTCTTAGTTTGCCACCCTGTATACATAACAAGACTTGTTTTGAACGCTTTAAACACCAATTGGTATCTCAGAATACAACCTCTTACTGACATCTATTTCTTTGCACACCGATAGCGAGGTATATTTTAGATGGCTGAATCCACTTATTCCATCGCTCATCGTTATTTATTTGCGGCTATTTCGAATTCTAACCCATTATGTGTTCGTAGTGTTGGTTATTTCCTGGCGGTTATGTATATTCGTTGTCCTTTTAATAAATACAAATGCATTAAATACACTACCTTTGTTTAATATTGGTCTCTCAAGATGATTTTCGCCTTCTTGTGCTTCATTTCATGTTGGATGTCGTAGTCCCGTAATCCTTTTATAGCTGGGTTGGGGTGTGCCACTAGTACTTCTTCTAGGTTGATTGCGGCGTTTTTTGCGAGGTCTTCGTGTATTTGGTCGTTTCTTACGAACCACGGCGCGTTTAGGTATTTGTTCTGTACCACTTGTAGTTGTTTTATTATTGTCGGAGCGGCGTAAGCCCAGACTTCTGCGGCATATAGCATCATCGGGCGGACTACCGTTTTGTAGATCAGCAACTTGTTGTCGGTTGACAGCACGCTGTTTCTAACTATTAACGGGTAGATTTTCTTTATCATCCCGTGTGCCTTGCATCTTCGGTCGTCTACGTGGAGTTTTCATCGGGGGGTTCTGTCCATTACCAGACCTAGGTATTTTATGGAGTTTTTCCACGGGATGTCCTGTCCGAACATGGTAATGTTGCGGGTTGGTTTCGCTATTCTCTTAGTGAAGAGGATGGCCGTGCTTTTCTCCGGGTTGATGGTAATGCGCCATTTTTATACCATTCTTCGAGGTCATCCGACGCCCTCTGCAGAAAGAAGTCTGTCGACTTGTCCGAGGTTGCTGGATTGGGCTAGGACCGCGGTGTTGTCCGCGTATGTTGCGAGGATGATTCTTTTGGTCTTCGGGAGATCTAAAACATATAGGTTAAATAATGTAGGGGAGAGGGGTGAGCCTTGGGGTACTCCAACGGTAATCCTTCGGGGGAAGGACCTGCAATGCTGCAGCTTCGTCCTGAAGCATCTTCTGGATAGGAAGAAGCGGATGAGTTGGGTCATTTGGACTGATATTCCTTGCATTTTGTGTAGGAGTCCATGATGCCACACTTTGGTGAACGCTTTTGCGATGTCTAGGAACATTCCGCCAGTGTGCTTCTTTCAATTGAAGCCGCGTGCGACGTGTTCGACAACTCGGAGGGTTTTTTGGGTGATGGAGTGGTTTCTTCGGAATCCGAATTGTTCGTCCGGTAGGATTTGTAATTGGATGACCCGCTCCAAAACTTTGCCCATCGTCGGCAGCAGGCTGATGGGTCTGTAGTTTTGGGGTAGGGTAGCGTTTTTACCCGGTTTCGGTATCATCACCGTGTCCGCTTCTCGCCATCTGGTCGGAAGTATTTATTTTTTTGTTTTTGTTTTTTGCTAGTATGCTCATGCTTATGGTTAGTATTTACTTATTTATAGCTTATATATCTGATTTGTAGACTGTTCAGGAGTCCTCATCTTCAGTCCTGGTCAATCCATGTTTATTGGTGTTGCGATGTTTTGTGTTATTGTATAGTTTACAATCATGAGATGTGGTTTATTTATTTAATATTTAATAATGCGTTAATTGGCTTAAATGTGTGTATTGTTAAGTGGGGTGTAGTGTGATTATTAGATTCGTCATCCGGTTTCTTGCTGGGTCGTCATCGAATAGACGGGGGATGCGGAGGGCATATGAGATGTTGTCCAGGGGATCTTCTATCTCCTCGGGAAAGTCGCCGAGGAGTTGTGTAAGGATCGCGGGGGGATGTTTGAATTTTAATTTAGGTTTTCTTCGTAGGAATTGGGGAAAACGGTAGTTGTAGGGTGTGGTAAGGATCTCTTTGGTAGGGATAGTGTCGCTGAAGATTCTTTTATGTGCAAAGTTTTTCTGTAGTGTTTGGATTCTGTGTGTGATGGTTGGTATGTTTGCGTGTTGTGTTGTGAAGTCGCTACCTGAGAGGTAACCTGTGTATGCGTGTGAGCATTCCGCGTTTACAAGAAGCAATAGAGGACAGGTGATTGGGGTTTATGTTCGTGTATATGGGTGCTCGGAAGTCCATAACAGGGCGAATATATGTTTTGTAAGTGTGTTGTAGTGTTTTGGGGTGGCAACCTCTGATTCTACCCCGGAGGGCGCCCAGTAGGTTTGCGCGGTTCCTTATCCTGTTACGTGTTCTTTGGGCATAGGGGAGCCAATTGAGGGTTCTAGTAAATCGGATTCCTAGGTAAGTGGCTTCTTGTTGGAGTGGGAGTCTTTCTTGGTTTAGGGCGAGGGAAACGTTTCTGGAGGTAAGGTTTGGGAACTTATCTTCGGTGTAATTAGGATGTCGGAAGAGGATTGTTCGGGTTTTGGTTCGCCCAGTTGGAGAAGTTCCGAAGGGTTTTGGATATGACGCGGGAGGCCGTTTTGCTGTTCCGATTAACCGTTCAGAAGGCGGTGTCATCCACAAACTGCGCAACGACTACTCCGGGTTGTGTGACTTTGGGAATGTCGGATGCGAAGATAATATAGAGGATCGGGACTAAGGCAGAACCTTGCGGTACGCCTGCTGTGGATTGAAAATGATCTGAGAAGGTTTTCCCTACTTTGACCCCGAACTGACCGATTGGTCAAGCACGAGAGTAGGACTTTGGAGAAGGGGTCGGGAATGTTGAGGTTACGGATCTTGTGCAGGAGACCGGCGTGCCAGACCCTGTCAAATGCTTGCTTAATGTCTAGAAACACAGCCAGATTGCATTGCTTGTGATTGAATGCTCTGGTGGTCTCTGTAAGCAGCTTCAACAAGGGATCGTGACACGTTCGGTTGGGACGGAAGTCGAATTGGCTGTTGGGTAGGAGGTCGTTAAATTGTAGGCGGTCCCTGAGTAGCCTGGCTAGAATTTGCTCAAAGCATTTTTTTGGTCTATAGGAGGATGAGGTTAGGTCGGCGTGGGGTTTGGGTATTATAACGGTGGAGGACGATTTCCAGTCCGTCGGGAAGTGGGATAGGATAAGACATTGGTTGTAGATGTTAGAGAGTAATCGAAGGGCTGGGTCGGGTAAATGACGGAGGATTTTACGATTTAGGTCGTCGTGACCTGGGGCAGAGTTTTTCCCTTTTTTGAAATATGTGAAATATGTGTGGGATTCTTTAAGGCGACCCTCGAGGAGTGCCTTGAACCGGTTATCGAATTGGGGATCATCGAGGGATCAGAAATGGATTTGAGAAATCGGCCTTTCCTTGGTGGTAGGAGATTAGGTTGCCCTGTAGGTCGGTTAGGTGGGATTTACGTTGACTTTCCTTCTGGTCAGTCTATCGAACTGTTGCCAGAAGAGTTTACCATTTTTGTAATCTAGCTGGGAGGTGGCTTTGGTTCAGGAGTCTTCGGCGTGTTTGTTGGCTTCTCACCTGATTAAGACGTTAAGTCGATTGTAGTCGGTCTTGAGAGCCGGGTCCCTCGATCGCAAGAATTGACGATAGATTCATCTTTTCTCTTTGATCCAGTTCAGAATGTGTTGTGGACGCGGTTTGCGGGAAATGTCGATAGTTTTTAGCGGTACAGAGATATCAACCACTTCCGTAATTACGGAAGTTAGGTCTCTAATGGCTCTCTCGACAGTTGGGTGTTAGCGATTCGTAATAGCGGCAACTGCAACAGAGCGGACGATAGCCTGTTACCGTTGCCATTAGTTGCGGTGTCCCCGAATTGGATGTGGCGGGCATTGAAATCACCTAGGATAACTGTATTAGGGAGGCTAGCGGCGTAGATTAGAAGGTCATCGGAGGATGGCCTTAAGAGGACGGTTCCGCGGTGCCTATTGTTTAGAAATGTGTGATACGTGTTAAAGTTTAGTGTGCATCTGTTTGTGAGTTTTGTTTCCGTGATGGAAAGGATGTGTATATTGTCTGTATGTATTAAGTGTTTAAGTAAGGGGCGTTTCCGACGAACGCCCCTGGCATTAACTGTCCCTGTTAGGATATCCATTGTAGAAGGATACGCAGTTGTTGATCCTCCGTTGGAAGAAAGTTCGATATAACGAGTGCGGACTACCCTATCTGGCCGGACGGGGAACATCTGGAAGAGGGAGTGTGTGAGGATTTGTAGGAAGTTTTTTATGAATAGGGATTCGGTGTCTGGAGAGAGTTTAAGGTAGGCGAGTCGGACTCTTCGGAAGACAGGATAGGTTCTAGGAAGCCATCTTCGACGGACAACTGAAGAAGTATTTGGATCGTAGTATCGCATTATATACTGCGGTGAGGTACGCTATGCCTCTTTGTGGGAGGAGCTTCAGCGCTTGATTTGGAATGGCATCAGGCCCCGTTGTCTTCTTGATGTTTAACTTCTTCACGATGTCATGTACCTCCTGTGGGGTGGTGTGTCGAATACTCTCTTGAGCTTCTTCCACCAGGTGCTCTCTGACGGATCTATTTGTCCTTTGAATGTGAGCGAGGTCCGCGTTCTTGTAGACGGGGCTGCATTGTGTTTCTATGCATTCTGCGAATGCGTCTGCCTTTTTTTGCATCCATGCACGCCATTCCATTCCTACCTCGTGTTTGTATGCTCCTTTCGCAACGCCTTCACTATCTTCCAGTATGATCCGTCTTTGACGTCGAGGGATTCCACTTTAATGCCCGTATTGACTCAGGTTTCTGCGGCATTTAATTCCCGTTTATCTTCCGGGTTTTGTGTTCGGTGCGATCTCTTTCTTGTCCTGTTTTTGTCCCTGATAAGTTCTCTTATGTCTATGGGCAGGCTGTAGTAATTTTTGTTTTTAGTGAATGTAAACTTGGCTTCTTCTATTGTCCTCAGGATGATTGTTGTGATTTTCTGTATTGCCGTATCCATCTGACGGGCGTCGTTTATCACTACAGCGATCTAGTCCTTGATCAGCGCTTCGTATTTCTTCCAGGAAGTTCTAGTGATCTGCGCGGGCTGTAGCGCCTAGCCGCTGCAGGACGGGGTCGTGATCTGAGCTTAAATCTGCTATTGTTTGCATCCGGAAATGCAAGGGAACATTCCGGAATATGGCTGTATATAGCACGTCTGGCCTCACTGTACATGGGTGACAGGTGGGTTCTTGTGGACCTTCGACGATCAGGTTTCTTGTCGCGGCGTAGGCTTCTAGGTCCCTTCCGTTTCGGTTGGGTGTCCTGCTGTTCCAGGTCGGTGTTTTGCGTTTAAATTCCTGCCATTATTGTGGGTATGTTGTTGTCGAATAATGCGTCCAATTCTTGGACGTCTAGCACGGCCTTTAGTGGGTTGTAGGCAGCTATTATCTGTATGCGTCCTGCGGAGCTTGTGTTCACGCCTATCGCAGTCACCTCCAGCATTTGCGTGTCCGGAGTCAGTAGCTCGTAGTGTTCTATCGAATTCTGTGTGTATATCGCTGTGCCCCCTCCTCTCCAGGTGTCTGTCGTTGCGGTGCAAACGGTAGTTCCTTATCTTGGGCTTGTCGTAAGGCCTTAGATGAGTTTCCGTGACCAACACCATATCCAGGTTTTATCGATAGACGAACTCTTCTAGCTGCTCCCTCTTTGTAAGGAGGCCGTTTGCATTCAATATTCCGATATGGAGGGATGCAGGCTGTAGGGGGCTTTTATCCATTGATGGTTTCTCGCTTTGTCCGGAGGAATCTCATAAATTTCTTTATGAGTTCCACGTCTTCAGATGTTTCCACTTCTATTATTGTCGTTTTTCTTGGTGTTGCTGCTTGCGAGTAGCTCATCCCTTGCACTACCCTTCTTGCGGGTTGTCTTCGCAGCGTTCCTGGGCTGAACGGGGCACCCTCCATAATTTGCTGTGTGCACTTCTGTGCAGTTGCAGAATTTCGGATCCCCCATTTCTCTCGTCTTCAGGCAGCCCTTCGTGTGGTGTGCTCCTGAACACTTGACGCATCTGGCTGGGGCGTGGCAGCCGCTTTGCGTGTGTCCGTAGCGTTGGCATTGATGGCATTGACCGACGCCGTTCTTCTTATGGGGTGACTCCACGCCCACCCTTAGGTATCCCACGTTGGTGATCTTGAAAATGTCCTTTGCTTGCTCGCTGCGGTGCAGGTAGACCAGAACCATGGCGGTTTGGCGGTGTTCGCGGCCTGCGAACATCCGGCTGACCTGTACGTCGTATCCCAATGATTGCAGGTCTTCTTTGACTGTTTGGAGCATTTCTTCTCCTTGTGGTATCCCTTTTATTACCATTTTAAGTGGTTTCGCATCCTCTAAAAGGTATACGTTGAAGTGGATCTCTGAGTTGTCTAGTATCGTGGTGGCTCTCATGTAATCTTCGGCGCAGTTCAGCGTTATGTTTACGCCCTCTTTTGTTGACCGTGTCGCTTTCGGTTGAATCCCCTCGTCTGCTAGCGCTTAGATTGTCTTCTTGTAATCCTCCTGTCCTTGAAGGATTAAAGGTGGAATTCGTTCTTTGCGTTCAGTGGACGTTTCCTGTTCGCGTGCTTCGGCGTCCACGCGTTGTCTCTTGTTACTTCTTTTTGTAACTTGTGTGAAGCCTTCCTCGTCAATGGGGGTGTCTTCGTCAGGTGTTTTAGAAGTCGTAGCTTCCATGTCTTCGTCGGTGACGCTAGTATCTTTTGTTGGTCGTACTTTGATTTCCGCAGTGGGTGTGGCGGTGGGCGTGTCTTTGCTTTTCTTAGCTTTCTTCTTTACTTGCAAAGGATGCTGGTTAATATCTTCAGATTATCTCTGCTTCTTGGTCTTATACGTTACTCGCAGTCGTGGTTCTAGATATAACGTTCTCGTCGGTAAATATTAAAACTTTATTGGTCGCATGTTCCCTTCAATCGTTCTCCGGAGCCCGGAAATTTCGATTGTTAGGCGGGTTAATTGGTCTATCAGTCCTTGGATGACGTGGTCCTGCTTGTCTAACTCTGCCTCTTTCTTCCTGTTTTCTTCCCTTAGGAATCTTTCCATCTTCGTCGACATCTTGTTACCTTAGCTTGTCCTACTTGTTGGAGTGGCTTCTTCTAGCAGTGAAAACGGCTTAAGTTCTTTCGCACGTGCTATACGTCTCGTAGTCTCGCGTCCTCTTTAAGTGTATGTTCTAATAAGAACATACGAGGTACTCAATGCAGATGATGATCGATTGGATTTGCGATTAAATCGCAACTCGTAATCGGAGCCCGGTGCCTCATCAACCGAAGTCGACTCGACTATCACACGATTTCTGTAAAAGCTTTCTCACAACACGTCTGTATCGTTCAAGCGTGCAGAGAACTCTTCAACTCGAAGTCGACTCGACTTATCACACGATTTCTACACAAAATGCTTTCTCACAACACGTCTGATATCGATATATAGTAGTAGAGATACTCTATCCTATCTCCCCACTATATATCCATATATATACACATATATATGTATATATAATGACTTATGCAGTCGGAAGATCCTGGCATATATATATATATAATTATATATATATATCATATTATATATATATAATATTTCATATATAGGGTGTTCATTATGCGCCGTCGAGATCCTGTTTTGTTAATAATTATTATTTATTTAATTTTATTATTTGTCTTGTTGAATGCTAAAAACGGTACTTCGTTTTTAAATTTATTTTGGCGTTGCCAAGTTAGAGCATTTTTCTTTAAAAAGTGAAAATTTATACCTTTACTTAAATTGTTCTGAAGACTTTAATATTAACAGTAGAACTGTAAGGTTTGGCAGACGGGTAAACAAGACCTTGCTCTATCTTTTGACCTTCATACTTCCTGATTATACTATACTGGTGTTTACAAAATATGGTCAATTTTGCAAATTTGAAATGACCATAACTTTTGTTTTTTAAATGGAACACCCTGTATTTTATCATGTCATCGTGTTCTGTTTTTAATTCTGTTACATTTTTATTAATCATGTAATATACGTAACGTTACGCGTTCTCGAAATATTTAAGATTTGTTGCAAAATTAATAAAATAACCATGACTTTTGCTTTGAATATTTACAAATCGTAAATGTCTTGTTGACAATATGGTTCAATAAACACTAATGGACAAAGGTTTACTTCTTATTCGAGTTTTTAAAATCATAATTTTATAATATGGCAATAAGTGTAAAAAGGGCATCCAGTGGGCCTGCGATCTATAATTCCTGACGTTTGGCTTAAACGTGAATCATTCACTAGTTCCTTAGTTTAGTGTGAAAAATGAAATTTTCACAACATGAATGTATTGACATGGTCTACGCTTTGGGCGAAGGTGAAAGAAATTCATTTCTTGCTTACGGAATTTATCAACAACGATTTCCTGAGCGTAGGCATCCTGATCCAAGGATATTTGAAAAACTCAAAGAAAGATTTGAAAGAACATGACATGTACAATACGAAAGAAAAGAACGAGAAAAAAGGGTTATAAACGAAGAAAACGTATTTGTGGTACTAACGAGTGTAGTGGAAAATCCAAACGTTAGCACAAGAAACCTCATTGCTAATTTAGGTATTAGTCAAACTAGTGTTTCCAAGATTATTCGAAAAAATAAATTTCATCCATACCATTTTCAACTAGTCCAAGAGCTGAATGCAAATGATTTTCAAAGACGCTTGGAATTCTACCAGTGGGCACTGGAACGATTAGGACAGGACAATGATTTCTTTAAACACATTTTGATTACCGACGAAGCAACCTTTCACAAAAATGGTTTTGTGAACAGGCATAATTTCCATTATTATGACAATACAAATCCCCACGCTATTAGAAGAATAGATCATTTGAATGTGTGGGGCGGGATAGTAGGGAACCATATAATTGGACCTTACTTTTTTGAAAGAAACATTAATGGTAAAACCTATCTTGAATTTCTTCAAAATGAGTTCCCTCCGTTCCTTGAAGAATTGCCGTTAGACATACGTCAAAGAATGTGGTTTCATCAGGATGGTGCGCCTCCCCACTATAGTCGCATTGTTAGAGAACATCTAGACAGAACAATAAATGGATTGGGAGAGGAGGGCCGGTAGGTTGGCCAGCTCGGACTCCTGATCTGACAAAATTAGATTTTTTCGTGTGGTGTTATATTAAAAGCTTAGTATACCAAGAATCTCCTACCACCAAAGAAGATATGAAAATTAGAATACGGAATGTATTTCAAATGGTTAACCAAAATATGCTGCGACATGTTGAAGATTCTTTTTTGAGGAGAATTCACACCTGTTTGCAAGAAAATGGTGGACACATCGAGCATTTGATTTAGTTATAACTTATTATAATTTTCTGAATAATTTATGATTTTTCAAATACAAATTCTTTTGTTTGCTTTATTACTTTTGTATAGACCGTCCAGTTTGTCACACTTGTCATTAATTTTGCAACAAATCTTAAATATTTCGAGAACGCGTAACGTTAGGTATCCTTGATAAAAAAAAGTAAGAGAATTAAAAACAGAACACGATGACATGATAAAATACAGGGTGTTCCATTTAAAAAACAAAAGTTACGGTCATTTCAAATTTGCAAACATTGATCTTATTTTGTAAACACCCAGTATAGTATAATCAGTAAGTAGAAAGATAGAGCAAGGTCTTGTTTACCCGTCTGCCAAACCTTACAGTTCTACTGTTAATATTAAAGTCTTCAGAACAATTTAAGTAAAGGTATAAATTTTCACTTTTTTAAAGAAAAAATGCTCTAACTTGGCAGCGCCACAAAATAAATTTAAAAACGAAGTACCGTTTTTTATCATTCAACAGGACAAAAAAATAAAATTATTTAAATATAGGGTTCCATTTAACAAAACAAAGCTGAGTCCGGTCCTCCAATTATGGAACACCCTATAGGGATGAAACTATTTTTATTCGATGCACATCTGTTATAGATCGGCGCTATAACATTTTTTTAATTTTTAATTATAAAGCCAGGATCTTTCGACGGCGCACTAATGACTCGCCCTGTATATATACAAGTTCTAAAAAATATATACTGGATTACTCAGTGGCTCAGCGATAAAGTTGTCAGACTAGTAAGTGAAAGGTACCAAGTTCGAATCTGAGAGTAGTCAAGTGCTTGGGAAAATATCGTAATGTGTGAATTCGACTCAAGTGCGAAAACAGTCCTTCTTAGGGCTAAGCCTGTGACAGAATCAGAGTCCGCTTACGAAACGTCGCTCTCGAAAAGCAAAAACTGTGGAAATATGCCTAATATGAAACCACAGTTTCAAAACACATATAAGTACTTTGATTTGGAATGCAGATCATATAAACACAAAGTCTAAGTTCATAAAGCACTGTTAGATCTTATTGTTTGGCAGTTTATACAATGGAATAAAAATTTGTCTTTTCTTGATTTTTTAAAATTCAGTAAATGGGAGATGTAATAATTTATCTCTGTGCTAGTGATATACAAATTGTAATATTCCGAAAACTGAAACAAAGAAAGGGGAAACGTCAAAATAGACCACTTCCAAGTATAAGCTTTCACGCGTCCAAATTTCTCATTAAAAAAATTAATAAAAAATTCTTACGGCATTTCCGGTTAAACTTTCAACAATTTCCTGTCCAGTTGTGATTCAAAATTTGCCTCACGCTCACTGTAGGCGGTCTCCTATAAAAATTTATGAGTTTTATTTTCTGCAGATTCCTTTTTTTTTTGTGTGTAACAAAATCTACTTATGTAACATAAAACATGAATCATAATCACATAAATGCAATTTAAAGTATTTATTATATATCATCATGTCATTGACCGCTTTTTCGCCAATCTTCGCTTATAATATCTATTTTAATTCTAGACACAGATAAATTGATGCGGTGGAATAATAATTAAAGAAGCACCATGCTACACACTTATAATGAAAATTGAAAAATTTGTTCTGTAAAAAAATGTGGGAAGTGGAGGGAGGTTTTACATGCTTCTGACACCGGTTCTCAAAAACTTAGTCGTCTTATTTTAAAAACATTTGTTAACAAGCAAAGAAAGACAAAACCGGTGCACGAGACGTTTTTTGTTTCCTTTACTTCTTTAAAGGTAGAATTCTTTTATAATCATCCGAAAGAGCTTTTTTCACTACTTAATTTATGCGAAGCAACCAGTTCGTTCCTTTCGAAGATTGAAGATAACAAAAGACTTGAATGAATGAATGAACGTGATCATACGTTTTCCTCTTATCAAAGTAGAAAATTGAATTATAGGTATCTAACTAATAAACATAAATTCGTGACTACTAAATCTTTATGGATAGAAATTCGATGTTAAGGAGGTAGTGCGTGTGGTCTCTGTTTTTTATACAAAGAAATTCGTAGTAACTGCAACGAGGGTGGGTCATTATATACGTCTAAGAAAAGAAATTAAAACATTGGTTATTACTGAACCGCCCGCTTTAGTTTCGACTGGCAGTCGTTTATTGTGGTTTGTAAAAAGGTAGTTATTAAAGCCCCACAATGTCGGTTAATATCAATTTACATTCACGAAATTCTTAGGAAATTTTGATCTAAATTTATTTTCTTTAACCTTACTTCATGGAATTTCAACAAATGTTTCATAAACAAACCAATTCCACCATTTTTTTATTAGAAATAATTATTTCACAATCCCTAGCAATACAACATGTATTATTACCGAGAAAAATAGTATGTTATACAGGGTTTTTCAAAAAACGTTCCGCTAATTTCTAAGACAGATGGAATATTAAAAAATAACGTTAGTTTGGTAAATAAGCATTTGTCCGAAAATGCCTCCTTAAGAAGATACGCCCCTGTAAAAGTGGCCCCAAAAGTCCTTTTTTTATTATCTCTGAAACGGTTTAAATGAAATTTAGACCACAAATACCTTTGATTAGGACTTAAAAGATAGTGTTGACAAATTTTTAATATTTTGTATCGGAGCATCGCTAAAGGGGGGGTGCCACTTATTTTGCCACCAAACTTTTTAATTCTTTGGGCAAAAACAGTATTTTTTAAACAATTTGCCACAAAAAAGATACTCTTGTCGAAAGTCAAAAAAATTACTGGTTTTGGAGTTATTTGAGGTTTTAGCAAGTAATGCTGACCGAATTAATAAATTATTTTAAAATGAAACAATTAACCTTCCACTACTGGCGCGCAAATTTCATGAACCATTACTGGCGTCGGACTGTGAGTCCTCATGCTGAAACAGCTCATTTACTTTGGATTTTCTCTTAATATTATGAAAAATACACAAAAATTTATAATAAATTTTTATTTATTAAACTAAAAACAAAAACGACCTAATCTAGGATAATGCACTATGCATAAATTTTACAATAAGTTTTTAATATTCTGAAAATAATAAAAAAATACAAATTATTACCTAATTATTGAAACATTCTGAACAAACACAAGTTATATGTTCTAAACACATAAATTTATTACACAGTCGGCAAAAAAAACGAGTTGGTCGGTTTTTCTTACTGTCACAGTAATGGCATCGTCCTCTAGTATTCATTGGTTGCGGCTCAGGTTCTTGATTTCTAATACCCAATATCTCTTTTATTTTCAAAGATATGGTTTTTGGAATATTTGACTGAATTGCCCTGACACGAAGATGGTTTTCTGCCAATTCTGATGACAGTATGTGTAAAAACTTTCGACGCATCAAATTTTTATCTACATTCTGTAAATGATATATCACCATAGAATTAACCCCAGCTATATTGAGCAATGAATAGAAGATGACCATCGGCCATCTTCGAGTATTCCTAGCACAGTCGTAGGCTGCACACATTTTATCTAACGTGTCGACACCACCTTTAGTGCCATTATAATCGATAATCATTTCTGGCTTATTCGCTTCTGCATTAATCAGATCATCATGGTGCAGACTTGATATAACCAACACATGTTTATTTCTCTTCGGCATATAAGAGACTATTGTTACGTCCTTAGTGAAACCAAACATACTTGAGCCTATTGGTCTTCCTGTTGGCTTGGAAAATTCTAGCGGGAGTTCTCTTTTGTCTTTTCTCATAGTTCCCAGGAAAGTCAGAGTATAATCGGACAATAAACACTAGTGGCACACTACTGAACCAATTGTCGCAGGTCACATTTCTTCTCGAGTGTCGAATAGGTTCAACGAGTCGTTTAACAACAGCTAAGGCAGAATTATCAACTGAATAGGGGCCATCTGGCTGGTGTCCAACGTACACCTCCAAGGTACAGGTGTAGTATAATTTGGAATCTGCCATTACGAATACTTTCAGGCCATATTTATTCGGCTTGCTGGGAATGTACTGCCGAAATAAGCACCGCCTTCTGAAGGCTTCTAATTTTTCGTCAATTGTTACGTTTTGAAAAGGTGTATAAGCTGAATGACAGTTTGTAACAAAAGACTCAAATAAGTCCCTAATTGGAGCCAGCCGATCTAGTTGTCTCTCTTCACGGGTGGTCATGTTGTCAAACCGCAAGTGTTGTAGCAAGAACTGAAAGCGGAACTTGGACATTGTAAGTCTAAATTGTTCGACACCTTTACCACTATTGTTCCACAACTCATCGACACTGAGACGGCTAGACTTGAGAACTCCAGCCAAATAGAGCAAGCTAATTAGAGCCTGTATTTCTGCAATATCAGTTTCTTTTGTGTTTCTCTCACGTGTGTAATTTTCTTTGTCTTTTAGAATATGTTGGTTGGTATATTCTACTATTTTTGCAAGCATTTCAGTATTGAAAAAATAATTCCATATCTCAAAAATACCTTTTAGTTTTGTCATAGCTCCTTTTGGTCCAGGTAAACGCTTGATAATATTTTCTTTTCTGGTTTTTGATGTGGATGGAATATGTTTTGGCCATGTAGGTATATTATCTTTTCCTAAAAACAATGGTGTTTGTAAAAGAGGAAGTTCTTCCAAATCGCTCTCAAGTTCAGAATCACTATCAGAAATATCTTGTTCTGTTTCTGAATCCGACATTTGTTCTTCCAGAATGTCCTCCTGATTTTCATTCGATTCACTGTCATCCATTGTCTCTTGAGTCTCGACATCCATTTCATTCAGAGATTCTAACATGAGTTTATGAAGTCGCTTCTGTTCTTTTTCATACAATGCCATCTGAAAAATAAAGTCAAATAAAGTACTACTATGCTTGAAAGTTTTATATTTTTAATCTTACCTTTAAAAATAGGCAGAAAACTGAAAATTAGTAATGTTAAATTATAACTGTTGAAAAAAGGATTAGACTACTGGCAGCGGACTCTCACTCCGTATTTACGTATAATTTCCAAAGCAGTAACACAAAAGTAACCAAACGCTGCACTGCCCTCGATCACACTATTTTTGAGGAATACTAGAAGCGTCGGCCCGGTCAAGAGTGGGGATCTCAGGTAAATACATAAAATAGAAACGGTCGGACTACCAGTCCGTGTGCCAGTAGTGGAAGGTTAATAATTTTCAACCACGAGAAAGAACTATCTCAGGGAATGATTGTTTCAGTAACAACTATAAGGTAAAAATATTGTAAATTATTTAGAACTTAAAAAAGGTTTTAATTGTATGACATTAACATAGAACAGAGAAAGGAAACAATTTAAAAAAACAACCAATAACACAAAACAAAGAAAAAAAATTGGACAAGGAAGTACGGGTTTTTACATTAAATGTTCGAAATGCCCACTATTTTCACGAATACATACATAATCGTAAACATTTTTCTAGTGAAAACATAATTCTTTGGAGTGGCCGTGGTTCTTGAGTTAACATTCTTAAATTATTTTGAACTCTCGCTTGAAGTTCTTCAATGAAATTTATTTCGCTTGAATATACTTGAATTCCACACATTAAAATTCAAGGGATATAGGTCAGGGGACCTTGGATAGGAGCATCAGCACCTCGACCAATCGAAGGGTTTAATAAAACGTTCGTTGAGCCATCTTCTAGCTTGTCTACTGAAATGAGGTGGAGCACTATCATGCATAAAAACCATATTTCTTCGTAGATCAACAGGCAAATCTTCTAATAGCGGAAATAAACGATTATCCAAAAATTCATAGTAAACATCCCCATTTAAATTCCCATCCAAAACATGGTAATCAACGAGGCGGCTGCCTATTGAAGCAGTCCATACATTCAACTTAAAATTATGTTGATAATACGTTACACGTTTAACCTTTGGATTTTCCTCTGTTATGACTATTAACCTTCGAGGGGGCGCTTAGATTTTCAAACGGGAGAGGGCGCTTGCGGAGTTTTGCTCCGCACCGTCAAAACGTTTGAATTTAACCAATTCCACTTATTTTATTGACGTTATTTTGCAGTTAAATGCTATTGTAAAGTGAATGAAAATATAAACGTGAATTAGTTTGTCACGATATAATGATATAATTGGTAGCAACAGTAAGTAATAACCCTTACATAATAATAAAATGAAATTGTATAATTAAATAAAAATAGTGCTTTCCAACAAGTTCTGGAGAATAATAAAATGTTTCAAAACTTACATTTATCTATGGGTAAATTTCCCAATAGTTCATCTTGCCTCTAAGTCACTCGTCATCACTAATGTCCATCTCTTGGTCATTCTGAATGCAGTTGACACATTGCGCTGGTGCTGAATGTTCCCCGCAGATAAAGAACTTGCAGTTCCCGCATCGTGTTTTAGACGAACGATTTTTCTTCCTGTCACACAAGTAACATCGCCCTTTGGTGAGTTCGTCCGGTGGTTGTACTTGTTGTGTGTCTTCAATCCTCATAATTTCACGGATTCTCTTTTTCGTGTGTTGTGGCAGACTCTTGACAGTTAGGCGAGATGTCATGAAACCCCGGCATAGTTTCTTGGCGAGTTCCTGAATAAATTGTCGTCTAACCATTTTTGGCTTGTCGGTGTTCCGTTTTAGGATGATAAAACTGTTCAATGCTCCAACGTTTAGCATAGAATAAAAAATCGTCATAGACCAACGATTTGTAATTCTGGAGACCGAGTACGATTCCTTGTACTTGTCCACTGTGTCTACATCTCCTTTTGTTGCATTGTAAAACAGAACAATCTCCGGCTTTCCAAAAGTAGGTGAGTCTTCATCGGTGTCCGCAAGACCACTTTGGTGCATAGATGACAAAAGCACCACAGTTTTATGTGGCTTTGCTTTGTATGATACGAGTGTGCACTCAGGTTTGAACCCAAAAATAGTGGATTCAACTTCTCTTTTCTTCGTATGGCGAAAAGGTCGCCGAATTTCTCTTTTATCTTGCCTCAATGTACCAACCAGTGTTAGTCTGTATTCATTTTGCAATTCAAGGCACAAAGGAATGGAGGAAAACCAATTGTCAACAGTTACATTACGACCAGTACCCACGATTGGTTGTACAAGTCTTTCAACAACACTTTTGCCTGAATGATCTACTTTGAAAGGCTGTTTTCCGGCATAAATTTCCATGTTTGAAGTATAAAAAGACTTGGCACAAACCATGGAAAATATTTTCACACCATACTTTGCTGGCTTGTTCTTAATATACTGTCTAAAACTGCAGCGTCCTCTAAAAGACTCTAACATTTCGTCTACTGTCACAAACTCGCTTGGCACATAGTACTGTTTGCATTTCTCAACAAAATGTTGAAACACATCACTAATAAGGGCTAGTTTGTCTAGTAGTTTCCTTTGATTTCGGGTGTTTATGTCGTCAAACCTCATTGCTCGGAGTAAAAACTTGAACCGTTTTATTGACATACAGGCACGAAAAAACTCTACCCCTAGGCCTTCTGTGGACCAAAGATCTTCAAGGTTCAAGTGAGAAGCTCCGAGTACCCCTGCCATGTACAAAATGCCAAACACAGCTTTTAGTTCTTCGACGTTTGTTTCAAGGCAATCTCTTGCTCTACTGTAGTTAGGTTTATTTTTCACAATCCATATGTTTGTGCACTCTACTATTTTATTCAGTGTCTCTTCATCAAAATACAAACCCCATACATCAATAGGTGTGTTAGCGTCTTTTGCTGTTGCATGAACATGGCCAACCCTCATGAGAATAATGTTTCTTGTTCTTCCTTGTTTTACAGGCTCAGTATACCACAACATTTTTCGATTTTGCTAAAATATGCTTTTTTTCCACTGTAACAGCATTCTGTCGAATTTTTAGCGGGATATCCTCGATAACATCAAAATCTGACGGAATTTCAGTAAACTCATAGTCCTGATAAATTTCAGTTGTTACTGGTATGTCGTAATTTGATTCATTTTCCATTTCATTAGCTTCTTCGTCAGGTTCGTCATCTGGAAGTGACTCGTTATCGGAATCATCAAACAGCTGTCTTACAAAATCTCCAGTAGGTCGTATTTCAACCGTCTCTTCCTTTTCTACGCTATCTAGCATTTTTAGAAGTCCCTGCTGTTCCAATTGATCCATCACAAATAAAGTAAAATTAAAAATCTATAATAAAACTAACCATCCGTTGCACACTATTTAACAACACTACACACAGTCATCTGTAACGTTATGGGGCGCGCGAGGAACTTTACTCCGCACTAATAACTTCTACGATCGGGCGACGCGACAAAGTCCAAACTGATACTAATGCTATGAGGAAAACGTAGTTAAAAACGGGATGGGGGGACTCTAGGGATGAGGCGCGTGAGGTACGGTAGCGGACGTGACTGCCAACACCCAAGAAGTAGGTTTAATTCACAAAAATCTTTACGCGCGGAGTAACAATCCGCAAGCGCCCCCTCGAAGGTTAAACATATCTTGTCTAGTAAAAGTTGATTCATCGATGAAATAAATATTTTATAAAAAATCAGGGTTCTGCCTCATTCTTTCTTGTAATAATTCGCGAAGTCTCTTCTCAAAAAAAGATCTTCAGGCAATAATTCTTGTACTTGCCTGTAATGAAACGGGAGCAATAATTGTTCTTTTAATACACGATATAGGTACACTAGAGACACTTGCGTTACTTGCTCTTTCCACATTTCTTACACTTATCGTAGGATCCGCAACAACTCGATTTAAAATATTTTCTTCTGTTTGAGGAGTTCTTGCCACTCGTGTTGTTAATCAAACCAACACTATCAACAACAATGTGTCAAACGAATCTGTCAAACAAAAAAATCGCCAGTTTGCAGTCTAAGCTTACTTAATTCAAGTAAATCAAATTAACTCAATATTTTATTTTCTTATTTTAGGTAAAACATGTTAAAACCTCAAATAACTCCAAAACCAGTGATTTTTTCACTCTCAACAAGAGTATCTTTTTTGTCGCAAACCGTTTAAAAAATAGAAAAATAGAAAATAAGTGGCACCCCCCCCCTTTAACGACGCTCTTGTACAAAATATTAAAAATTTGTCAACGCTATCTTTTATGGCATAATCAAAGGTATTTATGATTTTAATTAGGTATCTTAAACCGTTTCAAAGATAAAAAAAGGATTTTTGGGGCCACTTGTACAGGGCCGTATCTTCTTGCATTTTCAGACACATGTTTATTAACCAAACTAACTCATTAAGGGGACAAAAGCAAACTTGATGTAAATTATAATGGCGGTAGGAAGTTACCCATAGAAGTTCAGCAATAGAATGTACCGGGTGGATCCGATAACTTTCAAGTTTCTAGCTTTATCACTAGAAAACATAATCTTTATAGAAAAATTTAAAAATAATTTTTTTATAAAATATGTCCAATCATAGTAGGTATTAAATAAGTAAATTAGAATGATGCATAATTTCTGCACAAATTTTGTTAGATACTTTTTTCTCTATTTTTTCAAATAAAGGGTGGGAGAGAATGGGAATGTTTGTATGAATAAATGCCTATAACTTTGGTTTGGATCAACCTATTTTAACGAAATTATTCTCATTCGAAAGGGCGTAGATGAACCAATTACATCTACTATAAAACAATTGCATTTAGTTTTAATTGTCGTAGATACAGGGCACTTTCGAATAAAAAATTAAAATTTGTCTATGTTACAATTTTTAAAAGGAAACACCTAAGTATTGTAAATTACAACGAAAACTGATTAAATTCGTAACAAAATGGCGCAAACCGCATGTCGATATCTTTTGTCTAACTCGAAATATAAGTAAAAACGCGTAAACATACGTAACTAGTATTGGCTCACTCTGTATTATAACTTAAATAACAAAATATATGAAAAGAAAATCATACACATTACAACTTAATGTCCAATTAAATGTTCAAAATGTTTTCATCATTGTCCACACAAAGACGTAATCTATCGCGGGTAGCCATAACAGCTGCTTCAATCTCAGCTATGGATATACTATTTATGACGTTTCTAATGCGTTGTTTCATGTCTTGGTGGTTGATCGAGCTTGAAAGACTAATTCCTTCAATCTTCCCCATAGATAAAAGTCTAGACATGTTAAGTCTGGAGATCTAGCTGGCCATGGAAATATACTTCCCCTTCCAATCGATTTATCTTAAAATCAAATAATCTCTACTCGTCTGGAAAAGTGCACAGGACACTCATCATGCTGAAATATCAGATCTCTTCTTGTTTGTAAGGAAATGTCTTCTAATAGAATAGGCAATTCATTTTCTAAAAAATTTAAATATGTATCGCCATTTAAAGTTTCTTCAAAAAAATATGGTCCTATGATTTCTCCATCAACTATACCACACCAAACATTAAGACTCCATCTACCTTGAAGCTGCACTTTGTCCATCCAGTGCGGATTTTCTTCAGCCCCATTGGGCATACTATGCAGATTCACACCACCCGCACTACTAAAGGTGACTTCGTCTGTCCACAAAATATTTGATGATATACGGTTGTTCTTCCAATATACCTAACATCCAATTGTAGTAATCCAGCCTTGCAACGAAATCTGTTTCATGTAAAGCTTGGTGGAAAACTACATGATAAGGATGCAGTCTAAAAAACATAGAAAAACAAATATTTTTAAGGAATGAATGAATTGATTAAAGTGCAATGTTGCCGTTTTTATCGCAATATGAAAATAAAACAGTTGAATCAAACTTAAACGTGCAGTTCATAATATTATAAGAAACCTACCTGTTAAGCTTTAAAATCCTTAGAACGGTAGTTTTTGGGACTGTAGTGATTTGCCAACTATGTGGATTCTGTTGAACAAAAGCAAGAATATTAATTACATTCTCTTAGGTCACACCTACACCACGTAGTTTATAACAAGGACGATGAAAGTTACCAGTTTCTCTTAATCTTCTTGCTTTTCTTTTAAATACTTCTTTGCCATAATGCCTCCTGTCAGGATATCTTATGGCACATGTACGTGAGGCAATAGCGGAATTTTGATGGCATTCGAAATAAACTCCAATCATATCATACAATTCGGCATTTGATATACTCATTATGAATTAATGCTGATTATTTACTGATATTAGTAATATTAATATCTAATTAAGAAAAATTATATTCGAGTTATATGCTTCTTGCTAAAAATATCGCAATATTTTGACTACTGTCAATAAATAAACAATTTGAAGCCCCTGCCAACTTTATTTCGCAGCCTTCTTAGTTTAACAAATTCTGAAAATACTGATATATTTTGTTATTTTAAATTATAATTCAGAATGAGCCAATACTAGTTACGTATGTTTACGCGTTTTTACTTATATCTCGAGTTAGACAAAAGATATCGACATGCGGTTTGCGCCATTTTGTTACGAATTTAATCAGTTTCCGTTGTAATTTACAATACTTAGGCGTTTCCAATCAAAAATTTTAACATAGACAAATTTTTATTTTTTTTTTATTCGAAAGTGCCCTCTATCTACGACAATTAAAACTAAATACAATTGTTCATCTACGGCCTACGCCCTTTCGAATGAGAATAATTTCGTTAAAATAGGTTGATCCAAACCAAAGTTAGGTATTTATTCATACAAACCTTCCCACTCTCGCCCACCCTTTATTTGAAAAAATAGAGAAAATAGTATTTAACAAAATTCTAATTTACTTATTTAATACCTACCATGATTGGACATATTTTATAAAAAAATCGTTTTTAAATTTTTCTGTAAAGATTATGCCCTCTAGCGGTAAAGCTAGAAACTTGAAAGTTATTACCAGCGATTTCGCTTGGCCGTTTTTCCTTAGGAAATTTTTTGCCAAAGCTGTACGATAAACAGTTCCTGAGATATAGCCGCAGGATCGGCTTATTGGTCCACCCGGTACATATTTAGTGAGAAGTTGGTAATAACTTATTTCGAAACCTGACACAAGCAAAAGTTATTAACTACACGAAAAATGTATATGAAAATTTCACCATAATGCACATAATTAAAATACTTAGCTTTCGACATTTTTAACGGTGTATTTTTCTATTTATATTTTATATAAAGTTGTACGTTTCGATAACAATTACAGTTCTCGTCCTCAGTAGTAGTTAAATGTTTTAGAATTGTTTTAAAGTGTTATAGTACGTCACAGAATATCAGAGTGTAATAAATCATCTTGACAGCGACAGGCCAGTGGCGTACTTATTAAAGGCATATACTATAAGGTCTGTAAAATATATTGACTTTTCAGTTTCTTATGTTCTTGTAAAATATTAAGTAATTTAAGATCTTTGTCTAAGTAACCCGCAAGTTTTTTTATCAAACCAAATAATGTTTGTTAATGTAAATTTAATCTGTTTCCAGTTTCAGCAGAGAAACCGTTTGTGACGTCATTATGATGTTTTTTGTTTTAAATTTAGGTAAATCAATTTAGCATTTCATTTAACCAGAAGTGAAGCGACATCTCAACTTTTTTTAATTATCTACAAATTGTTTGAGATTAAATTAATACAAACGTCATCTGTAATGAAGCAGATAATACATTATTGTTAAAGGAAGTACTCAGTACACTAGTATCTAATTTATTCCGTCCCGTCTAAAGTCTCTAATACACTTTACTCCTACATTTGATTGTTTTCGAAATATTAACGTTTGAAACGTGACTTTTTGGTCATTTCAAACCCAAAACACGAATATTGCTTTGAATCAAGTTGAAAAAAAAAACGTTGTTTTGATTCTGAATTTACGGAACACATTCGTAAAGTTCGCGACTTTCCGGTAAGCAGTACTGTTTATTCGTAATAAACTTCTTTTTACACGTCTTATTAGCTGGATTCATTAAGAGATGTAACTACAAATTAATAATATTTAGATAGCAAAATGTTTTACCGGGAGTGTCTAAAATCCATATTTCATTTTAAACCGGAATGTCACTTTTCAAACGTTAATATTTCGAAAATGTAGGAGTAAAGTGTATTAGAGATAAACGTTAAGAATTATGAGCAGATTTCGAAAGTGGAATAATATACGGGATGTTCTATTTAAAAAAGTAATTGAAGATGGCACTCGTCCGCCATTTTAAAACTTTTAGCTGTCATTTTTCCATAAAAAATGTAGGTTTTCATCTTCTATTTAAACCCTCCAAACTGCGTTGCGATATACCAGGTGGTTCAAAAATGAGTAAGAGGAGAACGGACTTGAGACAGGCACTGTATGTAAATTAGAAATATGACTGACTTAATGGGAGATGCAGTAAGATGCAATTACCACGTTTGTTATTTCAAAACAAGTACTTTAAAATGCGTTTCGGGCCATGGTTGAAAATGGCATCTTCCGATTTTTCTCCAGCAAAACGGTTGAAACTTAGTTCGCTCTCTGGGAATGAAACAATTAATAATCTGAATGTACATAATGCCTAAAAGTATCAAAATCCGACAAATAGTGTAAATAGCGTAGTAGGAATGTGTTCTAATATGACGGGAGTGGGGAAGTAAACAGTATACAAATTATTAAAAGAACAAAAGTAGAGTTTTTTGAAAGAACCGGCTTGCTCAACAGAAAGAAAAAAAACAACGTTTAAGTGAAAAGAAAAGTTAATATTAGCAGAAAAATCTATTCCTTCTGCCTCAATAAACAAATTCCTACCCTCAACAAAAAAGCAGCAGTACTAAAAGAGGACGTTGCAGGTACCACAATTATCTCGCTCGACACTGCAGGAACTTAACTTTTCGTGAGAAAAAGTTAATTGAAAATCAATGTTGATTGATAATCTTCAAATTGTCGCAAAGAAGTTTCGTGCCGAAGGGCGGGAAATCTTTTATCTCGATGAGACTTGGTTGAACCAAGGATATACTGTAAAAAAAATTGCCAAGATAAAAATGTTACAAGTCGCCAATCGCCATCAAGCAGTCCAAGAGAGTTGGTCAACTGGAATAAATCCACCATCCGGCAAAGATCGACGACTAATTATTACACATATAAGTAGCGCTAATGGATTCTTAAAAATGGTTTACTTGTGTTTGGTTCCAAGCACACAGGGGATTATCGCGAAGATGTGAACGCTGATCTTTTTGAATAATATTTTGAACAAATGATAGCAAATATTCCACGGGGAGCTGTAATTGTTCTGGATAATGTAAGTTACCGTTCTAGGCAAGTCGAACGCTTACCAACAACTACATGGAAAAAAGGAGACATTGCCAAATGGTTAACATCAAAACAGATACAGTTAGAAGAAAGTATGCTCAAATGAGATATAGCAAATCAGCGTAAGGGCTTCTTGCGGGATTACCGTACATAGATTACCGCAATATCACTACTGCGAACTCAACCCCATAGAGTTTAATTTAGGCTCAAATAAAAAGTGCAGTAGGTCGTAACAACACGACTTTTAAATTAAGTGAAGTACGACAGCTTTTAATGCAAGCCATAGACAACGTCAACGCATAAAAGTGGAAAAGTGTAATGATCATGTAATTAAAGAGGAACAGCGTATGTGGGAATTTGATGTGATAATGGAAGAAACCCGTTATATCCATTGGACATGATGACAGCTCTTCCAAATTGGATGTGGATAGTAAAGACTGATTGTTACTTACACATCGGATTTGTTTCCAAAACCTACTGTTATGAGTATGACAATATTAAATGTAAAAAAATTAATGTAAACTATATTAATAACTACTTTATATTAATCGAAACGTCAGCATTTTGAAACAGCCACATCTAAAATAAATGTTTAATACTTTCACGGCTTTCAATTTGTTTGATAATTATTCTACAATTTTTAATACATTGAAATTTCAGACGTAAGTCGAGTTTTAATCGGTCGTCTTTTGTTTGCCGTTTACCAAAACTGCATTTATGTAACACAAAATTTTCCAAGCGGCATATTTACAGAATATTCGTTTAATCTAGCCCGGTTTGCTACTGATTTCTGTTTGCCGCTTCCATGCAAAAAAACGACACTATTTCACTAATAACATGATTTATTACTCTCTGATAGTTTTTTTTTTTACCTTACCGGAAAGTGTACTTTTTAATTACCTATCGAATGGTATTAGAGTGCTCTAGGGCTAAGTCTTCGCGTTTTTACAGAATACGCCAAATAATCATTTTTTGCACCATTTGGAGTTTTTTAAATAAAAGTTCTAGTATACCCAGTTGCCTATGATATTTTGAAATGTCAGATAATTCATTTAGTCTGCAAACTCTGTTTTTGCTGTAGTGGTATTATTTTTTGTAATTGTGGAAGCTTAGATTATTATTATTTGAATGTTGCTTAATCAAAATTTTGTTATTGGAGAATGGCATCAAAACTTAGCTTCGCGAGTTTATGCTCAAAGATTTCTCAAAAGGACCCATCCTAAGCCAGCCGTTTTTGAGAGATTATTAAACCAATTTCAAAGTGGAAGTGGTAGTTATAAAAAATCTATTACAAGAAAATCTGTAACGGAAGTTGAAGAAAATGTTTTTACGGCAGTCGGTTCAGTTGTCGAAAATCCGAATATTAGTCAAAATCCGAAAATACTTAGCCAAGCAAGTATTGCAAGAATTTTTCAAAAACACAAATTTCATCCTTACGAAATCCAGCTTTGCCAGGAACTTTATGGAAATGATTTTGATAACTGTTTGTGGGTGTTAGATAAAGTGGCAGAAAATGAAAACTTTTTTGATAATGTGTTATTTAATGATGAGTGTACTTTTCATAACAATGGTGTAGTAAATAGACACAACTGCCATTATTATTCTGTTTCGAATCCGCATTAATACAAAGTCACGAGAAATCAGAATAGGTAGTCGGTTAATGTGAAGTGGAATACTGGGCCCACATTGAATTGGACTCTATTGTTTTGAAGGACCTTATATGGTATAATGTTTCAGGATTTTCTTACACCAGGTTCCAGTATTATTAGAAGAAGTCCCTTTAAACTTCAGAACAATCATGTGGCTTCAATTGATGGAGCACCGCCTCATTAACATTGGGAGGTTTAGCAATTTTAAATTCCAACTTTCAACAGAAGAAATGGATTTTAAAATTGGCTGGCTAATTTGCCCAACGTGCAAAAGCACTCAGGAACACTGGGAGGGGTTAGAGATATGGTTAGGCGGCCAAGAATTGTTTATAAACGGCTAACTTAAATTTTCTTAAATCAAAGTTTGGAGGAAAACAGGAACTGGGTAGTATCATTCCACAATTTGATCGCCGTGTGGAAAAATCTAGATTGCGTCCGTTTAGTGTGACAAGATGGAATTTTGAGTACGTAATTATGGTGAGAATGGGCAAACCAAGTGTTCCTACCGAAAATGACCTGTGAAAGTATTAAGGAGTTATTACATTGGCATATGCCAATGTAATAACGATAGAACAAGGAAAGAACCGAAACTATTCTTCTATGCTCAAGAGACTGTAGGTCAGAAGTTAGAGATGGGTCATTTATCAGTCTCGTCGCTCGTTTTTGGATGCGGTTTATCATGTCAAGGTCATATTGGGGAGCACTGCCTCAGAGGTGGGAATTTTATTCCATACGAGATCCAATTTCAGGCTTATACAGTAAAATTAGTTGTTACGATGTGGAGTGTATAGATCTGTATAGAAAGCTCAGTTTACGGGCAGCTGTTTTGGTGGCTGACAAATGGTGATCAGCCTATGAAAGTTTCGATGATACGGACATACCTAACATAGAAATGGAGTTTAAAAACTTGAGATCTAAGCCATTTATATTTACAGCAGGAAATGATCGGTCTTTCTTGGCGGACACAAGACAACACTGGGTTTTGTCGGCGTTGGACGTGAGTAGATTATTCCTTTATTACAGAAATCACCATAATTAATGTGTTTAATATCCCTAAAATGGAAAAAAAAACTTGTTTTAATGGCAATATGTTTATTTTCAATTTGACAACCAACAGATATAAGATAATGGTCAGCTATCCCCAAAAGAGATAATTGTTGGTTTTATCCGGATCTGTAGTGAACAATCATTGTGTTAGAGTTTGGAGTTATTCGAGTACGTTCTGTAATCATTTGTACAAGTTCTAATTCATTAAGAACATTAGCAAGGGACTCGTCGAAATTCGAAAACTCACTTAGATGAATAATTGAACTTCTATACACAATTCCAATTGCAATTTTATCATGCCCATGAACAGATTCTAACCATTCAATGGTGGTAGTTTGATCTAGGGTATATCCAGGTTTTGATAACATATAACCATAATCCTTAAGGATCAGTTTCAATTATTCAATATTTGTAAATAAGGATCTAACGTGAGTGAAGCAAAATTTCATTGTAAAGGGTTTTCCAATAAGAGGTGTTATTTTGAATAGCCCGCTATTTCGGTAGATGTCACTTTTGAAGCTGTCATTTATTGACATTTGACAAGTAAAAACTACGCGATTAATAAAAATGGAACGATACACGCTTCAACAACGCATTGAGATTATTAAAATTCACTATAAAAATGGTGAAAATTTGGCAGAGACGGTTCGTAAAACTAAAACATTTTTGGGTCGTCGTGAAGCACCTTATCGGACCGCAATACAGAAATTGGTGAACAAATTCGAGCTGTTGGGACAAGTTAATGATGTGAAGAATAAAACCCGTGCACGTCGCTCAAGAACAACTGAGAATATTGCTGCTGTAGCCCAAAGTGTTGAAGAAAACCCAGGTTTGTCCATTCCTCGTCGTTCTTTGGAATTGGGCATTCCACAAACGTCATTATACCGTATTTTGCATAAAGACTTGGGTCTTAAGGCTTATAAAGCTCAGTTAACACAAGAACTCAAGCCGGCCGATCATCAACAACGACGTGTCTTTGCTGATTGGGTCGTTGAAATGCATGAAAATGATCCGGAATTCCATCGAAAAATCATCTTGACTGATGAGGCCCATTTCCACCTCGGTGGGTACGTCAACAGGCAAAGTTGTCGCATCTGGGGCTCGGAAAACCCAAGAGTTATTGTTGAAAAGCCTCTCCATCCTCAACGTGTGACTGTTTGGTGCGGTTTATGGTCTGGCGGGGTCATTGGACCTTGAAACCTTGAAAATGAGGCTGGAGCAACAGTTGCGGTGAATGGATTGCGCTATCGAGAGATGATTAATGATTTTTTGTGGCCGGAATTGGATGGTATTGATCTGGACAACGTTTACTTTCAACAAGACGGCGCTACATGCCACACAAGCAACGAAACCATTGGTCTTTTACGGGAAAAGTTTCCGGACCGTGTTATCTCTCGAAGAGGTGATCACAATTGGCCACCGAGATCTTGTGATTTAACACCTTGCGACTTCTTCCTTTGGGGCCACGTGAAAGATAAGGTCTACGCCAACAGCCCAGCGTCGATTCAAGACCTCAAAGATGGAATTCGTGAGGCTATCGATGACATAGGGCAGCCACTTTGCGATTTGGTTATGGAAAATTTCATGAAAAGGATATGGTCCTGTAAGCGTGGTCGTGGTAGCCATTTGGCTAACGGCATACCTTCCTCTTTATAATGAAATAAACATCCGATCAATTATCTAAAAAAAATCCATTTTTCTTTGAATATCAAAATAACACCTCTTATTGGAAAACCCTATACTGTTGGTGCAGTTTGAAGAAATGGGAATTACAAGTTGCTTTGTTGATAATTTTAGGTTGACCTCGAATGTTGACCATAAACGTTAAAGACGGGGTAAGAAAAGGGGTGGATTTTATTTCCAAGTAACTCATACACTTGGCATAAGTACATGATTGAATCGAGTCTATACTGGATGGTGAGTAAGTTTTTTCGAGTTAGCTGAGTGAAAATAAATACTTGTAAACCATTCGCTATATCTACCATTCAGTGTTTATGGGATAGTTCAATTTAAAATCAGAATTTTCAGATTTTTTAACAAGCTGCAGTAATTAATATTAAACGTTCATCTTAAAATCAAATAGCATTATTGATATACAAATGTCACAAAATAAATGTTAAAAATGTACACCCTTAACATCAATACAGTATTGCATGTGTTGTTTAAACAATAAACTCACATTTATTTACATTTTTACATTAATAGTTTGAAACGTTTCTCTTATCCCGTTCTTCATATAATGTAATTAATTTGAAATATGTCATAAACGCTCATAGGTGTAGGGCAAGGGTAGAGCTATTGAATGTTTAGCCAAACGTCATAAAAATATAGGGTTTTATTTAAATAAAATGAGTTTCAAAGTTTTGACTCACCCTGTATATATGTATGTATTTATACTTTTTTCCAAACAATTACTGAACATAAGAAAATAGAGTACGTACCCAAACTAGTAACATTTAAAAAAATGTCAAATGACGTTGGCGTTCGTTTAATATGAATCGTTTTTGATATAAAAGTAGTCCATAATTTGAAAACCTGATAAAACCCTTGTATTAGAAGAGTTGATAAAATCAACAGAAATAAAATATGCAATAAAAATATAGTATTTGTTTGATGTGGCACAATGTGTTTAAACACTTCTGCACATTTGACAAACACTCTTATCCCGTTCTTCATATAATGTAATTAATTTGAAATATGTCATAAACGCTCACAGGTGTAGGGCAAGGGTAGAGCTATTGAATGTTTAGCCAAACGTCATAAAAATATAGGGTATTATTTAAATAAAATTAGTTTCCGAGTTTTGACTCACCCTGTATATATATATATATGTATGTATTTATACTTTTTTCCAAACAATTATTGAACATAAGAAAATAGAGCACGTACCCAAACTAGTAACATTTAAAAAAATGTCAAATGACGTTGGCGTTCGTTTAATATGAATCGTTTTTGATATAAAAGTAGTCCATAATTTGAAAACCTGATAAAACCCTTGTATTAGAAGAGTTGATAAAATCAACAGAAATAAAATATGCAATAAAAATATAGTATTTGTTTGATGTGGCACAATGTGTTTAAACACTTCTGCACATTTGACAAACACTCTTATCCCGTTCTTCATATAATGTAATTAATTTGAAATATGTCATAAACGCTCATAGGTGTAGGGCAAGGGTAGAGCTATTGAATGTTTAGCCAAACGTCATAAAAATATAGGGTTTTATTTAAATAAAATGAGTTTCCGAGTTTTGACTCACCCTGTATATATGTATGTATTTATACTTTTTTCCAAACAATTACTGAACATAAGAAAATAGAGTACGTACCCAAACTAGTAACATTTAAAAAAATGTCAAATGACGTTGGCGTTCGTTTAATATGAATCGTTTTTGATATAAAAGTAGTCCATAATTTGAAAACCTGATAAAACCCTTGTATTAGAAGAGTTGATAAAATCAACAGAAATAAAATATGCAATAAAAATATAGTATTTGTTTGATGTGGCACAATGTTTTTAAACACTTCTGCACATTTGACAAACACTCTTATCCCGTTCTTCATATAATGTAATTAATTTGAAATATGTCATAAACGCTCATAGGTGTAGGGCAAGGGTAGAGCTATTGAATGTTTAGCCAAACGTCATAAAAATATAAGGTTTTATTTAAATAAAATGAGTTTCAAAGTTTTGACTCACCCTGTATATATGTATGTATTTATACTTTTTTCCAAACAATTACTGAACATAAGAAAATAGAGCACGTACTCAAACTAGTAACATTTAAAAAAATGTCAAATGACGTTGGCGTTCGTTTAATATGAATCGTTTTGGTATAAAAGTAGTCCATAATTTGAAAACCTGATAAAACCCTTGTATTAGAAGAGTTGATAAAATCAGCAGAAATAAGATATGCAATAAAAATATAGTATTTGTTTGCTGTTGCACAATGTTTTAAACACTTCTGCACATTTGACAAACACTCTTATCCGTTCTTCATATAATGTAATTAATTTGAAATATGTCATAAACGCTCATAGGTGTAGGGCAAGGGTAGAGCTATTGAATGTTTAGCCAAACGTCATAAAATATAGTTTTATTTAAATAAAATGAGTTTCAAGTTTTGACTCACCCTGTATATATGTATGTATTTATACTTTTTCCAAACAATTACTGAACATAAGAAAATAGAGCACGTACCCAAACTAGTAACATTTAAAAAATGTCAAATGACGTTGGCGTTCGTTTAATATGAATCGTTTTGATATAAAAGTAGTCCATAATTTGAAAACCTGATAAAACCCTTGTATTAGAAGAGTTGATAAAATCAACAGAAATAAAATATGCAATAAAATATAGTATTTGTTTGATGTGGCACAATGTTTTAAACACTTCTGCACATTTGACAAACACTCTTATCCGTTCTTCATATAATGTAATTAATTTGAAATATGTCATAAACGCTCATGTGTAGGGCAAGGTAGAGCTATTGAATGTTTACAAACGTCATAAAAATATAAGGTTTTATTTAAATAAAATGAGTTTCAAAGTTTTGACTCACCCTGTATATATGTATGTATTTATACTTTTTTCCAAACAATTACTGAACATAAGAAAATAGAGCACGTACTCAAACTAGTAACATTTAAAAAAATGTCAAATGACGTTGGCGTTCGTTTAATATGAATCGTTTTTGATATAAAAGTAGTCCATAATTTGAAAACCTGATAAAACCCTTGTATTAGAAGAGTTGATAAAATCAACAGAAATAAAATATGCAATAAAAATATAGTATTTGTTTGATGTGGCACAATGTGTTTAAACACTTCTGCACATTTGACAAACACTCTTATCCCGTTCTTCATATAATGTAATTAATTTGAAATATGTCATAAACGCTCATAGGTGTAGGGCAAGGGTAGAGCTATTGAATGTTTAGCCAAACGTCATAAAAATATAGGGTTTTATTTAAATAAAATGAGTTTCCAAGTTTTGACTCACCCTGTATATATGTATGTATTTATACTTTTTTCCAAACAATTACTGAACATAAGAAAATAGAGCACGTACCCAAACTAGTAACATTTAAAAAAATGTCAAATGACGTTGGCGTTCGTTTAATATGAATCGTTTTTGATATAAAAGTAGTCCATAGTTTGAAAACCTGATAAAATCCTTGTATTAGAAGAGTTGATAAAATCAACAGAAATAAAATATGCAATAAAAATATAGTATTTGTTTGATGTGGCACAATGTGTTTAAACACTTCTGCACATTCGACAAACACTCTTATCCCGTTCTTCATATAATGTAATTAATTTGAAATATGTCATAAACGCTCATAGGTGTAGGGCAAGGGTAGAGCTATTGAATGTTTAGCCAAACGTCATAAAAATATAGGGTTTTATTTAAATAAAATGAGTTTCCAAGTTTTGACTCACCCCGTATATATGTATGTATTTATACTTTTTTCCAAACAATTACTGAACATAAGAAAATAGAGCACGTACCCAAACTAGTAACATTTAAAAAAATGTCAAATGACGTTGGCGTTCGTTTAATATGAATCGTTTTTGATATAAAAGTAGTCCATAATTTGAAAACCTGATAAAACCCTTGTATTAGAAGAGTTGATAAAATCAACAGAAATAAAATATGCAATAAAAATATAGTATTTGTTTGATGTGGCACGATGTTTTCAAACACTTCTGCACATTTGAAATTAATTTTAAAATGTGAAGCTACATTTTTCAATAATTTTGTAGTACCTTATCGAACTAATGGGCCCCCACCTTGTATAAGTATTGACGCTTTAATACTATTGTTTTTTAGTTACGGCTCAAACCTTTCAACACGATGAAAATTTGGCTTATCAACGTAATAATTGTGTATTTTTTGGTTTAGAACATGATTTACGATCGCATTTAATTAAAAATTGCCAGCATTACCATCATTCAGTCAGGACGCAAACCTTATTTGGGAAAATTAGATTTCCGTAAAAAAAATTAGGTGTTACAACAATATGAAAATATAGCACCATTTAAAAGCAAATATTCCTGTTCAAGGATAAATATGACTTAATCAAAATAAAAATACTTGTATTAATTTATTGCTTTTATTAATTTACGAATTATAATTGCATTAGTTAAGCAGTAGCTTAAAATAACAGTTCCACCACGGTTTTTTTCAAAAGAAAAGAAAAGTTAACCTAATTTACAAACCGGTGACATTCATATTAATAAAATGACTCATTTTGTTAATTATTATAACACTACGGCAGTCATTATATAATGCCAGACCTAATTGCACATAAATACTTCTTACTAACTGACCTACTTTGTAAAAAATATAAAATATCTATAATTAAACAATTATAAACGATTTCTCATGAAAATAACCTCAAACTAAAAATAAAGAAAGTAATATTAAAAACGACAAAACTTTAAAAATTTTATCACTCTTAATTTAAATAAAAGAACCCGAAAATTTAGTGAATGAAGAGATTTGTATCTTAAGTGCCAGTAAATCATCAAATTTAACGAAAAACGACCGCTTTAACAAGTTCCCACAAGTTTATACCGGAATGAGGTTATAGCACGATTACGTTAAGGTAAGTTATTGTTATTTTTAACAGAAATTCTAATACACAAATCATCGTAATAAAGCTGTAGTTTTAAAGAGTGACATTTTATATTTATGTTATTTTGTAACTCACCCTCGGCGCTTATTGATACAAACACCCGTGCTGTACACCTTTTTCACACACCCTCAAAACTATTACGTTTAAGCACTAACCATTGTTAACTAACAAGAATTGCATTTGCATCTTCCGAAAAAGGTTTTTTCTGAAAATTTCTTAATTTCAAAATGTTTTCGTGGAGATTAACCCTGATGATTTGTTTACTTACTTAGAAGGATTAACGTAGGTACTTTAAGGGTAGTAATTACGATTTTCTTAGTACTACTAAATCTTGGGAAAAGTATTGAAAGTACTTAAAGAAGGAATGATTCATGGAAAAATACGTGGAGTATGAATATGTGCCATGGCTACATTCCAATAATTAGAACATTAAAAAGGTAGTTATTTAAGAGAAAAATTGTGTTATACAATGTATTGACAATATTAAAACAATCATTGATTTTATATTATTTTCTTGTAATTTCAGATCGCTACAAAAAAAAATGTGAATAATTTATTTAAAATAAGGTTTATACCTGCAAATAGTTTAGCCTGAAATGAACTTTGTGTTTATTTCGTAAGATTAACCCATAGTGTGCTTGGTGAATCATTCATCTGGTATGTTTATATTTTACAGGTAATCACATATTATTTAGTGCACTCTATGTATGTACCGTGTGATGAATCAGAATGATACTCGGCTACTCACAACTCCCAAACCGGGGTTATTTAAATTAATAAAAACGTTCCCCGTATACTTACTTATACAGAGTGGACCAAAGTCTGGAAACGCCCAATTATCTCGTAAATTGTTAGTCCGAATTGTACAAAATTTGGGACAAGCCTATTTTGGGATACGGATATTCCAGATTTGAATGTACAACGGATTTGCCGTTTGTCTGATAATATTAGACACTTTGGTTTTTTAAATATATCACTCTGTATATGCAGTCATTGTTGGAATCTCCTCTTCAATACGAGTTCAACCATATGCAACATGATTTTATGTAGTCTAGAAAGTCATAAATACATAAAACAGATCTGGCAACGCCTAATTGGCTCAATAAATTTTTTAATATAAACTATTTTCAACTACATTAAAACGTAACAATTGAAAGATTACAACATTTTTAACACAATAATTCTTAATCAAGTGTTCAAAATTGCTCCATTTGTGAGTTGACAGTACCCTAATCGATGGTAAAATGCAATTTTTCAAGTATCCCCAATAAAAATAATCTTTAGGATTGAAATCAGGTGAACCTCGTCTACCAATCTCATCTAAATAACGCCGAACATTTACACCAAATTGAGCTGGAGCTCCATCTTGTTGAAACCATATCTGATTAAAATTGGCTCCAAACAAGTTTCTCAGTGTACCTAGGTACAGTTTCATTTCTAAGTAGCATTTCGTACTTATCTGACGTTAAATTTCCTTCGATAAAGAACGGCCCATTTAACGAAATAGCCACTATACCTGACCATACATTTCATTTTTGTGGTCTTTGAGTATGGTTTTCACGCATCAAGTGTGGATTTACGTCACTCCAGTATATACCGATTTACACTCCCACACAGTGTAAATGTTGCTTCGCCAGAAAAACATATGTTGTTAACGAAATTTCTGTCATTTTCAATTTTATCCGTCATTACCTCAGTAAACTCAATCTACTGTCGAAGTGATCTTCGCTTAATCCTTGCAATAAATGAATTTTGTATGGTTGAAATTTATTCTTATGTAATACACATAAGACTGAAGAATGACCTATATCATGTAATTGTCCAACCCTGCGTGAGGATGTATGTGGATCTTCAACGAAACTCTGCATTATATTTAAAGTTTTGCTACCTGATCGGTATATCTTTTACTCCTCCAGAGTCCTTAAGATGCTTTACAGTTTTTTGTACCGTCGCCTTATGGATAGGAGAACGGTTTGGGAAAGTATCGTTGAGCAAGTTGGCTACTTTACTATAAAATCTTTTTCTGTCGCCGTACCCTCTCATCATTAGAATAGCAATTCTTTCTTTTCATTAACAACCATTTTAGAGAAACAATTACTTTGCAGAACTTTTCAAAATACATCAAACAGTTTAATAAAGTAAATGGTGAACACATGTCAAAATTACAGCATTCTATATTTAAGCATTTAATTTCTTCAAATCTAAATATTTTGCACTGTTTTATGTATTTAAGAGCTTCTAGACTACATAAAATTATAAGTGTTACATGTGGTTGAACTCGTATGGAAGAGATTCCAATAATGATTGCATATACAGGGTGACTAATAATATCAGAGAAACGGTAAATTTGGCACCATTGCAAATGTCAAATCTGGAATCTCCGTACCCCAAAATATACTTATCCCAAATTTTGTACAATACCAGATACCAGATAATTAGGCGTTTCCAGACTTTTGGTCCAAATTAAAGAAACTATTTAACATACAAAGAAGTACACAAGCACTTAACCACACACACTTGCAAACACGCTCTCAAACTTATGCGCTAACACCCTAACGTACACAAAAAAAGCAAGAAAACATACCAAAGAAGCTAAAATATGCGATATGAAACAACTCAATTGGCTAATTAAAGAAACTAAATTAGCTACTTAACATAAGGTGACCATTTATGCAAAAAGGAAATACGGGACATGGACGCATCACTCGGAGGGTCTAAGTGGTACCAAATACTCCTCAGTAAGGGGAAGGGCAGGGATCAATTTCTTTTAAATTAGATACCTATTATGCCGCCTGTCTAAGTGACAAATGTAGTGGTTGTTTAAGGTAAGTATTTAGACGTCCCATGTCATAATGCAATAGAGTCAAAAAATAATAAAATCTATTTAATTCTACTTCTCTTTTTAAAAGCAGATAGTTAGTAAAATGGCGAGCGAAACCTTACTCATTGAATATATCGTTCGTAAAATATCTGGGCGATGTTGGAGATACTTAAAAAATTACATAACATAACATCACTCCGTTCCCTTGTGGGGTAGGCAAAACAAAACGAAAGAAAATTCAAGGCAATTAATTTCAAAATTATGTTTTGTCATTAAAAGCCCTGGTCCAAATTTTATTCAGAAAAAATACTTTCCGTGGCGGCGTTGGATCCCGGTAAACACATGGACGTTTCAACAATTTTTAATATGTTGTTATGTGTTTCTAATATCTGACCACAGAGCAATACCCAACGAAACGCTTGCGAATCTTCAAACTGTCGAGTCCATTTATCCAAATAGTAGTATAAAACATAGTGACTGACGTTTTAAACTGAGTTACGGCTAGGTCTTCTCCTGAATTTACCAAAGCTCCTATCATAGTGATAACTTGTTTTGGGAAAAAGGCTTCATTTTTCCGTTGTTGCTTTAAATTTGATAAAACCATGTATACCACTAAGGATTTTTCAGATTCTACTTGCAGCACACATATATGAAATGTATAAGCTTATGAGTTAAGAAACCATAACCAAACTTAAAAAAAAATTGTTTTTAAAACTATGTAATAACTATCTTGAGAGAGAGAAAGTAACTTTTAACTTGAACATTTGAATATTCTTTCTATCGAAGGTAAATAACAACACTAACCATCTGGTTTTAGAGTAACCCCACAGTTTTTGGTATTAAAAAATAACAAAAATCACAAAAATTGTTCAAGTGAAACAGTATAAATGTAGAAATAATCCTAGATAACTTAACTTAACCTTCACGCCATTCCCTTGCGGGGTAGGCAAAACAATCCCTGTCTCTTATTTATTTTTTATTCAGCAATGGGGCGTGTCTGTTTCGACCGTGACCGCCCCTTATAGCCAGGTAGATCCGGGGCAATTGTATTGTTCTCTTGAGTAATACCATAGCGAGCAGACCGGTTATTTTCACAGCAATGGCTTCTATGTCAATAGGCAAGCAGCCTGATGATGTTTGAATACAGTTATGAAGGGTATAAGCAGCACAGTTTACCCCAAACTAAGGGTCTTGCTGCTCCTCCAAGATTGCAATTTATGCTGTCAGCACACATTGCCACTGCTTTTGTTGTTAATTTGTATATGTCAACCGTTTATAATATATTCGGGTATAATGTCTGAAGTTTCACCTGGAAGATCACCACCACCCATGCACACTATACATGCACACACGCACGCACGCGCACAAACGGAAATGCACGCGCCAACAGCATGCACGTACACACACGCGTACGCATACACGTACTCGCACATGTGAACAAACATTGAATAAACACGTGACAAACGCGTAGAAGCACATGAACGAACACGCGGATAAACACGTGAACAATAGTACAACCACGTAGACAAACACATACGGACGCACGCACGCACACACACACACAAACGGGTATGCACTCACTAACAGACATGCGCATGTACGCGAATTACACGCACGTACGCACACACACGCACACGTAGGCACGCGCATACGCATACACGTACTCGAACACCTGAACAAACACGTACAAACTATAACAAATAAAGATTCTTACTTCTTCTTGGAAGGCAAATAGAAATATTCGCTTATGTAAAAAAGGTAAGATTTCATAACCACCTAACTCAATATATTACTTAAGAAACACACTGTAGAGCTCTTTTCTTTATCTGTTCGTAAGAGAGGCAGAGATATATCCATAACTATAAATCAGATATGTATATCATCAGGCGCCACTCATTTTTAGGTTAAATAATTAAAATACAACAAAAATGAGGAAGTTGTACTTTAATACCACGTGTAATCTTAATAAACAACACAACAGCTGTATTTAATTGTATATTTAATAAAACATTCTGATTATTTTCAGCATAAAAGTAAATAAAAGTAATATTAACCTTTCGCAAAGCTTTACGATAGTAAACTAATTCTTAATCCATAACTAAACTATACATGTAATATAACCTCTTTACGTAGAATTATTTCAAATGAAAAATGATTGGAACTCTATAACTAATAACATATTAGACTAGCTTTACTTTAATGTTCGTACACCAATTCAACTGATTTGCCCACCTAATAAAACGTAATTTGCACTAAAATAATACTTATACTCAACACAAAGTTAATACATTATATCGAAACGAATTGCTGTCGAGAACGTCATTTCTTGACGATACAATACAGGACTTTTCAAACCAGCATAGATATGTTGTAGCTACTAAACATAACTAACAGCTTTTGTAAAGTTGCCTGTTTCCATATTTAATGACACAAAACCAAGCGGTACCTCCAACTCAAGTTTCTGTTAAGATAACAAATTGCATCATCCAAAGTACTATATGCACACCATTTTGACCTCATTCGCCACGCATGGAAGTCAACTTAAAATACGCTATGCACTGAAAGGCAGAAGTGACGGAAATAAAATGATTCTAAAATTCCGTTCCGCGATGCGCATAAAACAGAAATTGATGTGCCTAAACACCCATTATAGACGATCAAACTATATTCACTGGTATTCATAATTATATACACCAAGAAGAAAATATCACCATATCCACTAAAATACTACAATATGTCTAATTATGTATAAATAATTTAAATATATTTACAAATAATAACACATCCAAAAACTTGCATTAAGGTTACGATAGCTAAAATAACTTTTGTCCAATACACGTTACAAAACACGGTTACACACGCATACACGGCACGTACGCGCACACACTAACACCCGCGCATACACGTACATGTGAAAAAACACGTGAACAAACGTACAAATACGTGAACAAACGTACACCAGCATAAAAACACGTAACCTCCAAAGCAAAGAAACTATTCAACAAGGCTTCAGTGTGACCTATGGTAAGTGGTAATAATAACAATAATGTCTTTATCAAAAGTGTAGTACAATTTTGAACCGCAAGGGGAAGTTCAGAAATATTGACAATTCTATCAATTTCTGCTCTACGACTTAACTCTTGACATAATAGATGTATCACATGTCATAAAATAAACAAATCCATATACTTTTTAATTGGATTATATTGAGAAAAAAAGAAAATCAGTTTAAACATTGTTTGTCAAACAAAAAGAAGATAACTGTAATTTAATTAAATTTTGTTAAATTTGTGTTTTGATTGTGCCATTTTCATTGTTGGTTTTCGTGATTTTCAAGGCGGATTAAAATATTTAATTTATTAAAATCCAACTAATATTTCCTTCAATAAAATTAGATTCCATCGTTGGCTTTTAAATACGCTTACCTTACGTTTTCATATTTTATAAATTTATTTGACAACTTGATAAATGTTTTAAAACTTATTATTTACTGAGTTTAAATTTGGAAAAATAAATATAACATAAAAATACACTTACAATAAGTATCACAATCTGATTGAAGAAAATGTACGATTTTTTTCCAGTATATGTATGTATTATTTGCTTAATTTACATGTAACTAGATTGGAAATAAGTTTTCCCGATGTTTAAACTTCCAAAACGGAGATTTCTAAGTTATTATTATCTTGGTGAAATGTCTGTTACATTTTAGAAATAAAACCATAGTTATATCTGTTTTGTTTGGATATTGTATATCAAATGAATTTGATTGGAAGGCTATTGTGATTTCACAATTATCCTGAAGAATTAACTTCGCTTTATTTCGTATTAGTCAGGTATACTTGCAATAAAAACAGAGTTAGATAATTTTAATAATTATATTAACTACTCTACACCTTGTGCATAGTTTAACACACAAATGTTACACTTGCTTTACTTATAATACAATATTATCTGCCCGAATAACTTTAGTAACTAGTATAATTAAGCGAATATGCCATAAAATAACATTTGCGTGATTATAGAATATATTATGATAAATTTAAGTTTGACTGATAGAACGAAGCGATATATTAATAGTAAGAGTACTACTATTTGAATATATATCTTAGAATCAAGAAGGGTAAAAATGGGAGGCACTAAGTACAATTGATGAATTACTAAAGTGAGAGGCGAGTTATGATTGGTTAGATTTTAGAAATTTGAATAAGAATAGATTTCAGAGAAATGAGTTATGATAAATACCTTACATTAGTATTAAAATAATTTCCGGATTATAGAGGTTGTCTTTATTATGAAGATTTGAAGACTCGATGAGGTTTAATACCTAAAGATTTAAAATTCATTGTGACCAAAAACATTTATGACATTCAACAAACGAATAAAAACTTTACATTTTACAAACCGAAAAGGACAAGTAGTTCGTGAACAATAGAAACTCATTAATTTTGCTGCTTCGGGTTACAGATAAACATAAAAGTATTAAATATTAAATTACTGAGAATGTGAAGTCCTTCGAAAATGGCCAGATAAAATGAAAGTATAACATAAATAACTAACGAATTATAAAGAATAATTATATTTAATAAACTTAAAAATAAAAGATTTATAAAAATAAGTACAAACAATATCTATAAATACACAATAATTAATAATTATTATAATATAAATTAATAATTTCAAATTTCATATTACATGATACATATCAGCAAATAATTACTCCCCAATTTTTCATTTATTCAATACAGAAACACGTGAACAAAAACATAAAAAAAGGAACAAGCACACGTTTTTGTTTACATACAGACCTGTAACCAAACACGTGAATAAACACACACGAACAAGTGCATCAACACATACAAACACGTAAACAAATACATACAAACACAGTAACAAACACATACAATTATGTGCACAAACACATATAAACACGTGAACAAGCACATACAAACACACAAGAAGTGAACAAAAACATACCAAATTTTAAACAATACATGAACAAACACAAATACATACAAACATGTGAACAAACACACACAGACACGTAAACATATAAACACTTGAACAAACATATGTAAACACGTAAACAAGCACGTGAACAAACATACAAACATGTGAACAAATACGCTTACAAACACATCCCAACATGTAACAACCATGTGAACAAACACATACACGTGAACAAATATACAAACACGTGATACGTGAACAAACATACAAACACATGAACGAACACGTGAAACAACATGCAATAACGTAAACAAACATATACAAACACGTGAATAAGCACCATATTACACGATACATATCAGCAAATAATTACTCCGCAATTTTTCATTTATTCAATACACGAACACGTGAACAAAAACATACAAACACGTGAACAAAAACACGTGCTTGTTTACATAAAGAACTTGTAATAAAACACGTAAATAAACATATACAAATAAGTGCATCAACACATACAAACACGTGAACAAATACATACAAACACTTGAACAAGTACATACAAACATGTGAATAAACACGGTAACAAACACATACAAACACGTGAACAAGCACCTACAAACACATACAAAAAAGTGAACAAAAACATACCAAATTGTAAACAAACACGTGAACAAACATACAAACACATAAACAAATACGTACAAACACTTGAACAAATACATACAAACGTGAACAAATACATATGAACATGGGAACAAACACAAACATGTGAACGAACACATATAAGCACGTGAACAAGCGCATACAAACAAATGAACAAAAACATACCAAAATGTAAACAAACACGTGTACAAACATTCAAATACGTGAACAAATATGTAGAAACACTTGAACAAATACATAAACACATGTGAACAAACACATACAGACACGTAAACATACAAACATGTAACAAACACGTGAACAAACATATGCAAACACGTAAAAAAGCACCTGAACAAACACGCTTATAAACACATACAAATACGTAAACAAACACATGCAAAAATGTAAACAATCATGAGAACAAACACATACATGTGAACAAACATACAAACACGTACAAACACTGAACAAACGTAAAAAACGTGAACAAATACGTCAAAAAGCACAAACGTGTGAACAAATACGTGAACGGACACATAAACAAACACGTGAACAAACATACATACACATGTGAATAAATACGTGAACAAGCACATGCAAACACGTGAACAAACATATACAAATGCGTGAACAAATAATAGAAACACGTGAACAACACATAATTTGATTAAATTTTGTTATATCGGAATTGTACCATTTTTCGTTGTTGGCTTCCGTCCGTTATGAAATATTTTTTCAAGGCCGTTGAATAATATTTAATTTATTAAAGATCGCGACCTCAATAATTCAACAAATTAGATTCGATACAATAATACTTTTACCTAACTATTACGGTGTTTGACAACTTAATTAATTTTTTCAAACTTAATATTTACAGAGGACGAAAACCTGTAATTGTTATTGAAACCAAAGTATAACATAAATAACTAACGAATTATAAAGAATAATTATAGTTAATAAACTTAAAAATAAAATATTTATAAAGATAAGTACAAACAATATCTATAAATACACAATAATTAATAATTGTTATAATTATTATAAATTAATAATTTCAAATTTCATATTACATGATACATATCAGCAAATAATTACTCCCCAATTTTTCATTTATTCAATACACGAACACGTGAACAAAAACATACAAACACGTGAACAAAAACATGTGTTTGTTTACATAAAGAACTTGTAACAAAACACGCAAATAAACACATACAAACACGTGAACAAATACATACAAACACTTGAACAGGTACATACAAACATGTGGATAAACACGGTAACAAACACATACAAACACGTGAACAAGCACATACAAAAAAGTGAACAAAAACATACCAAATTGTAAACAAACACGTGAACCAACATACAAACACATGAACAAATACGTACAAACACTTGAACAAATACATACAAACGTGAACAAATACATATGAACATGGAAACAAACACAAACGTGTGAACGAACACATATAAGCACGTGAACAAGCGCATACAAACAAATGAACAAACACATACAAAAAAGTGAAAAAAAACATACCAAAATGTAAACAAACACGTGTACAAACATTCCAACACGTGAACAAATATGTAGAAACACTTGAACAAATACATAAACACATGTGAACAAACACATACAGACACGTAAACATACAAACACGTGAACAAACACATGCAAACACCTAAACAAGCACCTGAACAAATACGATTATAAACACATACAAACATGTAACAAACACGTAAACAAACACATGCAAAAATGTAAACAATCATCAGAACAAACACATACACGTGAACAAACATACAAACACTGAACAAACGTAAAAAACGTGAATAAGCACGTGAACAAATACGTCAACAAACACACAAACGTGTGAACAAATCGTGAACGGACACGTAAACAAACACGTAAACAAACATACATACACACGTGAATAAATTCGTGAACAAGCACATGCAAACACGTGAACAAACATATACAAATGCGTGAACAACACATAATTTGATTAAATGTTGTTATATTGGAATTGTACCATTTTTCGTTGTTGGCTTCCGTCCGTTATGAAATATTTTTTCAAGGCCGTTGAATAATATTTAATTTATTAAAGATCTAGCGACCTCAATAATTCAACAAATTAGATTCCATACAATACTTTTACTAAATTACTTACGGTGTTTGACGACTTTATTAATTTTTTTAAACTTAATATTTACTGAAGACGAAAACCTGTAATTGTTATTGAAACCTTTAATTTGGAAAAAGAAATATAAATAAAAATACACTTACGATAAGTAACACAATTTGTTGAAGAAAACTTAATTTTTTTCTAATATGTTCATGTATTATTTATTTATTTACTTAATTAACATGTAATTAAGATAGAAAAAGTCTTCACAATAAATAATAAAAATAAAAAAAGTCATGTTGTTGAAATGTTTGTCAAATTTTAGAAATAAAACCATAAACCATATCCATAAATCTCCACAGTAATTTCAAATTTTGATGTTATTATGTCATATTGCACGATACATATCAGCAAATATTCAGCAATTTTTCATTTATTCATCATCAATGGCGCAGAATCCATTCAAATGTTGATATAATTACGTAATTCACGTAAAGGCAAATACCGAGAATTTCATAAAGCGAAGTAAATCCCTAAAATAATAATTATTCTGAATCAGACGACCTTGAACTGTGACAAATCATTCATGTAAAATTGTAAAGGTGAACTATACAGCCAATGACAGGGTTATTATTAATGTTTCCCTAAATAAAAAATGTAAAAGTAAATAAAAGTTTATATCCGTTTAATAATGTTAATCACGTTAAAGTAACCCACATGAATTTTTATAAATACGAGCACGTGCCATCACATTCACATGAATAAAATTTGAACTCAATGTTGATTACAATAAAAATTTATGACTAACAATCCACAAATTAAACAACACGTCAAAAAATTACGAACGCCTAATTAAATTAGGTTCTGAATTCATTTCATTTCCTCGAATGGATTAATCTAAAACAAAGAAGTAAAAACTTGCATTTCTTCTTCTTTGTTTGGTTAAGATCACCTTGAGGTAGTGTATTGTCTTTTCGTCACTACATTGGGTTTGTATTTGTAACATTACGGCGTGAATTTCATTTTTAAATAAAAGTGGGTTTGTGGTTTTTGATAATAAATTACGCGTTTAAAAATAGCAGACAAGTTGTAGACATCGTATGCATTTTTTTTTAAATACTAATTTATTATTCGTGGGAACGATATACAGAAGAAGTTTATAATTAAAACACAAATCGCATACCTTCGAAAGTCCATCATAGATCATTTTAATAGATTATCTGTTACTATTACAGGCTGAAGTGTTTTTACAGCAATAGTGGTAACGGTTAAACATTAATTGGCGATTCTATTATAGAAAAAATTGGTGATATTTTTTTAAACAGAATTATGGAATTTTATTACCGAAATTTGTAACAGAAAGTGGTTGGGTGTTAGAGAATTTCATGGTAAATGGAGGCATAAAGCGTAATTAGTAATACAATGAACCGCTTTAATTTTGCACATTTCTTTTGTAAACATAAACCGTACAAATTCCGACACAATCTTATGAGCCTTGAATTTGTTTTTCTTTGGAAGTTAAAGTTTTAAGAAAATGTAGGGAAATTTCCCACCCACGTTAAACAAAAGTAACTCATTGGATTTTTTTTGCATAAAGCGGAAATGTCCATTGGACAGCTTTAACTTTCTTCTTTTGTAATTAATACAATTCGAAACCTTCTCCGTGTACATGTACCTTAAATAATACTTAATTATTGCTTCTGACCGCACGGGGGACTGAAACGTACACTTTACTCCTTCCGACTAGAATGCCACTTTTGCTTCTTTCGGATTATAAATTTTTCTTATTAATTAAATTAATTAATTAAAAGTAACAAAAACACTAGCCGACTACCTTATTTAACTCTAATAAACTAAACTAATAATGATGGAAAGGAGCGGTTCTATAATAATTAAAGCATGATAAAATGTTTTTGATCAAAATTTACCTTTATAGTGTATTCACGAAATTTAAAATATTAATAAGGCTATTAAAATCAGACAGGATCATTTTAATCTCGAGATTATGAATCTTAAAAAAATGGTCAATCATATTTCTTAATCCAGGGATTAAAGTATCTTTGGCTTAACTTAACTTTGTGCAATCGTTCCTGAATATATCACATTATTGTTCACTATATACAGGGTGTTACAGAATTCAGTGAGGAAAATTTAAGGAAACTTCTACATCTAGAAACATGAAAAAAGTGGCAACACTGCATTCTGTCGAGTCACCTAAATGTATCAATTATTGTTGTAGTTATTCTGTAACTTTTAGTTATTAAAAATAATATTATATTTGAAAAGTACAAGAAATGGTCTTTTCATTCATTGGTAGAAAAATAACATATGGTTCCTGTTTAAAAAACAGTTTGTGCCATAAGTCGAAAACCTTGCACTATATTTCTTTTTGACTACTTCATCGCACACTACGCCAAAAGTTCCATAAATATTACTTTCAGTATTGTTTCTCTAAGTCGTCAAAGCGAGTTCTAAGGACAGTCCGACCCGCATATAAACTCAATGTTAACTTTATGCATAATATCTCAAAACTATAAAAGGTAACAACTTCAATTTCTTTTTATTTTGAAGGTTGGCTCTTTACGTAGTTCCGTACGGAGGGTTTTCAAAATAAGCTAAAATAATATATTTTAAAATTTTGTTTAAAACGTACTTACAATTTTAATGAAAAAGAATTATTATAAATTCTTTTCTCAGTCTGGAATGTCCACCAGGTACCCTATCTTGAAAATCGTAATTTGAACTTATTTGCAATAATGCAAATTCAAGAACAAAACAATCGCTTGACTTGACTGACAATAATGTCACTATTACTCAAATTAATTGCCTGCCTACTACGACTTTCCGGGCAATAATTAAAAGATTAGAATTTATTTACAAGTCTGATATTTAATTACTCGCAAACCTCAATTTGATCAAACGAAGTGGCCGTCTAGTGGTAGGTACATTGTGCTATCTAAATTAGATAGGCTGGAGAGGTAAGTGTTGCATCAGGAGGGCAGGTAAAAAATGAAACTACTCAACGAGCGTTGCGCAGCGGTGGTTCAGCCCGTTAATATACTATTGTGGAAAGAACCACCAATAAAACCCACTTTATTCATAAATAAGTAATTGCACAAGTACATTAACAAATCAAGTAAAAAAAAACAATGAAAGGGTTAAATATATAACAAAACACCATTAAATCAGGTTAAAGTGCGTACAAAATTATAACATTAAGAGAAAATGAATAAAAAGCAGTTTAGTTACACAGAAACACAATAATAAAAAACCCACATGTAGTCACACGCACAATTGGGTCATAAATAATCAAAATAAAAATCATAATAAAATCCGTAACACCCAACATATGACCCTTTAAAACCAATCATGCCGGTGTCTAAGTTAATCCGCACATAAAATAATAAAGCAAAAATACAACAACAGTAAAATTACACAGGTGATAATAAGGTAAAGACAATCGGAATTTGCACGTACCCAATTGTTTAGTGACCACTAAAGCACAGAATACATAAATCAAATTACAATAAAGCACATACAAATAGAAATCAGCTCGCAGGCAAATAATTCTACTTAAACAAAGTGACAAAAAACTCATTGAAACAAAGCCTTACAAGGGTAAGATCGTAACATCGTGACCGCTGTATAAGTTTGAGGGCGTTAGAAAAATACAGTGCTCCTTTCTCCGGTCACACACTCATCTATACAACAATAAAAACAAAACAGCGGTATCATATACCCATCAGCCCACCTCTACCCAAATATAAATATAAACAACAACCAACAATGCTAATTCGCACAAATACCAGAGTGAGAGGACCCTGTACTGCCTTTTATTTTAGCGTATTTCAGCGTAATGAGTCCGCGTACTAATAAGATACCTTTGCAAGACAATGTTTGATTCTTTTAGTACGTTACATAGGCTGGTAAAATGATCGTCTGCGAGCTTTCATTTATATAAAAATACATACTTACACCAGAATAAATATTCCTTAATTTATCACAGACACAAATCATTAACATACGCGGCTTAACGCCGATAGAAAAGACAACTTAGTGTTGCGAATTTAAAGAAAAATGTACAACCAAGAATTATTTTAAAGACAAACTGTTTAAAATGAAGGTATTTTATTAACCCAAAAATCGATCTGGCTCCATTGACACTCTAACTGTAACTGCCCCCCTCCGATTTCAAAACTCCCGAAAAACTACCCCCGTTTTGCAAAAGTAATAAAAAAACCCGAAACATTAATTTCCGTTGGAACAGTTTCATATTAATTATTGCACGACATTTTAATTTTAAAAATATGCATTCGTTCGTAACAAACCCTACATTTACGTCTCGGGTTTCAACGTATCAAACAAAGATCCATTTGGATTTGCTCTGTGTTCAGCCGTAATTAATCATTAGATCAATGACATTTTTTTTACATCAAGAGCGCGCATAAGAAATTCCAATGATTCGTTGCGCCACTTAAGTAAAGCATTTTTAAGCGTACACCTGCTACTCACCCCCCAACATGTGTTTTACAACCCTAGACAAATTAGTTACAAGCAATCCTACATTCCTTACATAAAAATATATAAATAAAATATTTTGAAAACATTAGCAAATCACAACGTATTATTAAGATATTAAAAATCCACTAATTATCTTTTCTGTTGTGGTATCAATGGCGATTTGACGAACGTTTATTACAATAATAAAATTTTCGCGTCCGCTACCTACAAATGTAAATTTTTAAAACCTTCCGTACGGAACCAGTAATTGTCAAACATATACAAAAAATTTGGTAATTATATCTTTATTAGTATTTTAGCGTCCCCAGGTAACCTATCTTGAAAAGTGTAATTTGAACTTATTTGCAATAATGCAAATGCAAGAACAAAACAATCGCTAAGGGATTTATCTTGACTTAATTGACAATAATGTTACTATTACTCAACCTAATTGCCTGCCTTACATTGACTTTCCTGGCAATAATTAAAATATCAGAATTTATTTACAAGTCTGATATTTAATTACTCCAAACCTCAAATCTAATCAAACGAATGGGCCGTCTAGTGGTAGGTACATTGTGCTATTTGACTGAAGTAGGCTGGATGAGGCAAGTGTTGTTTCATGTGGGCAGCTAAACAATAAAATACTCAAATTAAAATTAACGAGCTTTGCGCAATGGTGATTCAGCCCGTTAATATACTATTGTGGGACAAAACCACCAATAAAACCCACTTTATTATAAATAAGTAATTTCACAAGTACATTAATAAATCAAATAACATAAAAACAATGAAATGGTTGTAACGTCCCCAAGTACCCTATCTTGAAAAGCCTAATTTGAACTTATTTGTAATAATGCAAACTCAAGAACCAAACAATCGCTAAGTGATTTATCTTGACTTTACTAACAATAATGTCACTATTACTCAAATTAATTGCCTGCCTTAGTTTGACTTTCCGGGCAATAATTAAAACATGAGGCTTTATTTACAAGTCTGATATTTAATTACTCGCAAACCCCAAACCTGATCAAACGGACAAACATACGCATTTTGTCAGGAGAATTTACCCAACCTACTAAAAGCTGTCTTGTCTTAATGTTAGGCAGCATTGGTTTATGCAACGCACGCCTACTCATTTTAGTCAAAATATAAAAGAGATTATTTAATCGTTACATTCAAGGAAATTGGTTTGGTCGGGAGGGTTTATTTCTTTGCCTCCCAAATAACCTGACTTAGACCCTGTGGTATTGTGCGTCTGGAGGTATCTAAAGCAATTTGTGTATTCCACTCTCATAGCGAATGAAGTCACATTAGTAGAACATGTTACCAATGCTTGTGAAACAATGTAAATATTCCGGAGAATCAGAAGAAATATTCAAAAGCGGTTTAGAGCATGTATTGAAGAACAGCGAAGCCATTTCTAGTATTTCATTTAAACTTAAATACAGTTTTCTGAAAAATTATTACAAATAGAACAATAAAGTTAAAATAAATCTTTCCGAGGATCGCTTAATAAAATGATTTTGTGAAAACAGTGCATTTAAACGGAAAAGTCCGAGGGGCACATTTTAAGTAGAATTGATCTGGTTTTAAGAAAGCAACACTGTTTACAAAACCAGTAGCGTGCAGTTTTTCGCTAAACAAAGACGAACGTCACTGATGCAAATGCTTTGAAAACAATTTTGTCCATGTGAATGTGACCTTTAATGATACATTTACGTGTACCAAAACTGATCTTATTATCTCAGCGTATTTTCGGTAAATCTAAAATAAACTATTAGAGACGAAAAAGTTTAAACACCCGTATCATGAAAACGAAGCATTTCAGGACCTATGTTTATATGAACTTTTTTCATATTTCTCATGTACAATCTACCCTTAAATCTTCCTCACTACATTATGTATCACCCGTATACGCACTTCAATTAAATTCAATTCTACAAAATTTATTACAATAAATTAACAATATGTGGTTCTTTTATATACCGGGTCTCCCACTGGAGTAGACTAGCTGCCGTATCTTTGAAAATACGTTTCAAGTTCGTAGGGTGGTATCTGGGGGTATAATTCTGCACTAAATTGGAAAATTAAGCTTTTCTATAAAAGGGTCAAGTTAATTATACAACAAAGTTATCCGTATCAGATTTCTACAAATTTTTTGCTCATTTGTCTATTTTTGAAATAAAGTGGTGTTGGAATTTTGACAAAAATAAATAACAGAACTTAGTCTCATCGAAAAGAGTTTTTGTCCTCCATTAAATGCGCTATTATTTTGTACTTGACTAAGTGGTCGGTAGAGGACGCTTTTAAAGAATCTATCAGTTTTGTTACTTTTCTGGAAGTTTTGATATTAGTAAAAGATGACCTAAATAATTTGGTGGAAACCACAAATCTCTATCTTTTTCAAACTAAAGATATTTACAAACAATACATATCTCCGGTTTCTTTTACCAAAACCAAAGAACTCACTCACGTTAAAAGAGCTTTTCTCCTCCATTAAGTGCGCTATAAACTATTCTTAATGGTCGACAGAGGACGCTTTCAAAAATCTATGGGTCTTGTCACTTTTCTGGAAGTTTTAAATGAAACTAATATATTTTGTTATAAGTACTAAATAATTTGGTGAAAACCGCACATTTCTAACTAAAGGTATTTACAATGAACTGAAGCTCACTTTGCAGTCATTAATGTACAGGGTGATCAGATTTTGAGCAAATTGTAGTTAAAGTATATGATACACAAAAGTATCTACACATTACAAAAAGAAATGGAGATATATTTTTCATACAAAATTATGCAATTTTTTTGCTGAAATTTGTAACAGAAAGTGGTTGGGCGTGAAAGCAATTTCATGGTAGATGGAGGCATAAAGCGTAAATAGTAATACAATGAACCTCATTAATTTTGCTCATTTCTCTTGGAAACATAAATCGCACAAATTCCGCCATAATTTGGTGATCCTTGAATTTATTTTTCTTTGGAAAATTAAAGTTTTAAGAAAATGCAGGTAAATTTCCCACCCACACTTTTAATGATCCATCTCAATATCTCAACGGGTTTTCGATAAATATAAAACTATTAAGACGGAAACGTTTAATTACCCCGTATCATGAAAACGAAGCATTTCCGGTTTTATGTTTCTATGCGATTTTTTTTTCATATTTTCAAATGGAGAATCTGCCCTTAAATTTTCCTCGCTACATTATATAATACCCTGTATACGCATTTCAATTAAATTCTATTCGAAAAAAATTATTACCCTAAATTAACAATATGAGGTTTTATATACCGGGTGTCCCACTAAAGTCGGCTGGCGGTCTCGTATCTTGTAGTGTTGGGGGGGATAAAATCACAGTAAAACTGCATATGGGAAAAAGCTGGAAACCATCTTCAAGTTCGTAGAGTGGTCGCTAGAAAATTAACCTTCTGCAAAAGGTGTCAAATTAAGATACAACAAAGGTATCCATATTAAATTTCTAGAAATGTTTGAAATATTTGTTGCCTAAAACTCATTTGTCTCCGTCTTGAGATACGGTATTTATTTTTTGAAAAAAAAAAAAAATAAATACCTTGAGTTTGCTTTAACCAAAACTAAATAACTTAATCTCAATGAAAGAGCCCCTCTTCTCCATTAAATGCGCTATAAAATATTCCTACTGGTCGCTAAAGGACGGTTTTAAAAATCCATGATTTTTATTACTTTCTCGAAATGGAAAGTTAATATATTTTTGATACTGGTACTGAATAATTTGGTGCAAATTACAAATCTCTTATCTTTTTTTAAACTAAAGATATTTGCAAAAACTGTGAAGAAAAGCTTAGTTTGCATTCAATAATGTACAGGATGACCAGATTTTGAGCGAACTGTAGGTAAAGTATGTAAAGGAGTGGTGATACACAAAAACTAATAGGTATAGATGTCATGGGTAGGATTTCAAAGGATTTCGTTTGTGGTTTATCCATTATTTTCTATCTCTATACATTTGTTCGATATCCTTCAATTACTAATTATTTTTACTAAGTTAGAGTTACAGAATAAATACTACAATAATAATTTATATAATTTTAAAGCGACCTTGAGAGTATACTGTGTTGCCATATCTAACCAAAGAGTGGAAAATCCAAATTTTTATTCCATTTAAAGCTAAATTCTTTCTTTTAGACAACCATGTGGCTAAAAAAAATAACTGACTCAATTGCAAGAGATTGCTAAAATATAATTTTTGCAAGCTTTTTGTTTATTAACTGTCTTGATTTAAAGCAATGGAATACATATATTTTGGAAACGACGTTTATTGATCCAAAAATTAGTCAAATATACTCCAAGAATTAAGAGAAAGTTTGATTAATTAAGTAACGCATTAATTAATGGAGCAATAGTTGATTAGGCGTAATGACGTTACATATCCATTATTTAGAATTGTATATTTAGAGACTGGTATGAAAATGAAAATTATTGATTCGAGTATAGTAAGAATCAATCCAATGGGTCTATACCCAGTGTTAACTAGTAATAGCACTCGTCCAAAAACAAAATTTTTTTTGGTCAAAATGCCGTTAAAATATTTTCTCAAATATTATTTCGCTTCAATTGCAACATCTCTTATGGAAACTTGTACAACTCTTTTCTGGAACCCTAATCAGAACTCCAAAATTCGATTAAAATATTTTCCCAAATAGTTCTCTTACGCCTAGTCATCATTTGAAGTATAAAAACTCATCTTAATTTTTTTAAATATAAACGTTCATGCAAAGTCTCATAAAAAAGAAGTATTGATGGGCTATGGGGAACTCTAACCAGATCTCCAAAATTACATTATAATACTTCCCTTATGCGTATCGTAAAGAAATCATTCAAGATATAAAAATTACCCTTCATTTTTTAAGTGTAAGCTTGCACACACTCTCTAGAGTGGCTATCAGAAGTTCTAAATCAGAACTTCTGAAATCAGAAATTTCATTAAAATATTTTCCTAAATATTTTTTGGCTTATGAATATACTTGAAATACAGGGATTCCGGTCTGTTTTTTAGCCCCATAAAAGTTCTAATGATTTTGCATAAAAGCTTATATTTAAAACTTTAAGAGGAATTTTCATATTTCAAGTGACTATGCATAAGCGAACCATTGGGGAAAATATCTTAATGAAATGGTGGAGTTCTGAGTAGTTTCAGATAGCCTCTCAAGAGTTCTAATAATTCGTACTTTGAGTGATTGTTTTACTATTCGTATAAGGGAAATAGAATTCGTAGTTCTAATTTGAGCTCTCGATAGCCCTTCAAAAGTTCTAAATGCTTTTATAATACGAGTAACACTGCATGAAAGGTTATATTAAAAAATTAAGAGGAATTTTTGTTTCAAGTTGTTACTATTTTCATAAACGAAATGTTTGGAAAAATATTATAAAGGAATTCTGAAGTTCTCGTCAGAGTTCCAGATGGTCTCTCAAAAGTTCTAAACTTTGTATGAAAGCTTATTAAAAAATTAAGAGGAATTTTTACATTTCAAGTGATATGCATATCCCGCATATTTGGAAAAGTGTAGAATTTTTTAGTTCTGATTAGAGTTATAGATAGCCCCTCAAAAAAACAAAATTTTCTATGAAAGAGTATACGTAAAAAATTATGAGGAATTTTTATATTTCGTATGGTTTCTTATCGCATAAGTGCAATATTTTTATAGAATTATGGAGTTCTGGTTAGAGTTCCCGATAGCCATTAAAGTTTATATTTCAAAAATTTAGGTGAATTTTTATACTTCTTTACTATTCATACAAAGGAAATATTTGTACAGAATTTTGGAGTTCTGGTTAGAGTTCCCGATAGCCCCTCAAGAATTCTAAATGTTCCATAATTAGACTGCATGAAAGCTTAATTCAAAAAATCAAGAGCAATTTCTTTGTTTCGACTTTCATAAGCGAAACGTTTGGGAAAATTTTTTAATGGAATTTTAGAGTTCTCATTGGAAATATTTTAACAGAAATCTGGAGTTCTGGTTATAGTTATAGATAGCCCTTTAAGAATTCTAATTCTTTTATAATAAAATTGCATGAAAACTTATATTTCAACGATTATATTTTTATATTTCAAGTGATTACTATATGCATAAGCGAAATATTTGGGAAAGTATTTTAATGGGATTTTGAAGTTATAATTAGAGTTCTCGAGCCCTTCAAGTCCCCATAATAAGATTGATTATTCCTGAAAGCTTATATTAAAACAATTGAGCTTAATTTTTATATTTTTGTATTAATGGGACAAGGGAAATAGTTAAGAAAATATTTTAATGGAATTTTGGAGTTCTGATTATAGTTCCGGGTATCTGCTCATATGTGATTCCGTTTATAATTAAATTTTGCAGGGAATGTAATAATCACAAAATTAAACAGATGCTACAGTTGCTCAACGTTAGATGCTGGTTTTCAGTTGATTTTGAACGAAACTATTTGAATAACCTAGAAATACTGACGATCTTTCCAGCAGACCCAATTCACTTTATAATTTATATAACTCTTTGGGGGTGTCGGGAAAATCAATTACATTTATAAAATGGGGGGCTAACTTCACATCAACTATGTTTGTTGGTGGCGCACTATTTTCAGTTACAATAGTGAAATTATAAATTTTTAATGAAAAATGCAACAATAACAAGTTTAATCACATTGTATATTATACCACTGCGGATACATGCTAACTGTGATTATGTAAAGGGTCTGTCTGGTTGATTTAAAAATCTCATTAGTAATCACGTGAGCAAGAGAGAACTCTTGCTTTGCAGTCTCATATCTCACATAAATTGTTATTTATTGAGATTTAGAAGAATTTTGAAGATATTTTGTGCAAAACACGTATTAAGTAGCCTTATTAACATGCATAAAATGTAACATGCGCGCAGACAACAAATCAAAATGCGTCGCTATTTAAAGCTTCATCATGTGAATATTTCAACAAATCACTTCGTATACACATTTTACCTTTCATTTTTGACATATTCAAGCGCCACTTCACTTCACTCTCGTATAATTTATAAAATAAATTATTTGAAACCTCTTAATTAAATAAACATGAAATTTTGTAAGTATATACTATAGATGATTTTCCGAAATGATAATGACGTCAGCTGATAAACATTTCAATAGACTTAGTGTGATGGCTTTTAACGTTAGCTTTAAATTATATAAAAATGGTTATGTATTAATTCCTAGAATTTATAATAAACGTTTCCTTGAAGGCAAACAAATTAATGCAATTTACGCCAATTTTCTTTATTTAACAACAGGAAGAAACCAACTGAAAAAAAACGTTTGTTATGTTAATGATAAGACTTCTGGCTTTTGTTTTACTTTTTATTCTTAGAAATTTTTGGTATACATTAAAATTTCAAATTGTGTGGCGATTATCAAAAACTTTGTAAAGGTAAAAAATATAATGAAATTCACACTATTACTTAATAATGAAGGCATTGTTTATGTTGACATCATAAAGCAAAACATTTCGTAAAATCCGGAAATTTTCCAGACTTGCTAATTTTCAGTTGCGAAAATTAAATAACATGAGTTGTAAAATTTTATATAATAAATAAAAATTGGCAACATTGTAAAAACAACAACAATAAATATCGAAAATACAGCATTTTCTACGTTGTTTCATTAATTTTTAAAGCTTATTTGGCTTCATATTGAGAAACTTTCTAAAGAAAGGTTACCTAAGATTGAATTATCTTTAAAACATATAAAGTAATACTATAAAGTCGATCGTTACTCAGATATTGAAAAAATTGCATAAAACGAAACTAATCGATATGTTTAAGGTCTTTATGTAGGTCTTTTTATATCTTTGAAATATGCAGCTGTTTCATAAATATTTGATAAAAACAAAAAACCGCCTCCCCCTGTCACACGCGCACACACGCACACACACACGCACGCACGCGCGCGCAAATTTTAACTGATAATTATTAGTGACACTGGAGGTAATCTGATAATAAACATTAGAAACAATAGCAAAACTCTGCGGATGTGTTTCAGAGTAACTTGATTTATGTTTAAAAAATATGGAGTACACTGAATTCAAAATGCATTGATACGTTTAAAAGCAAATATCTCAGAAACTATTAAATTTAAACACTCCTGACAAGTACATCTTTTTTGTTACGAAAGGAGGAGAGATTAAGATTTTTCGATGAATTATTGCATACAGGGTGGCGCAAAGATTTTCTGACAGGTTATTTACTAAAAATAATGCTGTATGTTGCGGTCTCTACAAGTCTGACAAAAATTAAGGGCAGAATCTCATTTCTACCAAAAAAACCCATATACCGAGTTTCATGCAAAAATCGAAAAAACTTCTCAAGCAATAAGGAAAAATAGAAAATAAAATTACAGTTTTGACACCCTGTATCTTTTTACTTATCAATATCTACACTAAGGTATGTTCGGTTCAATCGATATATTTTGGGCTCTAGTATCTCCAGTTTCGGGATTGCCCAACCTTGCACAGACACTTTGTGTACTATATATATATATATATATATATATATATATATATATATATATATATATATATATATATATATATATATGTATATGGTCTCCAAAGCGTCACACGACCGGAGATTGTGGCTTCGCTGTTGATTTTTCATTAAAATCATTTATACAAAAGTTATATGATTCCAATACGTGCACAACTTAAAAATATTTCAGCACCTACAAGGTGATTCATAAAAGTAGGGGGGTATCAACTTTTTGATTTTAAATGGAACACCCTGTATATCATTACAATTTTGGATAGCCTAAGGAATAAGCTTTTCAACAATGTATACATTTGTACATATAAAATGCAACGTTGCCAAGTTATTTAACAAAATTGTATTTTTTTCCCGGAATGTAAGGTTAGCAATAAAAATTAATTCTTGGTTTATTATCTAAGTTGGGACAAATTAGTTCAGGGATATAATTAAGCTACATATAGGCTTTGAAAAGGTGTAAACGTTTTATTGGTATATTGAATAGGTGAGAGAAGGCTCCGTGTGAAGCTTTAGCTTGTTCAACGAGCACCAATTCTCTTATTTCAAATGGAACACCCTGCATATTTTGATATGGGCGAATAGTACTCTTAAAGTCCTAACTTTTATCTAAATACATTGATACCGCTAAAATTTATAGTTTTTAAAATATTTTCTCTTTTTTTTTTTTAATTTTTCTATAATTATTTTATAACATAACGATCTAATAGAGTGCCATGGTTTAAAAATAATAAAACAAAATTTTAATATGCCAATTAGGTGTATTTTAACTTGATTTCTTTCAAAACTACTTTTTCACTACATCTGTATTTAGAAGAAAACTTGAATTAAGTTAACTTTAAGTTTTAAAATGATTTATACGAAGAATTCAAATGATTTACATAATAGGAGAAGCCCAAGGTAATTGTTAACTTGCTTCTAGAATTTATAAACAAAAATTTCCGGATGCCCGTTGTCCAGAGGAACGAGTTCTTGAAAATTTAAACAGTAGATTTGGGGAAACAGGGTCGACTGCATATAAAAAGAACAATTGTCCAAAACCTGTAAACAACGAGGAAACTGAGCTAGTGGTGCTTCAAGCTATACAAGAAAACCCTCAAAATTGCAGTGGAACATGATTTACAGAAATCAACAATACACAACTATAATAATGAATATAAATACCGTCCATACAAGATCCAACTTCACCAGGCATTGGATGATCATGATTTTGAAAATAGATTAAATTACTGTCGTTGGGGATTGCAACAACCACATAAGTTTTTTAATACAGTTATGATTATTTTGTTAATAGACATAATTGTCATTATTACACCATGGAAAATCCACGTATAATTAGATAAAGAAACAATCCGCATCGATGGAGTCTCAATGTTTGGGCTGGTATTATTGGCAACAGATTGTTAGGACCCTATTTTTTGGAAAACAATTGAAATGCAGTAAATTATTTCAATTTATTGCGAACCAACGTGCTACCATGGTTTGAAGAGAACATCCCATTCGCTAATTCCAACAAGATGGCGCTGCTGCACATTCGGCACGTGATATGACGGAGTTTTTAAATCAGCAATTTCCTGATCGTTGGATAGGTCGTTATGGGCCTATCAGGTGGCCAGCTAGATCACCCGATCTGACTTTCATGGACTATTTTATATGGGGCTACATTAAAAATGAAGTTTATAGAACATCGCCGACCACTGCAGAAAATATGAAGGAAAGAATTCAACAAGCGTTTCGTAATGTAACCCAACAAATGTTGCATAATTTACAACGTTCCTACACACAACGGTTGAATCAGTGCATTCAGAAAAGGGGAGGCTTGTTTGAACCTTATTTATAATTTTTTTAGGTGCACATTTGCATATGTTTGACTTACCTACTTCTTGTTTGTTTATTATTTCAATGTTACATTGTTTAGTTTATTGTTAAAAATATTTAATAAAATTAATTATTACTATTACTAATGTGGTATTGTGACTTCAAATCATGGCACTCTATTAAATCGTTACGTTATAAAATAATTATAGAAAAATTAAAAAAAATGGAAATATTTTAAAAACTATAAATTTTAGCGGTATCAATGTATTTAGATAAAAGTTAGGTCTTTAAGAGTATTATTCGCCCATATCAAAATATACAGGGTGTTCCATTTATAATAAGAGAATTGATGTACGTTGAACATGCTCGAGTTTCACACCGAGCCTTCTCTACCCTATTCTATATATCAATAAAACGTTTACATCTTTTTAAAGCCTATACTTAGCTTAATTATATCCCTGAACTAATTTGTCTCTATTTATATAATAAACCAAGTTAATAAAAAAAAAACATTTTTGTTAAATAACTGGCCAACGATGCATTTTATATGTACAAATGTATACCTCGTTGAAAAGCTTATTCATTAGGCTATACAAAAATGTAATGATATACAGGGTGTTCCATTTAAAATAAAAAAGTTTAAACCCTCCCTACTTTTACGAATCACCCTGTAGGTGCTAAAATATTTTTAAGTTGTGCACGTATTGGAACCATATAACTTTTGTATAAATGATTTTAATGAAAAATCAACAGCGAAGCCACAATCTTACGTCGCGTAACGCTTTGGACACAGGTATATATATATATATATATATATATATATATATATATATATATATATATATATATAAAGGTCTAGTTGGGTAACTGGGCGTATGGGGTAACTGGGATGTGTTTATTTCCATTGAATTTATAAAGTTGAATCTCCGCCATTTAATTGTCAGTTGCCCTCACCTAGTAGTACAAAAACCAAACGGTGTCGAGTAGCACGTGTCTGTTGTTATCGCAGAAAATATTATTTTATGAAAGTTCTTCAGATGGTCATAGTACAACATATTACACACGCTAAGTATTTTACTCTTGGTAAGTATTACATTTGAAAATTTTTGAATTTAAATGAACATGTGCTGTATTTGGAGATTATTCAACATAATGTCTGTGTTATTTTAAATGTTGGAATATAAACAGTGTCACCAAAGTGTACCTTCCAGTTGCCCCTAATAAATTGCTTCCAGGGGTAACTGGGCGTAATATGCATGGGCAACTGGAAGTTAACCCCCCAGTTACCCTATATTTGTTTGACATCCATTTTTTGTATTTTAGCAATCCAGTATGGTAAGAAACTACCAAAGAAAGACAACAAAGGGTGCAGATGGAGGGGTTTATACAAAAGATGCACATCAAGCTGTAGTTGATGTTAAAAATAGCAACCTAACAATTTACGCAGCTGCACGAATATATGCTGTTCCAGAATCAACAATTCGTCATTATGTAAAAGGAACAAGGGGAACAAAGGGTATTGTAGCTAAGGAAGGAAAAGGTGGCGGAGGAGTATTCTGCATGAGTTCTGAAATTGAAACTGAACTTGCGAGGACCCTGAATCAAATGCAGAACTGGGGATACGGACTATCTCGAGAAGGAGTATTAGACATTGTGGAAATTTACGTTAAAAGGAATAAATTAAACACAAAGTTTAAGGATGGTAGACCAGGTGAGCAATGGTTTTGAATTTTGTACCAGGAATAAATTATCTTTGAAAAAACCGCAAGGAGTTGAGGCGGCTAGAAAAAAACAAGAAAATCCCTGGACAATATACGGGTTCATAGATTTAGTCGAAAAAACAGTAGAGAACTTAAATTTAACGGACAAACCCCACCTAATATATAATTGCAACGAAACTTCTTTTTGCAATGACCCGTCAAAGACAAAAGTTTTGGGTAGTATAGGTTCTAAGTGTTCCAGAACCATTTCGTCTTGTGGTCGGGAAAACACAACTGTTTTAATTTGTTGTTCGGCTTCAGGGCAAAAACTGCCTTTACTTTCAATATTTAAAGGAAAAAATGTCATAGAGTCAATGATGCCTGAGAAATCCGATCCCTTAGATAAAACTGCTTTTGCAGCATCAGATAGAGGCTGGATGACCATTTTTGCATAATGGTTTAATAAATGTTTTATTCCTAACATTCCTTCTGAGCGCCCCGTACTCCTTATTGTCGACGGTCACGTTTCCCATATCACTTGTGATGTCATCAAAGACGCAATGGATAACAATATTATAATTTTGAAATTACCACCGCACTCAACACATGTACTTCAACCGCAAAATGTAGGGGTATTTAAAGGAATGAAAAGCAGTTGGGACAAAGCGCTCTGTAAATGGCAGAGGATGAATCTCAGACGGAGAATTTCGAAGAGTGAGTTTGTTCAGATTCTTAACAAAGAATATAAAAACATGCCAAATAGTAATATAATCAACGCTTTTCGAGCTACCGGAATCTACAACGCTGAAACTGGTGGCCCTGATCGCAATCAACTACCGATAAATATTTTTTTGGAGTCTGACCTTAACAAGTATAGGAATCAAAAGAACAATTCTGTAGAAATTCCTACTACCACAGACAATGAGGCACTACACGAGCCTACTGCTGATCCTATCGCTGGTCCATTTGAAGCATCCTCTACGTTAACTCTTGAACCTATCCCTGGTCCATCTAATTAATCGCAAACGTTAACTGTGGAACCCTTATGTCGAGACTCCGAAATTTCTGATAAAGAAAAAACTTCTTCACAAGCTAATGACCAAAATATATCATTTGAGAATATTCTAACCCAAATACTATTATCAGGAAATAATACAAAACGTGACACTCAACCAAAAAGAAAGTTTGCCTAGGTTCAGAAATTATAACTTCTGTCGAATATTTTAAAAAGAAGCAAGAAGATGAAAACAGGAAAGCATCAGAAACAAATAAGAAAATTAAACAACAAGCTTCGAAAAGAATTATGGACAAGTTTAAACTGGCGAGGAAAACGCCAAATACAGATGTTAGAAAAAGGAATTTGTCAGATTCCTCAGAAGATAGTGACTCGTCTTTAGAAAAAGAAATTGAAAAAACTACATCGACGAAGAGGACGATTTAATAGATGAGAGCATACATGACCTAGATGATATTAACATTAACGGTAATTACAAGCCAGATGATTGCTACCAAGAGGTTAAGGACACAAATAAAGACACAGAGGAGTCAAGTGATCAATTTACAAGAACAAGATTTTGTTGAGTATTGTTTCATTTACAATGAAGGTACCAAAAAGGAAACCAGAAAACGTTTGTCTCTCAAATTACTAAGGTATTCCAAAACGACTATGAGGTGTCATGTATGAGACAAAAAATAAGTGTTATGTTTTCCCAAATGTAATCGACACCGCAATAGTTCCGACATCGGATTTTACAAAACTGCCGAAATCGATAGTGATAAGCAACTATCTATTTAAGTACTTACTTAAGTAAATTCGATACAGGACAGTTCTTAAACGCGAGTATATTTATGTTTTGTTATTTAAGTAACACCTTAGGGTGATTTAATTTTAAGGATTTCTCTTTTGTATACAAATAGTTCTAAAAAAATACTTTTTTTAATAGAATATGAAAGCATTTTATAACAGTGTTTTATTGCAACTGTGAACATTCCTATTGTCTTTTAGTTAAATAAAATAAAAATGTTCATGATTATTTATTACTTACTATAACACCTTCCTGTTACCCTACATATTTTACTATGCAAATTCCCTATGAAATACCCCAGTACATTCCAGTTGCCCCTTTTTTTGGGGTAACGATTAGTAAAAATAAAAAACACCGCCATTTTGAAAAAGAATTACCAATAAGCCTCTGCTTTGCAGAGGTGGTCACTAAGATATATATGTTGCCCTATGTTCACCCAAGTTGACCAAAATTAATAAATTAGTTCCAATTTCTACAATGTTTTTGAAGGTAGTTGTAAATTTACCTCCCAGTTAACCAATCTGACGTTTATATATATATATATATATATATATATATATATATATATATATATATATATATATATATATATATATATATATATATATATACACACACACACACACAGCGTACGGCATTAGTGCGTCGAAGTACGATATTATCCGTTATTAAAGAATTATAGACAACTTCACATTATAAAATTATTTTCGTATTTACAGAGTGTTACATATTACCAGGGTAAGCAAACATACTTTTTTTAAATGGTCACCCTATATATTATTTCAAATTTAGATTAAGCTCATCTTCCCCATACTTCCAATATAGGGTTTCATTACGTTATGCAGGGTATTTCAAAAGTTATGGTCAATTGTACACGAAAATCATTCTCATTTCAACGTCCTGTATACCCTAGACAGAACAACCTAATAATAATTTTTTCCCGGCATAACTTTTTGACATTGGTACAGTGTTACGAGAAAGTGCTATTTCTTTATTATTGCACCAATTGAATATAGAGCAAGCCAAAACTCAAACACATGATTTTGTCAATTTTTTCAAATGAGTCGTCCTGTATTTTATTTTAAAAAGTGAAAATACACTTTATGTTCTTTCATTTTTATTAAGAACTTCCTATAGCTAAAATCGTTAATTTCTGAGATATTTTCAATTTAATAACAGAAAGAGATTTTTTTTTAAATTTCTATTATAATAAGTTAGCCGTGATTAATTTTATAACAAATTTTGTCTTAATAACCGATGTTTTTTTAATTTTTTATAATAATTTGTCACGCTTTCATTTGTTCACGGCTAATAGAAATAATAAAAATTTTGAAAAAAATCTCTTTCTGTTTTTAGCTGATTTTAGCTATGGAAAGTGATTATTAAAAATGAAAGGACATAAAGTGTATTTTCACTTTTTAAAATAAAATACAGGGTGACTCATTGGAAAAAATTGACAAACTCATGTGTTTGAGTTTTGGCTTGCTCTATATTCAATTGGTGCAATAATAAAGAAATAGCACTTTCTCGTAACACTGTACCAATGTCAAAAAGTTATGCCGGGAAAAAATTATTATTAGGTTGTTCTGTCTAGGGTATACAGGACGTTGAAATGAGAATGATTTTCGTGTACAATTGACCATATCTTTTGAAATACCTTGTATAACGTAATGAAACCCTATATTGGAAATATCGGGGAGATGAGTTTAATCTAAATTTGAAATAATATATAGGGTGTTCCATTTAAAAAAAGTATGTTTGGTTCACCCTGATAATATGTAACACCCTGTGAATACGAAAATAATTTTATAATGTGCAATTTGAAGTTGCCTATAATTTTTGTAAATAAATTTTTTTGATATCTTCTTTAATAACGGATATATATTGTACTTTGGCGCACTAATGCCGCACTATATATATATATATATATATATATATATATATATATATATATATGTATGTATATATATTGTATAAGTATCTGATCGTTAAAACATTAAATAAAATATTAGCAACAGTTTCTACCTGCTAGTATACGTCATATATAATTTAACAGAATGTTCACAAAAAATGTTGGAAATGACCACTTCCCGCTTCTATGTAGGCTTCTGCTTTTCTCCTCATCGAGTGACGAACTCTTTCGAAAATTCCATGAGTGTTACGTGTGGTTTCACATACGTTAACTAATCTGTTTCTTAATTGTTCCACTGTCTCAATTAGTGTAGCTTAAACTAATGATTTTAGGTGTCCCTATAAATAAAAATCTACTCTATTTGTCAGTTGATGCAGGTGACAGAATTGTGGCCCTCCACGACCTATCCAACGATTTTGAAAAGTCCATTTAGATACTCACGAGCCAATATGCGAAAATGGGCTGGAGCACTATCATGCGCGAACCAATGTTGTAGCCGTAACTGAAGAGGAACATCTTCAACAATAAAGGTGTCCTAGTAAAAAATGGTTCAAACAAATAGTCACATATGATACCAATCCAGACTTTGAGAGAAAATTGTTTCTGAAAATGTGTCTCTGTAATAGCATCCGGATTTTCTTGGGCTCAGTTATGATTATTGTGAAAATTAATTATGCATTTCTTGAAAAATGCGCTTCTGCTAGTTTTTGAAGGTACCATCTACACAATTGCATACATGGTTCAAAATCCCTTGGAAAAAGTTCCTGAATTTTTTGTACGTGGTAAGGATACAACAAAGAATCTCTTAAAATCTCCCATACCATTTTATAGCAAATATTTATTTCCCTACCAATTTTTCGCCACTAGTTAATGCATTCTCTTCTACTGCATGTAGGGCAGCCTCCTCAACTGTCGATTTCGAATTGTACGAAATCTTCCCCCGGTGGTATTACATTTGAAACTGCAAGATTTAGTCATACGACGATGAAAGTTTATGAATATTTTTCTGCCTGAAGGACACGATTAGGATACCTTTCTTGATAGTCTCCGGGCCTCTGCGACATTACCATGCAAGACCATAAGGAAATGCATTTGTCATCTCCAAATTAGAATAATCATTTACCATTTTTTTAATAGCACAATCTACCTTATGACCAAAGGAAAAATAATACAAGCTATCACGGAGTGTCAAAAACATTATGTTCATGACAACAAAACAATTCCTGACCACGTGATTCTATTTTAACAATTTTTTTACAAGCAATGAACTGACTTTATTTTTTTTCTCGAAAACGAAGTAAGCTACGGACAAATATCAAGAGACCAAAAAATTGTATTTTTAGCCGCTTAATCCGACAAAATATAAAATTTTTAAAAAGTCACTTTTTTTATCAATATTATTTGCGAGACTGCCCCCCGGGACACCACTATAGTTATCGTCTAGTTAATGATAGCTTAGAGTCTTATTACAATAATCAACACTGCCAAATTTCAACAAAATCGACAAAACTTTGACACCCTGTATCTTGAAAACCAGACTTATCAGGACACATGCTATATGAACTTTCCTACTTGAATTTGATTGAAGAATGCGTCTTAGAATTACGACCTTTCCTTAAGTAATACCCCGTATATCTTTAAACAGTAAATTTGGGCTAAGAAGAAAATTTTGCGTTTTGTTTCAAACTATTTATATAGAACAAAAGACGTGCGCTTATTTTCGATTATTTTATGGTTTGCATCATTAAGCGCAATTATGCGATCGCAAAAATTGCTAACTTGATTATTTTGTACATTTTGAAATGTGTTGAAATGCAATTAACGTTAGTATGTAATAAATTTGGTGTCAGTTTACATACGAAAATGGTACATCTGAATCCATTCTTTGAAGCTTTAAATACTATAAGCACCATTTATGTGTGTGACCTAGTATTTTTAAAAAGCATTTACATGGGTGTAAATAGGAATTTTAAGAACTACGCCTAACCACAATGAAGTGTGACGGATAATTTTTCGCACACGCTGTATACACTAATCATAAAAATCAAGAGTTATTTAACCCTTGAAACGACCAATAATAAAACAAAATGAATTCCTTTCATACCAATCTCCAAACAATTTAGTTCAAGGTTTATCCATCAGTAAATTTATAATGAAGGTTCTTAATGGTTTTTTTAGGTGTACAATAATTGCTTTATAGCATTTTTCTAAACCAGACTTAAGGCAAATTAAAGTCGATGACTCGACTCTATTGTAATTAAAATTTATAAAAAAAAATTACCTAATCTTTTACTTTTCATATCAGGATTTTAGATAAATAGATTGAAGTTTCTAAGAAAAGTAATCAATCCATAAGCCAAAAATATACTTTCCGAGAAATATAATTATATTGATTTATGAAGTTTAGTTTAATGCACTTGAGCGGTTATCAAAATGTTTACATTTTAATGTATATTTTGATCTCATAAAAATAGCAACATTCCAAAAACTTTTCGCGTTTCCTACATTAAAATCGTGGGAAACAAAGCGAATTAACTGGTTTTCTTTTTTTAAATTACGGTAATACAGACATATAATGATATGACATAAAGTGACAGGTCTAGTTTTCTCATTCTTTTACATTACAATTACAAAAATATACAGTTTATTTTTGTTTTAAATTCCTTACACAATTAAAAAAAGGAATAGATAAGCGTAACGTTTTTTTCTTCGCCATCATTGAGATTTTGTCGAAAAATGCATTATAAAGATGCTCGTTATATAAGTGTATATTTATTTAATAAGCGTAACAAATTGCGGCAATATTTATAAATATTTACGTAGTATAATTACAGTAATCCTTGTTTGTAATTTCCTGCTGTAACTGTTTGCAGAAATTATCCAGGAAGTTTTAGTAGGTATTATTGTTTATCCAGATAATTTTTAACGTGTTCCAGTTTATCTTATCTTCTGTTATTTGTAAATGGTTTAAAAATTGAGCCTTTATTTATTCATGAGAACGTTTCTGGTTATTGTTTATTTTCTCTTGCAATATTCAATTTTTAAGATTTAACAGTCTATTCAACGACGTAGCTGGAGGGCGGGCAGCACTTTGGTGGCGGCAAAATTTAAAATAAAATAATAAATGTCTTGACGGAACCGGGGCAGCGTTTCCAGATCTAGAATTTTCTGAAAAGCAAACAGGATTTTCAGTGCAATTTAAATAACTTTACACAATTATAGACTTTGCTCTTAAAAAAAGTAGGCGAATAAAGTTTTAGTAAACCCTAGAATACTATCGTTATTGGAAGATCGCTTAGTGCTATCGACACGTAAAATTTACTATAAAACGAATTATACAGTGTCGAATAGCATTTACGAATTATGAGAACGGAAAACCGATTCAGCTGAAAACTTGTAACGATAAGAACTAGTCTAGTACTGAAATATTCATGAGAGTATTCCGGTTATACCGGAAGTCAGCTCGATACCAACTTTGTTACTTATATAAATGACAATGTCCGCTTACTGAAAATTTTACGTCTTCTACTACCAGGTTTGGGGTACCTACTCTTACCGGTTATTACCGGAAGAATAGTTTCAGGCGTTACCAACAATTTGAATCTATTTTAAAATTACATATGTCCGTGCATAAAAGGCAGATAAGCGAAACTTGTACGTCTGGTCTACTACCAGGTTTGGTACCATATCTCTACCATGATTATAGAGTAAAAAATAATTTCAGGCGTTCAGCAACGAAATATTTTCAAATCTACGTGAAAATAGATATTTCGTGAAAATTAAAAGCAGAAATTTCAAAATTTACTCGTTAACTATAAAGCGATTATATCTCAGATGGATTACACAAATTCTGCATATTTTTATTTGACAATGATTTAGTCTATCTCTTCAAATAAGGGTTGAGGGAGTGGGAACCTTGTTACGAAAAACGCCTTTAATTCAGGTTCTGCTTGACCGATTTTAATAAACTTGGTGTTGTTTGAAAGAGCTTTTGTTAAACAATAGAAAATTTCTAATTTTAAGCAATCTGATTAATAACATAAATGCTAGAGGGCGCTGTTTAGTATTTTTGTAATATTGTGTTTTCTCTTTACAATTTTAAATGGAAGCATAAAAATTTAGGTAGGTCTTTAAAAAGTAGACTAAATTAGTAATAAAACAATGAAAACCGCAAGTCGATATCTTTTTCCTATCCTGAGATATCGTAAGAAACAGGTAATTGTTCTTCCAACGTCTAGTAGGCTAGTTCGCGTTAATGTTATGGTTGCCGCTAGATTACCTAAATGTAATGCTGTAGCTACATTTACATAAGCTAAAGCATCAATAACATTTTCCTCTGTTCTACCTCTGCGTTGTCTTCGGTACACAGGAAGATTCACATTTCCAGTAGTACGCACACGATGTGTGAGTCGGAGAAAAACTCTTCTGCTGTGATGCCGTCTGTTTGGGTACTGCAGTGCATACACTCTAGCAGCAACGGTTGCATTTCTCATACCTTCAAAATAAACTGCCAACATATCAAATGCTTCTTCATTTGCAAGAATCATTTTGGCACGAAAAGGTAAAGAAAGTCTATTAAATGCAACACGATGAATAATTTTTGACATATGCGTGAAAATCATAGCTTGCTTATTTTCAACAGGGAATTTATTTTATATCTTACTTAGCCCTGTTTACTAATTTTGTTATCATCAGTAAATCGTAATTTATATTTTAAACTGTATTTGTTGTTACTGGGCAATATCGGTTTTTATTGATATTTTATGTTTTTGATTTACTAACACATCGCTTGAAAACAAACATAACATTCTTATATAATTAAAAAAATGTTAGATTTATCACCTTATTATTTTATAATTTGTTCTCATTGTTAGTAGCGACAGCATTACATTTAGGTAATCTAGCGGCAACCATAACATTAGTATGATAACAGTTTAAATTACTGCAGACCAATGGAAGATCTTTTCATCCAGGCTATATTTAATAATTTCCGTTAACGCGAACTAGTCTACTAGACGTTGGAAAAACAATTCCCGCCATTTACCTGTTTCTTACGATATCTCAGGATAGGAAAAAGATATCGACTTGCAGTTTTCACTGTTTTATTACTAATTTAGTCTACTTTTTAAAGATCTACTTAAATTTGTATGCTTCCATTTAAAATTGTAAAGAGAAAGCACAATATTAAAAAAATATTAAACAGCGCCCTCTAGCATTTATGTTATTAATCAGATTGCTTCAAATTTACAAATTTTCTATTGTTTAACAAAAGCGCTTACACACAACATCAAGTTTATTAAAAACGGTCAAGCAGCGAACCTGAATTAAAGGCGTTTTTTCGTAACAAGGTTCCCACCCCCCCCCCCCCCCTTATTTGAAGAGAATAAAACTTGTCAAATAAAAAATATGCAGAATTTGTCGAGGACTCTGATTATAATATTTAATATGCCCCTTAACTGAGTAAATTTTGCTTTTTAAAATTTTAACTGTCAAATACGCCCTCTAGGGGTGGACCTAAAATTCTGAAAATAATTTCCAGGCGTTTCTAGAGGCCATTTTTGTTATAAAAATTTTTTTCCCGAACCTGTACTATAATCCATTCCTGAGATATGGCCGACGACCGTTCTTAGTTGGCCACCTGGTACACACAGGTGTCCCTAAATAGGCTACATAGGGTCCTCCCCCGTTATCAGATATAGAACCACTTATACAGGGTGTCCCATATGTGTTTCATTATATTTCAGGCGGTGATAGCACATCGAAAAATAATGTGGTTCTACATATAAACCATATTCTAATAATGCTTCATTGGGAAGATATAGGGTGTTAAAGTCTTATTAAAATATTCAATTTTTATTGATAACTTTAAAACCGCGTGAGACATGTAAATGAAATTAGGCATGTTTTGAGAGTTAAAGTAGGCGCATCTGTTTATGTTATTTTTAATTTCACCAGTGTCATGCGTACGGGCACATTTTTGAAGGAAAAAATGGTACGCCACTGCTTTTTATCATAATAAAAATTATTTTTGAAGATTTCATTTAGTTTAGAAGAAAAATACTCACATTTTTTATCCATCTCATCGTTTGCCAGTAAAAAAAAACCGTCTTCGTACATGATATTCTCTAAAAGGTGTTAATATTAAATGTGTGCTAAATATTATTTATTTGTTATAAACTTACAGAAATTGGACATAATTGAGCTCGCCTAGTCATCGATGCCCTTATACGTTGAAATATTCCAGGTGTGTTTTGGATTTGTGTGCAGGCGGCCTTCACCTTTGCTAGCAACTCCTCTTCACTGACAACAGGTCTATTATACACTAAACTTTTTACATGCCCAAAAAATATCCAGAGGGTTTAGATCAGGGGATCAGCCAATCCAGTGATTAGGGAAAACCTGATCAAGATGTTGCCGCATCCTGTTAAAATTCTTTGTCTAACATTCAGTGACACATCTTCCAAAAGCACTGGTAAAAGTTTTCTTAAAAAATGTTCATAAATATGGCTAGTTAGACGAGGTGGTAGCAGATAAGGACCAATTAGATTATTACCTAAAATTCTGGTCCAAATGTTTATGAAAAGTCGCCGTTGTTTGTTCCGAAGAGCAATAGCATGAGGGTTATCCAATTCCCACATATGATTATTATGGCTATTAAGGCCTTATCACGTAAAGCATGCTTCGTCCGAAAAGAGAACTCGTTCACTAAAATCCTGTTGCCATAAATACTTCTGTAATTACCATCTACAAAAACCTCGTCGCCATGGATAATCTTCTGGGCTTAAAGTTTATACTTTTAGAAGATGGTATGAAAAAAGTTGTTCGTCGCGCAGAATACGCCAAACTGTGGAACTTGCAGTATTCGCATTATGTCCAATAGCCCGGATACTTGTGGAAGGCTTTACCTCCACTTGTTGAAGCAATGTGTCTGTGTGTCTGTGTGTCTGAGTGTCTGTGTGTCTGTGTGGTCTGTGTGTCGGTGTGTCGGTGTGTCTGTGTGCTGAGTGTCTGTGTGTCTGCGTGTCCGCGTGTCCGCAAGCTCAACGTTCCTCGCTGCAAATGGACGACTTGAACGTCTCCGGTATTGTACTCTGCCTGCTTCTCTAACGCGACTATGAATCCTACCGAAGATACAAAAATAACACATTCAATAAAATATTTATAAAAAATTGTTAATTAATTAATTTATTTATTTTTTAAGGTAGTCATAACGACGCAAATCATAATGCGTCAAATAGTTGACAGCAGCTAGTTTCTGTATTGGAGTCAACCGTTATTATTAGCCAAACTTGCGGATATGCATACCATTTATGCATGTAGACGGTTTTTAATTGTTTACTGACAAACGATGCGTTGGATAAAAAATGGTCAATGAGCATTTTTCTTCTAAATTAAAAGAAATTTCCAAAAATAATTTTTATATTGATAAAAAGCAGTGGTGTGCCATTTTTTCCTTTAAAAATGTGCTGAGATGTGTCCGTACGTACGATACTGGTAAAATAACCTTTTTACATAAACAAATTCGCCAATAAAATTTTTACTATAACTTAAGTTTCTATTGGAATGCAAATTGAATACAGTCGATGTATAATTAGTGCTAAATTACTCCCAAACAAACATGTAGAAGGTAGCAGCTCTGTGAAGTTAGCTGTATCAATGCAATGTTTACAATTACGATGTTTTCTTGTATATGCCCAAAATTTTATTTTAACTGTGCTTAATTGGCGCCTAATTATTGAATAACAAAACATTTATTTATGCAAAAATTGGTTAATCGTGTTAATAAGATTTGTGGTGTCCTATTGGAATGTAAAATTTAGTACGGTCTACGCATAATTAGCGCATAAATAAATAAACGCAAAATCAAATTCCTTTGGTGTTATGTCAATAGAATCTTTGCTATAACTTACATCCTATTGAAACGCAAAGTTTTTTATCGGCACATAAATTACGCACTAATATTGAATAGGAAAAAAATATTTGTGCGGAAGTTCTCATATCCGTAAAGTTAGCGATGTCTAGTTTTTGCAAATGTCGTTTTTCTATAGGATTCTATAGGATAATTAGCGCCTAATTTATTGCATGTTTTAAGCAGAAGTTGACTTCTCCGTGTAGTTAATCGTGCTAATAGAATTTGTGCTACAACTTGGGAGCTTAAAATTTAATTTTAACGTCAAATAATTGGCGCTTAATTATGTATATGTTTAAATTACATTATTCCAAAGAACCCGGTTCTTTTTTTTATATCTAATAAAAAATGAAAGCAAAATATTTTTAAATTCCTAATAATAAATGGATAAAAAATGTTGAACCTCCTGCTCTTTTCTGTCTCCAAAATGAAAAATGTAGACGATGATTAAAAATGAATGCATTCAGCAACACTTTTGTTTTTATTCAAAAAATTCTATTTTTTACAAAATATTTTTAAATTCCTAACGGTAAATGGATAAAAATATTGAACTTTGTTCTCTGTGAGTTACCTTCTGACATTTTTGTACTGTCTCCAAAATTAAGTTCGATAAAAAATTAATGCCTGCAGTAACATTTTTGTTTCTATTCTAAAAATTGTATTTTTTACAAAATATTTTTTAATCCCTAACAATAAATGGATAAAACATTTTGAACCTAGTGTTCTGTGGATTATCTTCTCACATCCTTTATATGTCTCTAAAATGAAAAATATACAATCATGCAGCAACATTTTTGTTTTTATTCAAAAAATTGTTTTTTTTTTATAAAATATTTGTAAATAACTTTTTTTTTAAATGTTTTGAAATTCCTAACAATATATCGGTAAAAAATGTCTCCAAAATGAAAAATAGAGACGACATTCGATAAAATGACCCCATGCAGTAACATTTTTGTTTTTATTTTAAATATTGTATTTTCTAAAAATCATTTTTAAATTCCTAACAATAAATGGATAAGAAATGTTGTAGATTGTGCTCTGTGGGTTATCGTCTCATATCTTTTACACGTCTGATATGAAAAATATACGTTGTGTTCAATAAAGAATGAATACATTCAGTACCACTTTCGTTTTTATTTTAAAAATTATATTTTTTAAAAATCATTGGAATAAATGGATAAGAAATTAACTTTGCGCTCTGTGGATTATCTTTTCACATTTCTTTCATTTCTCCACAAAAAAAAATGTATAAAATGTTCATTAAAAATGGATGCATACTGCAACACTTTTGTTTTTATTCTAAAAATTGTATTTTACAAAAGATTTTTAAATTCCTAACAATAAATGAATACAAAATGTTCAACCTTGTTCTCTGTGGGTTATCTTCTGACATTTCTATAATGTCTCCAAAATGAAGTTCGATAAAAAATGAATGCATGCAGTAATATTTTTGTGTTCTGTGGATTATCTTCTCACATCCTTTATACGTCTCTACAATGAAAAATATACATGGCGTTCCATAAACAATGAATGCACGCAGTAACGTTTTTGTTTTTATGCAAAAAAATGTTTGTTTTATTTACAAAATGAACTTCGATAAAAAATTAAAAAGCATGCAGTAACATTTTTGTTTCTATTCTAAAAATTGTATTTTTTACAAACTATTTTTAAATTCATAACAATAAATGGATAACAAATTTTGAACCTTGTGTTCTGTGGGTTATCTTCTCATATCCTTTATTTGTCTCTAAAATGAAAAATATACATGGTGTTCGATATACAATGAATGCACACAGTAACGTTTTTTGTTTAATCAAAACATTGTTTTTTTACAAAATATTTTTAAATTCCTTTTTTTAAAAAAATATGTGAAATTCCTAACGATATATCGATAAAAACGTTGAACTTTGTGGTCTTTGGTTTTTCTTACATCTCCTGCATGTCTCCAAAATGAAATATAGAGACGACGTTCGATAAAATGAATCCATGCAGTAACATTTTTGTTTTTATTTTAAATATTGTATTTGTTGAAAACCATTTTTAAATTCCTAACAATAAATGGATAAGAAATGTTGAAGCTTGTGCTCTGTGGGTTATCTCTTCACATTCTTTCATTTCTCCACAATAAGGAAAATGTAGACAATATTCATTAAAAATGAATACATGCAGTAACACTTTTGTTTTTATTTTAAAAATAGTATATTTACAAAAGATTTTTAAATTCCTAACAATAAATGGATAATAAATGTTGAACCTTGTTCTTTGTGGGTTATCTTCTGACATTTCTGTAATGTCTCTAAAATGAAGTTCGATAAATAATTAAAAAGCTTGCAGTAACATTTTTGTTTCTATTCTAAAAATTGTATTTTTCACAAAATATTTTTAAATTCCTAACAATAAATGGATAAAAAATTTTGAACCTTGTGTTCTGTTGGTTATCTTCTCACATCCTTCATATGTCCAAAATGAAAAATATGCATGGTGATCGATATACAATGAATGCACGCAGTAACCTTTTTGTTTTTATTCAAAAAATTGTTTTTTTACAAAATATAATTAAACTGCTTTTTTTTAAATATTTTGAAATTCCTATGAATATGTCGATAAAAAATGTTGTGGTCTTTGGTTTTTCTTACATATCTCCAAAATGAAAAATAGAGACGACATTCGATAAAATGAATCCATGCAGTAACAGTTTTGTTTTTATTTTAAATATTGTATTGTTTAAAAACCATTTTTAAATTCCTAACAACAGATGGATAAGAAATGTCGATGAAATTTGTGCTCTGTGGGTAATCTTCTCACATCTTTAAGATGTTTCTAAAATTAAAAATATACATTGTATTCAGTAAAGATTGAATACATTCAGTACCACTTTTGTTTTTATTTTAAAAATCATACTTTTTAAAAACTATTTTTAGATTCCTAACAATAAATGGATAAAAAATTAACTTTGTGGTCTGTGGGTTATCTTTTGCACATTTCTTTCATTTCTCCACAATAAAGAAAATGTAGATAATGTTCATTCAAAATGAATGCATGCGGCAACACTTGTTTTTATTCTAAAAATTGTATTTTCCAAAAGATTTTTAAATGCCTAACAATAAATGGATAAAAAATGTTGAACCCCGTTTGTCTGTGGATTATCTTCTCAAATCTTTTATATGTCTCTAAAATGAAAAATATACATGGTATCTGATAAACAATTAATGTATGCAGTAACGTTTTTATTTTTATTCAAAAAAAAATTTTTTTTTACAAAATATTTTAAATTTATTTTTTTTTTCTAAATTTTTTGAAATTCCGAACAATATATCGATAAAAAATGTTGAATCTTGTGGTCTTTGGTTTTTCTCAACATTTCCTACTTGTCTCCAAAATGAAAAATAGAGACGACGTTCGATAAAATGAGCCCATGCAGTAACTTTTTTGTTTTTATTTTAAATATTGTATATTTAAAAAACCATTTTTAAATTCCTAACAATAAATGGATAAGAAATGTTGAAGCGTGTGCGCTGTGGGTTATCTTCTCATATCTTTTAAATTTCTTTAATATGAAACATATACGTTGTGTTCAATAAAGAATGAATACATTCAGTGCCACTTTTGTTTTTATTTTAAAAATTATATTTTTAAAAAACGATTTTAAATTCCTAACAATAAATGGATAAGAAATTAACTTTGTTCTCTGTGGGTTATCTTTTCACATTTCTTTCATTTCTCCACAATACACAAAATGTATACAATCTTCATTAAAAACGAAGGTGTGCAGCAACACTTTTGTTTTTATTCTAAAAAGTGTAGTTTTTACAAAACAATAAATGGATAAAAAATGTTGAACCTTGTTCTCTGTGGATTATCTTCTGACATTTCTGTAATGTTTCCAAAATGAAGTTCGATAAAAAATGAATGCATTCAGTAACGTTTTTGTTTCTATTCTAAAAATTGTTTCCTAACAAGAAATAGATAAAAAAATTTGAACTTTGTGTTGTGTGGATTATCTTCTCACATCCTTTATATGTCGCTAAAATGACAAATATACATTTTCTCACATCTCCTACTTGTCTCCAAAAATGGAGACGAGGTTCGATAAAATGAATCCATGCAGTAACAATTTTGTTTTTATTTTAAATATTGTATTTTTAAAAAACTATTTTTAAATTCCTAACCATAAATGGATAAGAAATGTTGAACCTTTTGCTCAGTGGGTTATATCTTCACATTTCTTTCGTGTCTCCACAATGAAGCAGTGTTCCATAAAAAATGTATACATGCAGTAGCACTTTTGTTTTTATTTTAAAAATATTTTTGTAAGATATTTTTAGATTCATAACAATAAGTGGATAAAAAATGTTGAACCTTGTGTTCTGTGCTTTGGTTCAATGTACATTATTTAATTTTTTTCTAATTTCTAACGGAAATAGGTGGGTCGCTCTGCGTTTAAATTGGAACACATTATGTAATCATACCGGTGAAATGATAATTAAACACCTGGGAACTTAATTATAAGATTTAAAAGGCGAAAAATATTTGTGATTTACAGGATATTACCAATATCCTTGTTTCGTTAATAAACACTTCAGACGTTGATTAAATGTATTTTTTGTGCTAAAATCGCAGCTTTATTAGATTCAATTAATTTTTATATTTTATTAAAACAGACAAATTGGGGATATTTCCTGTTTAATTAAGCCGATCCCAATTTAATTTATCTAAATGTCCCTATTTTTTGGAAGTCGTCGTTTATCAAAATCAATGTAATTACGAAAGTTGCTCGTCATAAGAAATCTAAAAATAATATTGACTTCCCTCAGAAATTACTAGAAAAGCAAATCAATATTTAAAGTAATCCATTATTTAAGTATCAAACAACAGATTCGAGCAAACATAACGGAACCAAAATCTTTAGAGCTTTTCAAATAATTAATAAACGGATTTCAAAAAAAATTAACGGTTATCAGGATGGAAAAAAAAACAATAAATGTGAGACAACTTTTCTTCGTAATAAATTGCGTAATTATGTCGAAGCCTTACGCTATATACGTTCTGCGGTAAATACGGGAAACGGTTACCAAAACGGAAAAAAGTTGTCAAGAGTCATGCTAAGCTAGTTTGAAGTTCATTACCGGCTTCTTTGTGTTTACGTTGTATTACTTATTTCAAAGTTGATTTTTATACAGTTCAATAACATTGACAACCACTTTTTCTAATTAGGCGATTTTGACGAAATAGAACCTGAATTTTGGCAAAGCGCATCTCAACCTTTAATGGCGCTTTTAAAATTAGACGTTAATGAGAAAAAGCGTAAGATAGTGAGTAATTCAATAGTTAACAAGTTTGTAATCAACACTGGGCACGTTACTGAACAGGCCAAACAAGTAAAATGAATGTTGCTTGTCTTTTCCATGATGGGAAAAAACTGTTGTTTTCTTATTATGGTTTTATTGACGGATTCGTTTCAAATTAGAAATTTTCGTTTATTACAGCGTGTTCGTCGAATGTAAACGTTTAGGTTAATACAAGAGGAAGTTAAACAACCATTTTGTTATTTCCGCTTTCACACCTTTAGTTTGCTTAACGGGATAATCAATATTAATTTATGTTTACCACAAAATGAATTAATCGATATTGTTTTCACACGCGTTCTTTCGCATACCCTCAGATGCAATAAAATACGGAGAAATGATAAAATCATAACTAACGAGAATATTAATTAACCGTTTCCGTCGTTTTCTAATCTAATTTCACTTTCTGAGAATGTGCTTTTAAATAATGCCGCTAAACCACCATTTAGCCGAGTTAAATTACACATTGCATTTATTCCAGGTATAAAGATGGGAAACCTTATCCGTGGCATGGAACTCTTTCCCAGATGATTATTTATCCAGAAAGTGCAAACCAAACAATTTATACACAGAGTGTTGGATTGGAGGATTCCGGAAATTATACTTGTCTGCTAAGGAATGATTCTCTTGTTTATACTCATACCATCAACTTAAAAGTGTTTGGTAAGTCATTTTAAATTAATAAAATGTAAATTTAAACTTTCACAATTATCACACATAATTAAAATACTGTTTGGGTATAATTAAATCGTGTATTTTTTATTTATCTTTTATATAACTTTAAACGTTTCGATATCCTTTACAGTTATCGTCCTCAGTAAATGATTGTAACTTTAAGAATTAATTCAGCTGTGAAAACAAATTTATGAAATATTAAAACGCATATACAGGGTGTCTAAAAGGTGCGGAAAAAATGCTACCACAAATTCCTGCTGCTAAAATATGTCGATCTAACCCGACTTACCTCAGTACTAACTAAAGTGGTTGATTTCGGAGATAACAGAGTGTCAAAAGTTCAATTGGGATTTAGTTTTTCATAAATAATTTTGTAATAATTGATGTATTGTCACAATATTCGGCTGGAGGGTGGCTTGCGGGGTGGAAAATTAAAATCTGCTCTCATTTTCAATGCAAAATTTAGAGGGCGCCACCTGCGGTACTTTGCATACATTTATAACTTTTTTTGAGCAACAATGTATTTGACTTTTAAATAAAAATTCTTTTCTCGTACGTCTTTCCACTAAACAATGTATACCTGGTAACAGTTTTGCGCAACCGTTTCTGAGATATCTGGATTTAAAATTTTAATTTATTACTCAAGCTCACCATTGCATTACATTGAATTGCCACAGGAATAACATCAAAAATTACAATAACAGGTTAAATGTACTATAATTTTATTCTCGAGTAAAAACAAATAAATAAATAAACTTATCAACAACAAGCTTAACCAAAAAAAATGTTCAGAATGACCTCCATTTTCGTGTGTCCAAAGATTAATACGTCGTAAAAAATTAAATTGGACTCTAGAGCATTTATCATCATTTCTCAAAGCGTCTCCTTAATTCATCTTCTGTATGCACTGGCGTAGAATACACAACAGTTTTCACTTTTCCCGACAAGAAGTGATCCATCGGGGCCATGTCAGGGGATTGAGCTGGCTAATTTGCGGGTGCATTATTACCTATCCATCTATTTCGATACTGTTCGTTCAAATAATTACGTACGTTTAACGTAAAGATGGAGGCGGGCGTGTAAAGTTAGCACCCCGACAAAGAGTTGCAATAGTTCTGATTAGAGTTCTAGCTTCCGTTTAAAGAGTTTAGAAGTACTTTATAAAAAATAAACAGAGTTCCGCTAATTAACGGTTCCAAATTTTAATTTGAAAAATGGGGTGCTAACTTCACATCGAAAATCGAGATCCAGTAGTTCTGACTAGCTATTACTATATTTTGCCTGATATGAAAAATTTTTTTTTTTGAAAATTAAAAAAAAAAATTAAAAATTTTTGAAAATTCAATTTTGATATGCAATAGTTCCAATCGACTTTTGATGTTCTTTTATTCGTTCCTAAGAGTTCTCGCTAATTAAAAAATATTATAATCAAAAATGCTTAGAAAAAGAAAATGTTAACAAAAAATATTTTAAAGAGTTCTAATAGTTCTCGCAGCATATTTGGATAGTATTCGAAAAATTCTGAAAGAAATTCTAATGATCGAAACCGACCCGATTAATATTTATAGAATTATTCGACCTTAAAAAACCGCATTTTCTAAGTTTCTAATAGTTTCCAATTAGTTCTCGTGTAGTTATCGACATATACAATGCCTTTCCAAAGAGTTTCGATGCTAAAATTAATTATGTAATTTTTTTTAAAATGAATTTATCCGAAAAATGGGCCATTTTTTTCTAATTGTTAAAAAAATTATCTAATTAATTTTTGTTATCAGAACTCTTTGGAAAGACATTGTATATGTTTAGAACTATAGGAAAATTGTTTTAGACTAATCAGAACTCTTGAAAATGGTCCAGCAATCCGATCAATAATTAATGTGTTAAATTATAAATTTTGTTTTGAACAAATTTCAAAAGTAATAATTTTAATTAATGTGATACACAAAAAAATTTGAATTTAGCACCAAAGTTAAAGACTTAGAATCATTAAAAAACAATTTTTTTTTTCATGGAAGTTTTGAACTGTTTCAGTGAAAATAATTTTTCAATTATTAAATATACAGGGTGTCCGGTGAGGAACTGTACAAACTGAAATGGTATGTTCCTTGGGTCAATTTAAGTAAAAAAAGTCCCATAAACATAGGTCTGATTCGCAATAGTTACCCAGATACAAGCGTTTAAAGTTTATAAATGATCACATATTTTTTCAAAAGTAATTATTATTAGTCAACTGAAAAAACAAAACCGAAACAATCTGTCATTTATTCGTTTGTGTTCTAATAATGACAAAGTGGATTGTAGTAAATTAAGTGTAATTTAAATTTAAAATGCCTTTTCAATTTTTTAACGAAGAGTATGCTGACATCATTTACATTTATGGATTTTGTGATGGAAATGCGAGAGCTGTCGTTAGGGAATATGAACGAAGATTTCCCAACAGGAGGATTCCAAATCACCAAACCTTTTCTTCTGTGTTTCTACACGTTCGAACTCATGGTTCATTTCCATCAGTTTCAATAAGATCTGATCGTCCTGTGGAGTTAAATGTGAATGATCAAGAAAACATTCTACAGATGGTTGATCGGAGTCCAGGGTTGAGTGTTAGAAGAATTTCTTCTCGAACGGGAGTCCCCCGTATGTCAGTATGGCAAACATTACATGATGGGCTTTTGTATCCCTATCATACACAAAACGTTCAGCACCTTGAACCTGGAGATTTTGCTTTGCGGTTGAATTTCTGCCAGTGGCTACAAGAAAATCCACAACTAGTTCCATTCATTTTATTTAGTGACGAGGCGCAATTTACTAGAGATGGAGTGAACAATACACGCAATTCTCATTTGTGGTCAGATGAAAATCCACATCGTACAAGAGAAGCTAACTTTCAGCGCAGATTTTCTGTTAATGTATGGTGTGGTATGATTGACGATCAACTTATTGAACCTTTTTTGTTTGAGGAACGTCTTACAGGAGAAGCATATGCTAACTTTTTGCGGAATGAATTGCTACCGCTTTTGGAAGAAGTACCTTTACTAACAAGACTACAAATGTTTCTTCAACAAGATGGGGCTCCTCCTCATTTTAGTCGACAGGTGACAGAATATCTAAATGTTGCTTACCCTAATAGGTGGATTGGGCGTGGAGGTCCGCATGCTTGACCACCGAGATCGCCCGATCTCTCACACCTCTGGATTATTATTTGTGGGGTCATTTGAAAAGTTTAGTATACGAGGTAAAAGTTAATACCAGAGATGCACTAATACAGCGTATTCGGGATGCGTGTCAACAAATACGGAACAACCACCAGGTACTTCGAGCGGCTACTCTGTCCATTTTACATCGCAGCCGTCTTTGTATTAATACCGAAGGACGTCATTTTGAACATTTGAAGTGATTTTTTTATGTTTCTTTGTTTAAAATGTGTTTAGTAGTTCCATTTTCTGTTTTCAATAAAAATTAATTTTCAATAATGTGTGATCTTTTATAAACTTTAAACGCTTGTATTCGCACTTGCGAATCAGACCTATGTTTATGGGACTTTTTTACTTAAATTGACCCAAGGAACATACCATTTCAGGTTGTATAGTTCCTCACCGGACACCCTGTATATTATCGACGATAAATATTTTTAAGAGTTCCAATAGTTCTCGTGTAGTTCTCGACATGTACAATGCCTTTTCAAAGAGTTTCGATGTTAAAATTAATTATATAATTTTTTTTTAAATGAATTTGTCCGAAAAATGGGCTATTTTTTTACTGATTGTTTAAATAATTATCTTTTTTTTTTGTCATCGGAACTCTTTGGAAAGGCATTGTTTATGCTCATAACTATGCGAGAATTGTTTTAGAATAATCAGAACTCTTGAAAGTATCGATGAACAGTATTTTGAATTATTTTTCATGAAGTTTTGAGCTGTTTCAGTGTAAATAATCTTTCAATTATTAATTATATATCTTATGAAAATATCTGGTGTGGAACTCCACACGACCATCCAACTTACAAAATGGAAATTAAAAGAATTGAAATAATTTTAATAACGTTCTTCTTAGGATAATTATGCAATCTCTTTTATAATAAGTTCATTACGAAAATAGGCAACATTGTAAAAATAAAAACAATCTATGTCAAACAGACGTTTAAAACTTCATGTCCGACAAAGGTTAATAGACATCTAGATGCTAACTTAAAAAATTAAAAGAAATTAAATAATTTTAATTATAATTTTTACCTTTCAAATTAAATTTTAAATAAAAGTTGTTATGTTTGCGCAGATACACATTTCTAAAATATTTTGAGATATACAGGGTGTTCAGCCTAAGCGAGACAACATGAAGTTTACTTTTTTTATTAGAACACTCTGTTTATTTGTTTACCATCGAATTCAGCGTAAAATTCTGCATCTAGCCCTATCTTTTCTGAACATAGTAGAAGTTTCGTTTGCAGTTCGGGGTATTTTTTAGATAAGCATTAATTCAGTGATAAAAACTGTTTACTCGCACAAAGGATTTATCAACAGAAATTACCAGATAAAAGAGACATTGGAAAATGTGCTTTAACGATTTACCAGATCTGGCAGTGTAACTTTCGAAAAAAGCGAAAGGTTGAAGACTGCAATAACAGAGGACAACGGGATGACCGTAATGTTAAAAGTTACGGAATATCCTCATATCTCGACACGGGAAATAACAAAACAAACCGACATAGGTCCAAAAAACACCCCGAACCCCAAACGAAACTTTTACTATGTTCAGACATTTCAGCCACCCTTTACCTTCGTACCCACCAAATAAGTTTAGTTGCTCATCACTGATAACGTTTATTTGGCAGCATTTATAGTTCACCAATTTTCGTCAAATCCTCATATTTTTCGCTCCAGCTTAGCGACGTCGCAATTTATGGGAAAAGAAAAGATAGGGCTAGATGCAGAATTTTACGCTGCATTCGATGGTAAACAAATATACAGGGTGTCCTATTAAAAAAAAGTAAACTTCATGTTGTCTCGCTTAGGCTGAACACCCTGTATATCTCAAAATATTCTAGAAATGTGTATCTGCCCAAACATAACAACTTTTATTTAAAACATTTGTTTGTATTTTTGATCCTACGTAATTTATTGCACTTCCACGCAATAATGGTCCACCCTGTATGTATGACGGTCGATATTTTACCGAAGGCTGCGTCGTTCACAAATGTATGACAGCCTATGCTTTATAAACGGGGTTTTTGTACACTGGCCTTTCAGTGATGTTTAGGTATACTTGGCCTGAAAAAAAAACTAGGTTTTTTTGTACGGGAATGAGATAACTATATAATGTAATGAAACGCATTTATTGTTATATAAATGAAAATTGAAATCGGAAAATACTATTTTTTTTTAACTTAACTTAATTATCGTACAGCTTTAAACTAAAGAAAAATTTTTTATTTGAAACACTTGAAAACGTAAATTATTAAAAATAATAATAATAGTAATAATAACCATGCATATAAAATAAACTAAAATTTATTTATTATAAGTTTTTGTTATGAACGAATAAGTTCAAAAGTAAATATGTAATTAAAAATTATTATTAATTTTATTAAATACATAAATAAAAAGTTTAAGTCGAGTAGGATTTGAACCTACGACATCTACTTTGCTAGAGTACCGCGCTAACCATCTGCGCTATCAAGATATATATATATATATATATATATATATATATATATATATATATATATATATATATATATGATTGGGGCTTGTATTTCGATAGCGAAGGTGGTTAGCGCAGTACTCCAGCAAAGTACAGGTCGTAGGTTAAAATCCTACTCGAGGTAAACTTTTTATTTATATATGTAATAAAATTAATAAAAATTTTAATTACATATTTACTTTTGAACTTATTCGTTCATAACAAAAACTTATAATAATGTAAAATTAATCAAATTAATCAAATCCTACTCGAGGTAAACTTTTTATTTATGTATTTAATATAATTAAAAATTTATTTATATTTAGAATGAAAACACGGGATGCATATTTGTGGCTGCTCCGTGCATTTTTCACAAAAAGTATATATCATTTTGGCTTTTTTCCTGGCTACTTCACGACCCAGTTCGTTCTGCACTTTGGAGTAACAAAATACACATTTCCTTCGAAGTTTTTTACCACCATCATCTTTTCTTTCCAAAAGAATGTGTTGAGTCGGTTTTGGTAATTTGGCAGGGGTTGAATTTGCAAAAGGTCAGTTGCTAAACGTTCTCAAAACTGAGTAATTTTAAATTTTTCGTTTATTGCAAGTTTATACACGGTATGTGAGTTTACAACACCTGTACCGAATAATAGTTCAAGACCCAGTTTCCTATACCACTGTACAGCTTTTCGTAAAGTGGTAGCGTAAGATCCCAATTGATCGGGCAGGTCTATGCTGACGTTATCTTTATTATATGCTAGCAGAGCTATCGGTTTCTCTGTAGCTTTCTTGGAAGGTTTCCTTTTTGAAACTTGACTACTACGACCACCAACAAACTCTTCTGCAGCAACGGCGTTCCCCACTATTTCGTTTTGTGATTGACGCGAAGTTGAAGGCAGGTTTACATCCATAACTTCTTCCTATTCTATAACAGAAATGTTATTCGCCGGGTCTTGATCAACTGGATTGTAGTATTGCGACGTTGAAGGTTGGTTTAGATCTATAACTTCCTCATGTTTTATTATAAAAGCGTTATTTGAATTCGAAGGTGTAGCTTCGATTTCTTCTTGTTCTATTACGGAAGTGCTAGCTGGAGCTTCCTGAGCATCAGCATCATCAGCTTGGTTTTTAACTTTTTGAGGACGAATAACTGGCACTAAGATCGAAGTGTGTTCCGTAGAAAGTAATCTTACGTCGCGGGTGTCCTTCCACTTTAGGACTAATATGCCGTCTTTATCTTCTTTTGACACCATTTCGCCTCTTTTCAAGTTATGCTTCAGTACTTCTGATGGAATATCCTTTTTATTTGTTCTTAGAGTGCTTACAGTATATGTTTTTCTGGTTAGCAGCGTTTGGACAAGAGAATAATTGGTGCAAAAGTTGTCAATGAATAGCGTTCTTCCGTCATCTAACAGGCCATGTAATAACTCCATGCAAACATTTATTACTAACCCAACTTCTCTTTCGCCTATTGAGGACTTTCCGGAGTAAATTTTTAATGCCCACTTATACCCATTTGTGACACACAGCTTGAAGAGCTTAATCCCGTAGCGGTGGGCTTTATTGGGGATATATTGACGAAAGATCAGTCTTCCTCGCCACGGAACCAAAGTTTCGTCGATAACCACAGACTCGCCTGGAGTATAATGGTGCTGAAATGTTTTTTGGAAAAGGTCAACCAATGACTGTATTTTTCCTAATCGATTCCCTTTTCCAAGTGTCTCATTGTTACTGAAACGCAACACTGTTTATTCGTGAACTTTTGGTTTTCTTGGCGGAAGCAATTTTCTGCTGAGGAAATCTATTTGTTTCAGTAACAATTAGATTGATTACTTCATCAATTATTGAAAAAAAAATTCTAGTGCCGTTATGCCCTGGGGAAAGTCTTTTAGTAAACCACCTGTTCCCGTAAAGGAAAATTGTTTATGTCTTCCCATATACTCCGTCCAGTTTTTTGATAGGATAGGTGTATATATATCGTCATTTTTTCTTTCACTATCTACATCTTTCTCAATTTTTTCCCTCTGTAGGTCATTCAGGACTTCATTTATGACTTCCTCTTCATCTTCAGAAGATCTAAAACCTAATGACTTCAGGATCTACTAACGAGTCACCTGAACTAAAATCATCATCATCATCCTGGTCTACAGTTTCACCTAATCCTTTAAGTTCTGTTTGTGTTAAATGTCTTTTTCATTCTGTAATTTTTTTAGCACACTTTACATCTTTTTTCTACACGCAACAACTTTTGTACACGTTCAAAATGTTATTGGAATCCGTCAAAAGTTTTTTATAGATACTATTTTTTACACTTTTATGATCTGAAACAAAGAAACAAAGAATTTTAAAACTTGCACGTTTGCAAAATAAACAAAACTTTCGTTTCACGCTAAGCAGCCATTGCTTTTTGCTAGAAACGAAAAAAAATTAATGTCAAAAAATTAAAATTGTTTGTTTCTCTATCTATTCTTCTTTTCTTCTTCTGCAACTCTGGAAATATTATCTCTTCTATCCTGTAACAAAATGACAGCGTCATACATATATGAATGACGTGGCCTCACAGGGCCAGGTATTTGTATGACAGTAATTGACATTTAAAAAAAAACGCAAAAAACAGAAAAAATACAAAGTTTTGATCAAAATTGTGCAAAACAAACATAAATACGCCAGTAAACAAAAAAAAATACGTTGGCCGTGGACGATATTTTCACAATTCTGGCTTGGCAGTCAATGTGTTAATAGCGTTATTGCATATTCAAAATATTATTTTGTGTGGCAGCTTAAAGTCGAGTGCCATATTTCATTTTTGGGATATTAAAACTTCCATGTTCCTGTCTAATTTGGCGAGGTAACTTTTGTGGGTTGTTCCCTTTCAGAATAATCTATAATATATCTGCCGCGGCAGTGATGGTTGAGTTTCTATGAAATGCCTAATATATTGCGTAACATATTTCTCTGTTCTAGATTAGAAATATATATATATATATATATATATATATATATATATATATATATATATTATTGTTATACTTCTTTTAAATAGCACAAATACCTACGTACGTACTAAACGTTGGAAATGTCAAATAATAGCATAAAAAACATTCCTATGACACAAGCTATCACAGCCATTGCGATCATATTAAAAAGATGCATATGTATCTTGTAATTTATTATTAATTAAAACTTTTATAATCAGTTCTAAATAATCTGCAATTCTTGCAGTCACTACAAACTTATTTCAGTATCATAATGTAAGATTTTGGTTTCTTAATGACTTACAGGTTAATCGAATAAAAGAATTTAACTCATGTATAAAAAATCGCATAGGTCGTAGTGCAATTGTCACTTTGACAGCGGCAAATGCAATAGTGGTTTTTTCACTTATTTATCTTCTAATCAATTATCGCAGCATCCGTTCCCATGTACTGAGATACAAATGTGTTTAAATGCAAACTACACACATATTGAACTACATTGATTTGTGTTGATTAAGTTCAAATCTGTTTCCGTCAGCAATTTGACTCGAAAAACTGACACCCTAAAAATGCTAGGAAACATATTTTCATTAATCCTGTAACCGGGGCACCAGGTCTGAGAGAATGCGTAGGTCGAAGAACTGTCGAATTGTATTGGGCTGTTCGCCTAGCGAGTTGCGGCTCCATGTACCTTCGTAGCTTGTAACTCAGTACACCTTGTGCAAGCGGTGTAAGTAGACGTTTTAATTTTTAAAAGATACAGCCGAAAAAGTCTATGAGACCCGACGCCCCGGATTGCGACACTTTCTTTTATTAGAAAAAATATTAATTTTTGGTAAGTTCAACGTTATTTTTTATTTTTAGCTGTAAACATTTTTTATTATTATAGATAATGAGTTATGAAGTAGAGCAGGAAATGCTACGGCGGCTGTGGTAGGAAGTAGGGCCTGATGAAGAAGTAGATGACGCAGAGGAAGAACTTAGTTCTGAACCTAGAATTATTGAAGAAAGGGAAACTGACAGTGAACCAGATCAGGATTGTGATAAGGATGAACAAAATGAAGACGACGAAGATTCTTCCAGGGCTATCCCACGAGTATCAATGTTTATCGGTAAAGGCGGCATCACACGTTGGAAAAAACGTTGCCCTCTACTAAATCGGTAAGAACTAGAAAAGATAATATTAATGAAAATCTTCTAGAACAGTTTTGTATTTGTAACAGACGAAATATTGAATATTATCGTAACAAACATAAATCTTTTTATATCTGGGTTGTCAGCTGGCTATGAGAAAGGAGAGCTAAACCCACGTACATTTGCGAAATGAAAGCTTTTTTTGGTGTGTTATATCTACCCGGGATTATTAGAGGAAGTCGGCTAAATACCCGAGAGCTGTGGGACAAAGTGATACTTGGAGTTGAAAGATTTTGGCTCGTTATGTCCAAGGATCGTTTTCATTTATTGCTGAGATCTTTTAAGATTTGATACTTTTTAACAACACGGGAGGAAAGGAGAGCAATTGACAAATTAGCACCGATAAGAGAGGTATGTGACATTTTTGTAAATAATTGTCAAAAATCATATACAGTTGGCTAAATACAACGCTTGACGAGAAGCTCGAGGCTTTTAGGGGGCTATGCTCCTTTCTACAATATATACCGAATAAACCGAGCCGTTACGGAATAAAAATATTCCTACTAGTAGATTCAGCTACTTCTTATGCCTTAAATTGGGAGGTTTATGTTGGGCAACAGCCTGGAGGCCCTTACAAGCAATCAAATGACACTTGTACTTTTGTTGAAAGACTGATAAACCCTATTTCTGGAACGAATCGCAATCTAGAAAATAATTTCATGATCACAAATTAACATTCGTGGGTACAATGAAAAAAATAAGAGGAAACTTCCACTAGAATTTACAAATACTAGAGCTAGACAACCGTATCCTTCAGTATTTGGGTTTCAAGAGAACTATACAATTGTTTCCTACGTTCCTAAAAAGTACAAAAATGTAATTCTAATTTCGAGTTTACACCATGATAACCATATTGATGCATGTACAACCGAGAAGTATAAACCTGTTATTATTACATATTATAACAAAACAAAAAGCGGCGTGGATACTTTGGATTAACTAGGGGCAACCTACAATGTTGTTAGAAATACCAGAAGATGGCCTATGGTCATCTTTTATGCATTACTGAGCATGGCAGTAGTAAATTCCCAAATTATTTATGCGTGCAACAATAAAACCTACAAAATGCATCGAAGATTGTATCTGAGGGAAGTTGGATTAGCTCTAACTAAAGAACATTTACAACGGCGTTCATTGGTGAAAAATATTGGGTCCAACCGTAAGAGAGAGAGAAGGCAAGAGGTTGCTGGAACATCTTAACAAAGGCAAATGATCCGTCCCGGACAAAGAAAAAGATGTTACTTTTGTCATACAGATTCAAAAACAGATTATTTTGTAATAAATGTAAAAAATGTTTGTGTCCAAGCTATCTGGAAGCTTGGTGTTCCCAGTGCTCCCAACGTGGTGAAAATCAATAAAGACTGATGTTATATGAACAATATTTTTCTAAAAAATTTTTTTTAGTTTTGAAAGTTTAGAATTTGTTAATTTTTTAAGATGTCTTTTCCCTTTTTGCAGTGAACATTTTGGGTTATGAGTTGGTTCAAATGTTAAATTAAAAAATTTTTTTTGTACTCATCTCTTAAACCAAGGTCTATTTAATCTAGTTATATAGTATTTATGACAAAAAAAATCTTTGCAGTATAAATTAAAAAAAGTCTCTGAGACTCAGCGCCCCATCTCGTGTCACAATTCTTGGTGCCCCGGTTGCACGGTTAAACAACACAAATTTACTCGATAAAATACGAACCTCTTGTGCAATTATAAGTGAAAATTAAATTTTTGCAATGTTCTCATTGAGTTTTCTATACGAAACGAATATTCAACTTCTTTCCAGTAGATGTTATGATGACCACCACAATAAAAATTTTCAAAACATCTTTAAAAAATTGCAGGGCCGTATTGAAACAATTATAATTATATTAGGAGCTTGATGATGGCTGTTTGGGTACGAAACAAACACTCCAACCTAACTTAGTATATGTTATAGTAACCAAAATGAAATAAGTGATTTGTAAAGTTAAAAAAAATCCAGGTCCGTATTTGAAAAAATTAAGTTGTTGAATGTGGGAATCCGAAACGTCAGATGGATATGTAGATGACATGATATTAAAGGCAATAAAAAATGACAATGAAGTCTTTGTTTTTTGATTTTTTTTAACCCTTTGCGGCCTGAATTATGGGTTTAGCAAAAAAATAAATTTTGTTTGGGAAATTTTATTTATAAAGACGCACAAATGTGATTAATGAAAAAAACAATGTTTTTAAAACTCAAAAATATAGAAAAAAAGGTGGTCTACCGTAAGGATCACTAGGCCACAAGGTCATGTTACACCACACCATCGTGATGTAACTTGAAGCAATTTCTTTCCTTCTGCAGGCATAGTGGCACATTGCAACTTTGACACATAACATTAGAGCGATGCACATCTTTCTTTGTGCTGCAATAATTGCACCTCCTCTTGGTAGAAAAAACAAGCATGTGAGCATTTTTGTCGTACCGTTTCTCTGGTAACACTGTAATTTTATAGTTGTTCATAGGTTTGCTGCAAGAGGGTCTGCCTCTTCTTGGGGTTTTTGGTTTAGCACCAATAAGTCCTGTTGCTACAGAAAGTCGGAGTTGTTTTAGTGATACACAGGTACCCTGAGATTTTGCCTTGAAAATGATAAAAGTATTTACGACACATAAGTCCAGAAAATAAAAAAATACTCTGTGCCACCATTTCTGACTCTTTCTATCTACTTCATACAAAGACTTGAGCATATCTGCTTTGTCCACCCCTCCCATGTATCGGTTGTAGTCCTTTATGACTTGCGGGCAAGGAATTTGTATTACCTCAATCCTGTTATCAACTTTCTGTTTTCTGTTGGCCAGTTCAACGTTAGCTGTACTATGAAAATTAGACCCCATCAGAGCGGTTATCCTTCCATTTCAAACACATTATGCCATTTTTCAACATCCTGTAATCAATGTCTCCTTGCACCATATTTTTGTCACTTTCCAGTACAGGAAGGTGTTTTCTGTTTTGGCGCATTGTACCACATCCATAAATTTTTTCGTCTTGAAGCCGAATCAAGAGAGGTATCGAATTGAAATAGTTATCATAGAAAATTTTATAATTTTTTCCTACGAGATCTCTACTCAAGTCTGTCACTACACGTTCCCCTAAATTATTTTCGGTGAGATTCTCCCTTTTTCCCGTATAAATCTGGAATTGATGTACAAAACCCGTTGTACTATCAGCTCTTATCCATACCTTATATCCCCTTTTTATGGGCTTTTTTGGCATGTACTGTTTTATACTGGAGCGACCTTTAAATTTGATCATCGACTCATCTATACATTGATGTTGCCCTGGAGCCCATGATCGCTTGAACGTATCTGTTAGGCAATTCACTAGTGGTTGGACTTTATATAATTTATTGTAATCTGGTTCGCCCTTCTTGGGTTGAATCAAATTATCATTGACATGAAGATTTCCCAGCAGCCAGCTAAAGCGATCTCGCGACATGAGTGAACTTATGTATTCATCACGTATCTCTTGTATTGAAGACCAATAGTCTTTGTAGCTGGGAAGTTTCTTCAACCCCATCATAAGATTTATGCCAAGAAAAACTTTTACTTCTTCTTTTGTGGTTGGTGTGTAGGTTTTATTTGCTTGGGTGGCATAAAGATTAGTCTGGAGTAGTAACAATGCAACTAAATCTTCTGGAAACAATTGAAGAAATATTTCTAATGGTGTTTCACACTCAGAGATCGGTCCACTATGTTCTGAAAAATTCCGAACTGTTGGAGGGCTAAAGTTACGTCTCCAAACAATTTTTTCACGTGGATCTGGCACAAAATTGATAAAAGGCACATCTTCATCAAAATTATCTTCACCAGTGGTACCTGACGCGTCTTCATTCTCATCCAAAATTGAACGTATCTCTTCCTGATCTTGTTGCATAATAATATCTTCTTCAGTTATTGTGTGTTGGAAGTATGGGTCAATTTGGTATACCACGGCTTGTTCTTCTTCATCATCCGAAACAGAATCGCTGGCATCCGATTCAATATCAGAGGGAATTTCCTCAATTAGGCTATTGCAGTCATCGCCAGAGAGATTTTCTAAATTTTGTAATGTCCATTGTTTCTTTTCAATAAATTGACCAAATTTATCTGTAATCAATAGAAATATGACACCAACCCACCACCAATGCACAAGCAATAAAATGAAACTAACAAAATTATGTGGGAAATTGTCTCCGGTGAAGAAGGACAAGAGTGAGATCCTATTCGAACATGCAAAAATATTTTACTATAATAATATGGTGGTTCTAGCCGGGCCCATGTGGCCTAGTGGTTCCGACAGGAACCACCAAATGTTGACATCAACTGACTCTACATTTTTACTGGAATATTGAAACAGATACATTTAATTGATTCTAAGAACCATTAGTAATAAACAAAACTACTTACCGCTCATTTTATGCTAGGATTTATTAAATTATTAATACACAAACTAGTTCAGCACCAGACACTGAGTGACTCTGGCAAATAAGTGTCTGTTATTTCAAATAGACTCGCGTGATATTTAAAACTATTCTTGTTTTCAATAGACGGCGCCACTTGGTACATCGAACACGTGCCTCAACAGAAAACCACTCAGCCGCAAAATTAATAAAAATTCAAGGAAAGGTGGTATCATTAAGGAACCACTAGGCCGCAAAGGGTTAAATGGTTCTACAAAAAAATAAAAACAAAAATCCGAGAAATCATTTGTTTTCAATTATCTCAAAAACAAAGAAAATATTTGAAATCTTATCGCGTCTAATCATTGTTCCCTTAAATGCGCAACTGTGCCACAATTTAACCGTTTCTCTATCTTACTGTTTTCGAGATTCCAATGATATGCCTCGAATTTGGAACACACGGTACATAAAAGCATCAATAAACTTATTATTATTATTTATTATCTGCTTCAGTAAAGATAACGTCGCATCGTTTCCTATTAAACGAAATGCTAAATGGATTTACCTAAATTTAAAATAAAAATATGATAATGACGTCACAAACGGTCTCTTGAAACTTGAAACAGATTAAATGCACGTTAACAAGCATTATTTGGTTTGTTAAAAAAACTTACAGGTTACTTAGACAAAGACTTAGATATTAAATCACTTAATTATAAGTATATTTTTTTTAAATATTTTATACGAACATAAGAAAATGAAAAGTCAGTATATTTTACAGACCTGATAGTATATGCCTTTAATAAGTAATAATAATAAGACTGACCTGTCGCTGTCAAGATGATTTATTATTCTCTGATATTTTAGGACGTACTTTAATCAATGTAACGTCAGAACCGGGACAAAAAAGAGAGTTTTATAAATTACGAAAGATTTACTTAATTTATTAAACTAATTACATGCACGAAATGATGTATTTAAAGTAGGGACTGTCTCGAATGGTCGCTTTAACCCGAATCTTCACACCATATCCGGCGCTCATCCTGCATAGGGCAGGACGCACCATAAATACGTGAATTTTTAAAACATTCTGTGTATGAGTCCATGTGCTACTTTTTCTAGTTTCTGGAATAAATTATCTTGCTTATTGTGTACACCTTCAGTTGTTTAATTAAATTATAAATACATATCTTATCTGAAAGTTAATGTCGACTATTAATTTTGCATTGCATTACAAACAAAATTTAAGTAAAACGTTATCTTGCATCATTACTATCACTGTAAATTCTTTTGTTTGAAATGTTTGCTTAATTTGTAATCAATCAATCTCATAAATAGAACAACACTTCAAGGAATATTACTATTTCGGACCAAGTAAATAATAAACATTGTAAAAGGAACTTTGACTGAGTTCACATATTTCCAAGAACTAAAATCAATAACGGTAACAAAGCTTTTGGTTCATCTGTTCATTGTAACATAAAAATATGAATTGGGTATTAATAATGAAGTATTGAGGACATCGTTAAGCAAAAAGGGGGAACAAATTCGCAGAAATTTTTACTTGCACGCAATACTTAAGCAGGTGGTCGTTAATATTATTACATTTAATAAATATTTTTTTATATCAAAGAACAACAGTTGTAGCGATATATAATTACTCTGAAATTATAATTTCAATTAGTCGTTTACCAGAAAAAGCTGAAATAGATGTTTAACACCTAATATAGATACATGTGCAAATTTTATTTATATCTGAAGTGCGTGTGTGGTAAGAACACCTGCATAGAAATATTCTAAGTGTTAGCATAAAAGTTATTCCTACTCATATCCGGTGAACGAGATTTCACTTTCACAATTGCACAAATCATAATGCACTACTTGTTAAGTCTTCTAACGCCAACATCCAAAACGTGGGTGATTATCTCTTTCAAATTGTTGATCAGGTAGGTTTATGTGATTACATTATTTTCTCTTTTTAATTCAGTGGAATTTGCTGAGGTTAATGGTATGTGTAATTTGTTAATTATTTAAATTGTTTTTTTGTTGCATAATTGCTTTGCTTTGTATTTAGCCAAGATGAAACAATTCAAAATCAGTGATATGGAAATTGTCTTTTAATCAGGTCAGGTTATGTAAGTCGGACAGTTTATAATTAACTGTTTAACTATTCGCTGCTTGAGCAATACCATTAATACTGCTTTTTAAGTTGGAAAACATTAATATGAAGATGCTCTTGAAAAAGTTTACTGTAACATTTTTGAGGCCCCCCTCAAAATACATGTACCGGGTGGCCAACTAAGAACGGCCGTCGGCCATATCTCAGGAATGGATTATAATTTATAGCACAAGTTCCGGAAAAAAATTTTTTATAACAAAAGTGGCCTCGTTTTGTAAGAAACTTTGTAACAGCTCGATATTCAAATTTGTCCATTTTAAGACGTTACAACACAAACTGACAGATATTAGAACTAATAATGCTGCAATTTTTTTGTAAATTGTCAAACACCTTACCATGGCATACGTGATTTAAAATCAATAAAATGAAAAATTACATTAACATTGTAAATTGTCTAGTCCGGGAATATAAAAACGACCCCTCGTACCTCGATATAGCCTATACTAAGAAAACAGCAGATTAAAAGGTATGTGAAGATAGCCGTGTTATTTTGGAATAGCAGAATTAAACCATAAGTATAATTAAGCGCTCATTAGGCTCCTTTTTGCACCGTTGTAATAAAGTTTTTCGCCCTAATAGGAACGCAGGTATTACAAAAATTACATTTATACGGCCAAGTTCACCGAGCCGTGAATTTTTTTATAAATTAATTTCTTTTTGCGGAATAACTAGGCGCCCTTTAAGCGCCGTAAGGCGCCGTTGCAATAAGATTTTGCCCCCTTATAGGAAAAAAGCTATTACAAAGATACGTTAATACGGCCCATTTTACGGAACCGCGGATTTTGTTAAAAACTATTTTTTTCTTAGGCATCAATTAGACGCTTATTAAGCGCCGTCTTGCGCCATCAAAACAAAATTTTGCGCCCTAATAGGAAAAAAGTTATTATAAAAGTTGCGTTGATACGGCCAAGTTCACGGAACTGCGGATTTCATTAAAAACTAATTTTTTCTTAAGCATTAATTAGGCACTTATTAGGCGCCGTTGAAATCCAATTTTGCGCCCTAATAATAATTTTTTTTCGATACTCTACAAAGGATGGTATTGCTTTTTTCATCTTTTTTAAATATATTAACCCTGATTGCCCGGTTCGCTTTCAAATGATCATATATCTGTATTTTATTGACTCCCTTTTATAAACGTATTTAAAGTAGATTAAATTTTTTGAACTTTTGAAGTTAGTAATACTACTAAACACCACACAATAGAATCTATGGCCTAGGGAAGTGCTTAAATCAGAAGAACTATGTAATACTACAGCGGTACTGGGTAGCACCATCAATTCTGCGATAGGGACAAAAATTATTACTTCGTCTCTGCAAATTACGGAAGATAGGACCTTTGATTAAAAAACATTGCAAATTCACACTATACATCAAAAGATGACAAGAATGCGAAAAATTCTTTTTAACCAATGTAACTCTTTTTTCAATGCCATTATAACGTTCTATGGCGTCACTTCGATTACATATGGTAAAATAATGACCCATACCTCCTTTGGCAATTGGGGAGGAGATGAACATAATAGCAGCTCTAAATTGGTAGTGAATATTTTGAAGTTTATTATGCGTGGAATATCAGCTAATCTTATACCAAACGTTCCGTTTAAACCAATAAAAATGTTTGGACTCACGTTTATAGTGTGTATCATTAAGCTCCCACAATTACATTTTGTGGTTCTTAGTAAAGTACCTTCTATATTTCTTTCAATTACGTTTACGATAAAATTATTCAAATTAATTAACATAAATGGCAATACTTTTGCATCCTGCCGACCACAATCTTCATAGGTTCTATTTTCTGTTGCACTGTATAACTGCGAACCAAATTTTTCAACGACGTATGTAACATTACAACTTTTGTGCGATTATATCTTTGGCAATTACTAAGATATCAAACGTTTCCATCAATTTTATGCCATCACATAGTGCGCTTGCTAATGCTTGAATAAAAGCAAGTGTTTCTTAAAAAATACCGTACATTGTTCAACACATGGGGATGAGTTTAATTCACTATATTCCCATTTTTTATTAAACTGATTTCAACACTTTTATTATAAGTAACGTATTGGATTTCCTTGCTTGGTGTTTCATAGATCGTTCGTTTTAACTTTTTTCTTGTGGCGTTCTTATTCCTCCAGTTTTCCGCTGTGTTTAGTTCTGAAAGAGAATTTATTTGTTAACTGTCATATATCATTAAAGAGTTTTTTTTAAATTGCATTACGTTGATCAAAATATCTAACTATACTCCGTTCCATCTAAGATTAAAGCAAAAGGAAGAATGGAAACAATTTCACCTTCATTTTAATTGGTTAATTAGCTAATCTTGTTTATGTAACTAAAAGTAAGTAATAAATAAAAAATGTTATCAGATTATTATCCATATAATAATAATTTAGCTTAACCCTGTCTTGTACCAAAGCAACATCTAATTTATTCTTATTTGGAATTTACTGTACATGCACTAATGACGAGGGGTTGTATCACAATTTAGAATGATTCCGACACCACGGTGTAGTTTTCTAAAAAAATCTATTTCAATTCTTACATTGAAAGGCTTGTCTGGCCTTTTTCTCTTTCCTTGTGAGCCAAAATAAGGAATTACAAAATATGATTTGTGAAAGATCAATCATAGCGTTCATCAATTATATTTTGTTCAGCAAAAGGATTATGGAGATATTATTGAGATTTTGTATTGAAAACAAATAAATGGAATCTGCGACTAGAGGCGCTTGCAATTAGCTAATGCTATATGAGTATGAGTATGAGTGTGAAAAAAGTATAGTGTTAATGATAAGTTTGTTACAAAGTTTTTTTATAACTTACCGTATGTTTGTATGTTGCAGTCTTCTGTTTCTTGATTTATAACATCTTCTGAAAGAAAGTCAGGTTTCGGTAAGTATTATAGATAAGTAAGGCATACTTTACCCAGCGAATACTGGACGGTATTGGCAATAGCGGAGTTCACTTCACAAGTATTTGTATCTAAATAAATGTAGGATCTTCATTTTCTGCCAATTTTAACATGCCACCTATGCTTTTTATGTGTTGAATCAGAAATTTATTCACATTCAGCGGAAGTTCGTTGTATCCAAAAGTAACCTGTTTCACGTCTTTAAAATAACTTTCAACGATTGCTGAAGAACCCGTGTAACCACCGTAACCAAATTTTGTAACCATTAAAGCAGACCATAACATTATAGAATTTAAAAATTTTAAGAAGTTCTTAAACGGTAATATATATTAGTAATTTGGATCATCAGAGATAGCATTTACCATTTCACTGCTTTGAAAATCCAGGCTTTGGATCCATGTTTTTAAACAATTTGGTGTTTCATCGTAACAGACTTCCATGTCTTTCCAATTTGCATCATCTTTATCATGTTCAAACACTACTTCTTCAAAAGCATTTAATTTTTTCAAATTATCTATTGCCGTTTGTATTGGAGTGAGTTTCCCCAAATGTGCTCCACTGTAAATACTTTGACTACATATTAGTAGGTTTAAAACAATTTTTTGTGCTTGTGCTAAATTGTCACACTTAATAAGTTGTCCCAAAGCTCTGAAGTAAAACCCTTTCTGAAGCTTGTCTTGTTTCTTTAGACAGTCCCTCAGTGTTATACTTTTCATTATGAGCATAATCTATTCTTAAGAATACTTTTGGTGGAGCTGTATTATTGACGATGCTGTTGAAACATATTTCTTCATTAGTAAGTAACCCATCGCGCGCGCTAATCCTTCAAGTAAAGCCGCCGAATGGTCACATACAATCGTTTTTGGCATCGAAGCGCATCGTCTTAACCACTCATTTAACCATGTTGCGGGCTCTGCTTCACCATATCGCATTCTTTTATTAGCATATTCACGTCTCCAGTTGGTAGTAGTTCAAATCCGAATCAACTTCGTCAGGAAGATCATATTTTAAAAATCTCTTCGACAAAGAGGAAGGTTTGTAATCTGCGTCGAGTGTATTTTAACGTCTATCGGTGCAGAGGGTTTATTAATTATTTCAAACCTGAACCAGTTATTGTAATCTTTACAATATGCATCCGCTGCCAAAAATACTCTACCACAATCGGATATGACATATCTCTTGAACATTATACAACATTTAACATGTGTGTTGGCTTCTTTAAATGTTTTAAAGAAAATATTCGTCCAATTAGAACGCAATTTATTCTTAGAGTCTAGAATATTATTCCAGTCTTGAAACTTGAGTAGCATATATGTATTGCAACAATAATGGTCCAAAATGTTGTCTTCACTTTCAGAGTTACTTGTGAGACCCCCTTCATTCTCAAGGATTATTTCTTCAGTTGCAGTTGACTGCATCCCAAGGATATATTCTTGACTATTGCCGCGGTTCTTTTTGACGTAGGTATAAAATACATTAGCAGACGTATCTCCAGGGTACTTCTCAATAAGAATCTTCCACACAGTGTCAGACTTTTTACATACACCTTTTAGTATGTCATGTTATATGAAACTAGTAATTTGTTGATAATTTCAATGTTCACGTGTCGCGGTTTACCCTTACCGCCAGCCATTTAAAAAAATTTCAAATTAATAAAAACTTAAAGCACATGAAATTTATGTAACTAATAGAAGTGACAATAAAGTTTTGAAACTGAGTATTTGTTTGCAAAGTTAGTAATTTAACTGTATAAAGCTTCAATGGCGGCTGCAACATTTTCTTTAGACAGTAGGTTTCCGTTTACTTTTTCTCTTACCTTATCATAATTACAAGAAATATCAAAATGATATTTGGATTGAAAAAATGTTAATTCAACAATAAGAGCTTCGCCTTATTATCTAACGAAGATCAATTTCAGCATTCATCATTCCCCGTACGTGTTTATTTAAGAGAAACTGCCGCCATACATTCAATGTGTAATAGCTGTATAGATAAAGTTATCTTTAGTAACAGTTTTATTTTATAAAATATCTGTCGTTTGATTTGAAGTTCATATACGTAAGGGAAGATGTAACCAAAATTACTTAATAACAAAGCATTCATTTTTTTTTTAATTCCTGCATCCGTGAAGTTGGTAGTGCCAATTAAACGTTTGTAGGTTTTTTCACTAGAACGTGATCTTTGTAATAACTTTTTTCCTATTAAGGCGCAAAATTTTGTTTTGATGGCGCAAGACGGCGCTTAATAAGCTGCTAATTAATGACTAAGAAAAAATAGTTTTTAACAAAATCCGCGGTTCCGTGAAATCGGCCGTATTAAGGCATCTTTGTAATAACTTTTTTCCTATAAGGGCGCAAAATCTTATTGCAACGGCGCCTTACAGCGCTTAAAGGGCGCCCAGTTATTCCGCAAAAAGAAATTAATTTATAAAAAATTTCACGGCTCGGTGAACTTGGCCGTATAAATGCAATTTTTGTAATACCTGCTTTCCTATTAGGACGCAAAACTTTATTACAACGGTGCAAAATGGCGCCTAATGGGCGCTTAATTATACATATGGTTTAATACTGCTATTCCAAAATAACACGGCTATCTTCACACACCTCAGATTAAACGAGAGATTTTACTCCAGTGCTCATACTGTACCGGTGGCCAACTAAGAACGGCCGTCGGCCATATCTCAGGAATGGATTATAGCACAGGTTCGGGAAAAAAAATTTTATAACAAAAGTGTCCTTGAGAAACGTCTGGAAATTATTTTCAGAATTGTAGGTCCACCGCTAGAGGGCGTATTTGACAGTTAAAATTTTAAAAAGCAAAATTTTTCAAAATTTACTCAATTAAGGGGCATATTAAATATTATAATCAGATTCTGCATATTTTTTATTTGACAAGTTTTAGTCTATCTCTTCAAATAAGGGTTGGGGGAGAGTGGGAACCTTGTTACGAAAAAACGCCTTTAATTCAGGTTCTGCTTGCCCGATTTTAATAAACTTGATGTTGTTTGAAAGAGCTTTTGTTAAACAATACAAAATTTGTAATTTGAAGCAATCTGATTAATAACATAAATGCTAGAGGGCGCTGTTTAATATTTTTTTAATATTGTGTTTTCTCTTTACAATTTTAAATGGAAGCATAAAAATTTAAGTAGGTCTTTAAAAAGTAGACTAAATTAGTAATAAAACAGTGAAAACTGCAAGTCGATATCTTTTTCCTATCCTGAGATATCGTAAGAAACAGGTAAATGGCGGGAATTGTTCTTCCAACGTCTAGTAGGCTAGTTCGCGTTAACGGAAATTATTAAATTTAGCCTGGACGAAAAGATCTTACATTGGTATGAAGTAATTTAAACTGTTATACTAATGTTATGGTTGCCGCTAGATTACCTAAATGTAGTGCTGTCGCTACTAACAATGAGAACAAATTATAAAATAATAATGTGATAAATCTAACAATTAAATCTTAAATAAATAACTACATAATTAGTGTCGCCCTAGATGTTCGAAATGTCGTCCATCATTTTCAATGCATGAAATCAATCGCTGACGGGTGGAGAGAACAGCAGTTTCAATTTCTGCCCTTGAAATACTTCGTATTGTTTGTCGTATTCTTTCAATCATGTCACCTCTTGTTGTGGGTCTATCGGCATAAACGAGATCTTTTATTCGCCCCCACAAATAAAAATCTAAACAAGTTAGATCTGGAGATCGTGGTGGCCAAATAAATAAACTTCCACGTCCTATCCACCTTTCAGGGCATGATTGATCTAAGAAATACCGAACATCTCTAGAATAATGTGCCGGGCACCCATCATATTGCAAGAGCATGTCACGACGAGTGGCCAAGGGTACGTCTTCTAAAAGAAGTGGCAATTCGTTGCTTAAAAAATCTAAATATCTTTCTCCATTAAGTCTCATTAAAAAAAAAGGCCCAATTATTTCTCCACCTAGAATCCCGCACCACACATTTACAGACCAACGACCCTGATGTTGGACCTGCATCCAGTGGGGATTCGTTTCAGACCAGTAGTGCATATTATGCCGATTTACACTACCATCACTATGAAAAGTAGCCTCATCTGTCCACATAATTCGTGAAAGTATTTCAGGATCGTCGTGTATCATATTTGAGAGCCAGTTGCAAAAACCCAACCTGGTATCGAAATCTTGAGCATTCAAACTATGGTGATATGGGTGCAATCTAAAGTAGTATATATTATAAAGTAATCAGATCAATAAGACACATTGAAGTCCTTCGTTGTTAGTAAACGAAAAAGGACTTTAGGTGCTTTAACTCTCGTAATGCTATTACGAATTTTTTTCGTCCGGCCTCTCATTTTTTATTATTGGTACCTTTTTACTTTACTTTGCCTCACTTAATTATCATGTTGTTAGTTAAAATCTATTCACATAGCATAAGATAATTTCATTAAATAATTTGGTGTTTTATTGAAACTGGACATAAAATGGCGGCAAATACATTAGTCATGTTGTCACAAGTTAACTTTGATGTAATGACATTTTCGGTATGATAAAAATGAGAAACATATAACGACAAACGAAAAAAATTAAAACATGGTTATCATTATAATACCGAATAAAACATGCATTAATAAATAAGTAGTCACCTGTGTTCTCTTAAAATATTTTGGACGGTGGTTCGACATATACCCAAGTCCTCTAGCTATAGCTCTGGTGCTTGAATGAGTGTTAACATTTACATAAGCTAAAACATCAATAACATTTTCCTCTGTTCTACATCTGCGTTGTCTTCGGTACACAGGAAGATTCACATTTCCAGTAGTACGCACACGGTGTGCGAGTCGGAGAAAAACTCTTCTGCTATGATGCCGTCTGTTTGGGTACTGCAGTGCATACACTCTAGCAGCAACGTTTGCATTTCTCATACATTCAAAATAAACTGCCAACATATCAAATGCTTCTTCATTTGTAAGAATCATTTTGCTACGAAAAGATAAAGAAAGTCTATTAAAAGCAACACGATGAATAATTTTTGACATATGCGTGAAAATCATAGCTTGCTTGTTTTCAACAGGGAATTTATTTTATATCTTACATGGCCCTCCTTACTAATTTTGTTGTCATCAGTAAATCGTAATTCATATTTTAAACTGTATTTTTCTTGTTGCTGGGTAAATATCGATTTTTATTGATATTTTATGCTTTTGATTTACTAACACATCGCTTGAAAACAAATATAACATTCTTATGTAATTAAAAAAAATGTTACATTTATCACATTATAATTTTATAATTTGTTCTCATTGTTAGTAGCGACAGCACTACATTTAGGTAATCTAGCGGCAACCATAACATTAGTATGATAACAATTTAAATTACTGCAGACCAATGTAAGATCTTTTCATCCAGGCTAAATTTAATAATTTCGGTTAACGCGAACTAGCCTACTAGACGTTGGAAGAACAATTCCCGCCATTTACCTGTTTCTTACGATGTCTCAGGATAGGAAAAAGATATCGACTTGCAGTTTTCACTGTTTTATTACTAATTTAGTCTACTTTTAAAGACCTACTTAAATTTTTATGCTTCCATTTAACATTGTAAAGAGAAAACACAATATTAAAAAAATATTAAACAGCGCCCTCTAGCATTTATGTTATTAATCAGATTGCTTCAAATTTACAAATTTTCTATTGTATAACAAAAGCTCTTTTAAACAACATCAAGTTTATTAAAATCAGTCAAGCAGAACCTGAATTAAAGGCGTTTTTTCGTAACAAGGTTCCCACTCTCCCCCAACCCTCATTTGAAAAGATAGACTAAAACTGATCAAATAAAAAATATGCAGAATTTGTCGAGGAATCTGATTATAATATTTAATATGCCCCTTAATTGAGCAAATTTTGAAAAATTTTGCTTTTTAAAATTTTAACTGTCAAATACGCCCTCTAGCGGTGGACCTACAGTTCTGAAAATAATTTCCAGGCGTTTCTCGAGGCCACTTTTGTTATAAAAATTTTTTTCCCGAACCTGTGCTATAATCCATTCCTGAGATATGGCCGACGGCCGTTCTTAGTTGGCCACCCGGTACAGTATGAGCACTGGAGTAAAATCTCTCGTTTAATCCGCTGTTTTCTTAGTATAGGATATACGAGGTACGAGGGGTCGTTTTTATATTCCTGGACTAGACATTTTACAATGTTAATGTAATTTTTCATTTTATTGATTTTAAATCACATATGCCATGGTAAGGTGTTTGACAATTTACAAAAAAATTGCAACATTATTAGTTCTAATATCTGTCAGTTTGTGTTGTAACGTCTCAAAATGGACAAACTTGAATATCGAGTTGTTATAAAGTTTCTTACAAAACAAGGAAAATCTCCAAAAATTATTCGTGAAGAACTGTTGATTATATACGGGGATAATTGCCCTTCCAAGTAGACTATTTGTGAATGGTCAAAATTGTTTAAACATGGCCGAGAATCACTAGATGATGATCCCCGTCCAGGTCGACCTGTTGACATGATCACTTCGGGTGTTATTGAAAAAACCATGTGTTTGGCATTGGAAGATGCAAGATTAAAAAAGCGTCTTTATTAGGAGTTTCAGAAACCACTGTTTTCAGAATTTTACATGATTACCTTGGTATGACAAAGATCAGTGTGAGATGGGTTCTACGAATGCTTACGCCTTTTTAAATGCTTACTCTAATGGAGTAGTATGAAGAATTTTTGGCGCTTTCTGGGGGCAAACCATATTTAATTATCAATCGACTTATCACTGGAGATGAAACTTGGGTCCATCATTTTGATCCTGAGGCAACACAAGAGTCGATGCAGTGGCATATTAAGGGTTCCAATCCTCCCAAAAAGTTTAAAGTCGCCCCTTCTACAGGAAAAATAATGGCAACTGTTTTTTGGGATTACCAAGAAATTTTAATGATTGATTATCTGAAAAAGGGTGGTACAATCACAGGAGAGTATTATGTAAGCTTAATGCATCGCCTCAGAGATGTTATTAAAGTGAAAAGACGCGGAAAACTAACGCAGTGTCCTGCTGCTTCATGATAATGCACCAGCCCATAAGTCAAGCTGCCGTTGCTAAATGTGGCTTTGTAGAAATTGATTATCCAAATTATTGCCCCCAGTGACTATTTAGTTTCCAGATCTCAAAATAACACTAAGGGGAAGAATATTTAGGGACGATGATGGACTTATAGCGGCTGTTGAAAGCCATTTTGCGAGCAAACCAAAAGAATATTTTCATAATGAGTTAAAGATGTTATTGAAAAGATGTAATACTTGTATTGAAAAGCAAGGGACCTATATTGAAAAATAAATTTCTGTTGCTGTTCTAATGTACTCTTATCATACCTAGCCGAGAATATAAAAACGACCCTCGCATAACCAAATGAAGACTATACCATCTTGTAGAAGACATTTTAGGGGCATAGGAAATGGGAATCTATAATGGCGGGTATCGACAATGCGCCGCTGCTCGCATCGAGCATGCCTCGCCACATCCGCCTCAGACTGAGGCATTCATTGTTCCATTCTACTAACCTCTAATGCTCAAGGCGAACAGACGAACCACCAAAAGGGACGCATGGATTGAAACTAGTAATTAACATGGCACGACGAAATGTGTAAATTACTGCCGCTGCATATATTGTGATGGCAATTGTTTAAAAAAAATAAACGAAAGCGACGTAAACCACGGTGGTGGTACTCCAATTAATTGCTTGTCTTACATGGACTTTCCTGACAATAATTAAAAGATTAGAATAGTCTGATATTTAATTACTCGCAAACCTCAAATCTGATGAAACGAAGTGGCCGTCTAGTGGTAGGCACGTTGTGCTATTTGACTGAGATAGGCTGGATGAGGATAAGTGGGGCAGTTAAAAAAAATGAAACTACTCAAATTAAAATTAACGAGCTTTGCGCAATGATGGTTCAACCCGTTAATGTACTATTGTGGGAAAGAACCACCAATAAAACCCACTTTATTCATAAATAAATAATTGTACAAGTACATTAATAAATCAAATAACACAAAAAACAATGAGAGGGTTAAATATACAGGGTGAGTCAAGACTGACGCGACGGAGTTTTAAGAGAAAACTAGATATATTTTTTTTATTTTTGTGGCTGGGGCATTGTGTAGGTCCATTAAGGCTACATTTTTAAAATAATTTCAAATATACAGGATGCTTCAAAAAAGAGTAGCATATCAAAGTTATGTTTTTTTAAATGAAATGCCCTGTATTTTATCACATTTTTTAATTAAGTATGAAAAATAAGATGGACTTTCGTTAGGTTTCCCTATATCCAAATACACAGCGTTTCGATTTATTTTGATTTTTCTGAAATTACAAGATTTTGGAAAAAATGTTACTAAACGAAACTAATTTTTGTCAAAACTGCTTCGGGATCTCTGTTTCGTTGATTTATTTGGCAATTTGATTGCAAAAATACTATACTGGGTGTTCAGATTGTTCGGTTGTATTATTAATACATTCAAACTATAATATCTTCCTTATCTCAAATGGAATACCCTGTATATTTTAGATCTGTCATGTGACCAATTCAATGATATTCCAAAAATGTAGCCTTAATGAACCTACACAATGTTCCAACCACAAAAATAAAAATATATCAGTTTTCTCTTAAAACTCCGTCGCGTCAGTCGTGACTCACCCTGTATAACAACACCATTAAATCAGGTTCAAGTGCGTACAAAATGATAGCATTAAGAGAAAAATAAGTAAAAATCAGCTTAGTTACACATAAACACAAAAAAACTCATATAGTCACACCCATAATTTTGTCATAAATAATCAGAATAAAATCGTAACACCAAACATGTGGCCCTTGCAGACCAATCATGCCGGTTTTTACGTAAATAAGCACATAAAACAATAAGGCAAATTACGGTACATATAAAATACAGCAACAGTAAAATCGCACAGGTGATAATAACGTAAAGGCAAGGACAAAAAAAAATAGACAAGGAATTTACACGTACACAATTGTTTAGTGACTATTAAAGCACAAAATATATACGTCATTACAATAAATTACATATAAAGAGAAATTAGTAGTTTTAACCGTTATGTATTTACATAACTTTTTGCGAAAACGATCTGCATCAAATCTTCTTTACACACCGAGTGGATTAATTGGTAGAAAGGAAAATGGGCAATTTATTCCGGGAAGATGAAAAATGAACAAGAATCTGGTGGCCTACTACCACTTGGACACACACCAAGAATAGCACGCCTCACATCCAAAAACATAGGATCACATCTGGCTCAACATTTTGCCACAAACGACGCAATTCCATGGCAATATAACTATTAGGTAACAAAATTAATGTATTTCTCCGGTTATATAGGTGTTTTGAAAGGGACAGTTTTCACCCCTTTGCATTATTACCCCTAAAGATAATAAATTGTTGATACCCAAAAAACTACTATGATATCGACGTCTTTCAACGATTTTTATAATAAAAAATACTCTGAGAAATAAATTCGTATTTCTTATTAAAATAAGAAATACTTTGTCAGATGAAAACTTATTTGCTTCAATTGAATTTTTGCACGACGCAAATATTAGTACCTAACCTAATTATAATAAATCTATCTGTAAAAATATTTAGAATGCGTTATTAACAGTGAATAAAATACATACATGATCCAGTAACCTGACTTTTCTTTGCTCTCGACTTTACCCGACTGTACGAACCTATAAGAGATGTCATCTTCTTTTTCAAGTCGTTAAGAGGAGCAATAGGTATTTCGCGCCACAGATCTTCTTTTCTGTTTGTTATTGTAGTAATCAGGATGTTTAGAATAAACGATGTCGTTCATATAATTTAAATAATTTGGTGGATTGTTTCATTATCCATGATCGATAAATCGAGGATGTATACTACGAGGCAACAAACACCTGTCTCCACGCATTAAACAGCCCGTAGTGAGACGCCTTTGAGCACGACCGTTTTACCGACAAACTCGTGACTCGAGTCACACAGTGCGACGCGAGCGGCGCGTAGCGAGCCATCTAGGTATCAACATCCCGAGCATGCGCACTGAGGCATTCGAAGCGAGCCGCCGCGCAATGCCGGTACTAGCCTTAACATTCTTTAATACGACCGCACTTTAAAAACGAACGGTTAAACACGTCTGAAAACTGCGTTTTCGTAGTTACAAGTTATAATGCTGATTGTTTGCAGGTCACCTATATCAGTTTTTGTGTATCTCTATTCCTTCATATACCTACTTTACCTGCAAATTGCTTAAAATCTGTTCACCCTGTACAACAAAATACTATACGAAGTATAGTACAGGGAAAAATTCGACCTCAAGATTTTGACGGATCTTCACGTTTTCAGGGTTTCTGAATCCATTTTGACCATGTTTGGCATGCCATCTGTGTATGTGTCTGTATGTAAACAGGACAGTGGTCAGACCGTTTGATCTGGAATCATGAAATTTGGCATACGCCCGTTATAGTGAAATCCTAAATTTTCCATGTTACCTAGAAAAGAAGTTATGGATTATTTGGATTTTAAATTATCGATTGCGCTGGTACTGAAAAATCAAGAAGAAAGCGACATGGACATTTATGATTCCGACGAAGAAAATGGTGCAGCTGGAGGTATCCTGCAAAGTGTACTTATGTTGTAGCTTGGAAAGAAATTGTTTTTTAATTGCATATTGATTAACTTTCTGTATGAATATAAACCCAAAGTATCATCTATGATACCTCAAATTTTGAAAAAGCCAAAGGTCCAAAAAAAAGCTAAAAACTTTTTTGCTTCTTATAGCCCGCTTAGTAAGAAAAACTGCGTAAGTCATAATATTAGCTGCTTGGGTCTGAAGAGGCTATTAATTTTACAAAAAATAAATAACTTTTGAATGAAATAAGATAATGTACTACTAAAGTCCTTTATGACTATAAACAGTATAGGGTGGTTCATTTTCGACGTTTTCCTAAGGGAAGTACGCTTTCTATTACAGATAGACAAAAAGTAATATGGGGTCCTTGTGTTCGATTTTGGTGTTAATTGAGATCCAATAGTCATAATCAAGATATCTATGACCGTTATTGCGCAATAAGCCAAAATTGAAAAAAATGGCGATTGTGAAAAACTTGAATAACTTTTTTATTTCTAAATGTATCGACAAACTGTAAAAACATTCTTAAGGCAGTTTTTTAAGTAGAATCCGTTAGTGCGTTCACTTTTTTAATACCTCCTTAATTTAAAAAAGATATGACATTTTTCAATGACATTTTTTTTGTGCTTTTCAAAAATATATAACACTTCTACGCTATTTTAATAAGTAATTAGTTTTTTTAAGTTTTTCTTATTTAAGTTTTATATTAAGAATACACAGTAGGCATAGGAAGCTGAGATTTATTTAAATAAAAACGAATGATACCTATACGTCAGATAATAAATTAAAAATTATAAGTGTGCAACAAAGTGATCTTGGAATTTAGTTATTAACATACCTAATTATACAAATTCAGAAAAATTTTGCATATTAAATGTGTTTTATATTATCCGAAGGTGATAAGAATGTGGCATCGGAATTATATTTACAACATTTTCCTGAAAGGCAGCGGCCAAATAAAAATATTTTTGAACGGTATAGTTAATAGAAATTAATATTTTTGCTAGCTCAAAACAATATCTTAATTAATTTTAGGTTACAGAAAAAAAGTTTAAACGAAATTCTGAAGAAAATTCAATGGTCGTCTTAGGACAAGTCGAAGCAGAGCCAACAACTTCATCTAGACAAATGGTTAATCTAGGCGTGTCTCGAAGCAAAGCCCTTCGAATTTTAAAGAAACAAATAACATTGCTATAGATTTCGGAAAGAACATTTTTTGACTATAGACGACAGAAGGAGGCGTACTGAGTTTTGTAACTGGTATAGTCAGTGCCAAAATATACCTAATTTTTCAAACTCTTTTGCATGGTCAGACGAGGCGCATATCAGTAGTGGTGATATTCTTAATAATCACAATTACCTTACTGGGTAGATACTAAAGCTCATGCCAGTGTTGTCCGCAGAAGGCTAGGGAATAAATGTATGATGCTGCATTAAAAACGGACGTTTTTATTATCACATGTATGTAGGAACATTAAACTCAATGAAATATCTCGATATTCTACGAATTCATTTGGAGGAATTTCTATAGAGTCTTCCTTTAGCACACTATTGCAATGTCATATTTTAGCAAGACGGAGCTTCCGCACATAATTCCCATGTAATTAGTGACTATTTAAATTTACGTTTTCCTAATAGCTGGATGGGAACGACAGCACCAATTTTGTGGCCAACTCGTTCACCCGATCTTTCGCCTCTAGATTTCTTTTTATGGGGTTTTTTTGAAAAACAGTATATAAGGTGAGGCATCTAAGCTCCGTCGGTTTGTATACGAAAAATGGTAAAATATTTTTGAAATATTTTTTTTAATTATCGTGTAGGTTCATTAGGAGCACGCTTTAAAATTATTTTCGAATATGCAGGGTGGTCCATAAAAACTAAAATTTAAATGGAACACCCTATATATGATTGCATATTTCGATTCTGTGGACTAAATAAAGGTCACTTACTGTGATAGTCCCTATACCTAACTCCACCTGTTGATATATTTCATTATTTGTGAGAATGTAGATCGAAATTCAAAAGAACTTTCTGTTTTACGTACTCGAGGAATTTTTTCAAATGTTTTCATTGTTTACTGAAAGCATCAAACTTTAAAATCAACCGAAGTTATTATCACAAATTTATACTGGGTGTATAAAAACTCAGTTACTATTTTAACCAACATTAAAGCCAATTAACTTCCTTATTTTAAATAGAACACCCCGTATTTATCAACGCATTTTTATTCTAATTTTAATTCCCTACAAAACTGTATTAGGGTTCCCTATACCTATCTCTTACAGATTTTTTGTAATTTAGGATTTTCTATTCCAATAATAATTTCATGCAATTTGTTCTTGAAAAGCAGGCTTTGACGGTCTTGCTGTCACATGAAATAAACGAATTTATTGAAAAGTCATAGTTCGAGTTAAAGTTAAATCATTTTAGTTAATCAACTTTGAGAATAAGTTTTATTAGTTGGGTACCTACTATTTAAGATGGCTTGCTATTCTCGAATTGAAAAGTGCGACATGATCTTAGTAATTGGGAAATGCAATGATAATTGTTTGCTAGCATCTAGGGTTTACGCACAAATGTATCCTGATAGGCCTCATCCTGACAGGCGTTCATTAGAAAAATTATTGCAAGTTTTTGAAGCACTGGAAGTGTATCATACAAGACACGACAAAAGGAAAGGCCGGTTACGAGTAACGAAGAGAATAATTTTGCCGTTATGGAATATCTGGTAGAAAATCCACCTACCAGTCAGCGGAGAATAAGTGAAGAATTTGAGATGTCAGCGGAGCGTTGGAAGGATAATACAAAAGAATAAGTTTTATCCATATCACATTCAATTACACCAAGAACTTTTAGAAGTGGATTACGATCGAAGGCTTGCATTTTGTTTATGGGTTTTAGAAAAATTTGGTGATAATGAAAATTTTTTTGTTTTGTGCTTTTTTCCGACGAATCAACGTTTCACAATAATGGTTTAGTAAATAGACATAACTTTCATTATTATAGTGACGAGAATCCTAATTTTTAAGAACTTTCGTTAGGCAACACAGATGGTCTGTAAATGTGTAGGGTGGTATAATGGGAACACATGTAGTAGGTCCGTTTTTTTAATGGCAATTCTAACAGTGATATGTTTCTCGAATTTTTAAGAGGAAATTTTCCTGTTCTTTTGGAACACATACCGCTTGATATTCGGCAGGAAATGTGGCTACAATTAGACGGAGCGTCGGCGCATTTTTATGCTAATGTTAGGGACGAATTGGAAGGCAATTTCCCAACAGGTGGATAGGGCGCGACGGCCCACAAAATTGGCCGGCAAGATCCCCTGATTTAACTAGTCCTGATTTTTTCTTGTGGGGATACATCAAAAATATTGTCTACCATACACCACCAACCACACCCGACAACTTGAAGGAGCGAATCAGAACAGATTTTAATTCCATAACTCCAAGCATGTTGAGAAAAGTGAAGGAGTCTTTCCTAGAGAGAGTTTGTTTATGTATTGAAAGGAACAGAAATCATTTTGAACATTTGTTGAAACGTTGAAGTTACTCACTTATCAAGGCTGTGTTTGTTCAATAAAACAATGTTTTTGCTATTTACCCAGTTATTAACATCTTTCAGTCATTGTTAAGCTGTGTTTGTTTAATAAAACAATGTTTTTGTTATTTACTCAGTTATTAACGTCTTTCAGTCATTGTTAACACGTTAGCGACGGTATGTATCGCCGAGGAAGCAACTCGACTTTCCAACGACCAGATTTTCAACCAACATTCATAAACTAACGAACGTGATAAAACTCTTATTTATTACGTCATTGGCACGTCACAAGTAGCATTGTGATTGGCACAACACGGAGCATGTGCAAACGAATTATCTAAGGATGCATCCTCGGCGATGCAAGCCGTATACCAGTTATAAAGATTGTCACTATACTGCATGCATCTCGAGCGGTCACTAGTTGTTTTGTGTACTTTTTGTGAGTGATAAAGTTGTTGAGTGTATAATGAGTAATAGAACTAACAAAATTCTAGAATTAGCTAAAGAAATAAATGAACTTCCACAGTCTCCTCCGTCTCCTGAAGCACGTATAATTGTTGAGATAATACCCAAACTAGTAGATTACGATGATTCGGAGGCAGGAACATCAATTAGTTCTCTGCCGATAGACAGTGTACAAGAACAGATTTTGCCTGTTGATTCAACAATTGATACAATAAATGACTTGGTAACATCAGACGAAGACCCAGCTCAAACTAAATCGCATTTTACTACACATTCAACGAGAAACGTTTTTAGCAACAAAAGTTTACTTACATTTTTGTCCAGCGGCAGTGAAGAAAGCGACTCCTTTAACAGCGATGATTCGGTCGCTGACAAGACATATATGCCTCCCATCGAAAACGAGTCAACAGAAGACACCGACGATGAATCAGAAAATTTGAATAACCTAGAGTTTGAAGACATCGTCACACAAACAGAAATGCAGCTTCATAATGAAACATGGACATATTGCGAACAGTGGACCCATATAACAGATTCAGAGCTAAATTTTGAGTTATATAGTGAATCTTCAAAAATCAACACCGATACGTCTACGATCAAGGATCCTATAAACGCATATAAATTATTCATTACTGATGAATTATTAGAAATGATTGCAGAAGAAACGAATAGATGTGCAAACCAGAATAAAACAAAATCTGGTAAGTTGAAAACTATTCGAATAGACCACTGTAGATCTAAACTAAGTAAAATCGATGGAGAAATTGATGAGAGACCCTGGGAGCACACATCTGTAGATGAACTCAAAAACTTCTTTGCTGTTGTAATGACCATGGGTATAGTCCAAATGCCATCTTTGTCACTGTACTGGTCAAAAGATGAAATGTTCCACAATAATTTTATATCATCTACAATGACGAGAGACAGGTTTCTCTCTCTTCTGAGAAATATACATTTCGCCGACAACACTGCTGATATACAAAACATATTGCACAAATTGGAACCGCTACTCAATAGGCTTTTGGATAGATTTAAAAATATTTTAACTCCAGACAGAAAACTGGTAATTGATGAAAGTATGGTGCCTTTCAGAGGCAGATTATTTTTTCGTCAATACATTCCAAGCAAGTCACACAAATATGGTGTAAAACTGTATAAACTTTGCACTCTAAACGGCTACACACACAACTTGATTGTCTATTGCGGTAAAGGTACCCTACAAAATCAGAATTCCTCACATGCAGAATCAATTGTCTTAAAATTGTTAGAGAGTACTGATTTTGTGGAAGTTAGAATTTTATATGCCGATAATTTCTATTCAAGTTTGCCCTTAGCGAAGTCTCTTTATGAAAAGAAAATATTGTATTGTGGTACCCTACGAGCGAATCGCAAAGGTATTCCAAAATCTTTCGGGAAAAAAATGGGCAAATCAGAAATATATGGAGAACAATTAGACAATCATTTGAGGATTATAAAGTGGGTCGATAAAAGGCCAGTCCTTATGATAACAACAGATCCTACCCACACTGCATCTTTAGTTGAAACTGGCAATGGTGCCCCTATCAAAAAACCTAAAGTTATTTTAGATTATAACGAAGCCAAAAAAGGCGTGGATATTAGCGACCAGATGGCATCTTATTTTACAGTATTACGAAAATCATTCAAGTGGTACCGGAAAGTGGCTTTTGAATTGCTTTTTGGAACCGCAGTGGTCAACGCTTGGATTATATACAAAATGGCCACATCTTCAAAAATTGGAATGCTGGAATTCAGAAAGTCACTAATAAAGTCACTCGTTACTCAAAATGTAGAGCCGATAAGGCTTCCCAAGCGCTCTATTCATAGATACCTTAGACCTGATGGACCTGGGCGCAAACAAAGGAAACATAAGTAAAACCGAAGGTGCTAGTGTAGCGGTTCGTAAAGCACCAAAAGTCATCGGATATTGTGATAGTTGTGATGGTAATCCTGGATACTGTACAGACTGTTTTAATGTTGCACATAAATCCAATTAAGTTATAAAATTGTTATTTTATTTTTGGACTAAAAAATATTTCTGTTGTTTACTTTTTATTTTTGCTATATAAACTGATTAAATTACATTATTTTACGAAAATTGATTTTATACTGTTCTCCAAAGCACTTTTTTGTATTGAAGTCAGATAAGCAACAGTTTTGACTTTTACAAATTTTCAGCTGAATCGATTCGTTATTAGCCTTTAATATTTTTAATTATGCAAAGTAACTGCTCCTGGCTTGAAGTTAAGATAATTCATATATGAGAAGCGAATGCCAAACATTATTTTGGGAAAAAAGTGATTCACTATAATAAAAAACATGTTTTTTTAATACTATTCGCATGCATCTCTGGCGATGCAAGTCGTCTTTGAAAGAAGATTTGACTTGCATCTCTGGGGATGCAAGCCGTCAGTGGCTGAATCTTCACAAAAACGCTCCCGTCGTAAACGTGTTAAGCTGTTTTTGTTCAATAAAACAATGTTTTTGCTATTTACTCAGTTATTAACGTCTTTCAGTCATTGCTAAGGAAAGCCTAGTCAAACGGTTGGATTATCTCCAGCAATAAAAGCTTTTCATCAAAACCTGCTCATTAAAAATCGAGTAAAAAATGACATAAAATTAACGATTAAATTAGAAAATTCTAAATTACAAAAAATCTATAAGAGATAGGTATAGGGAACCCTAATACAATTTTGTAGGGAATTAAAATTAGAATAAAAATATGGTGATAAATACGGGGTGTTCCATTTAAAATAAGGAAGTTAATTGGCTTTAATGTTGGTTAAAATAGTAACTGAGTTTTTATACACCCAGTATAAATTTGTGATAACTTCGGTTGATTTTAAAGTTTGATGCTTTCAGTAAACAATGAAAAACATTTGAAAAAAAATTCTTGAGTACGTAAAACAGAAAGTGCTACATTCTCACAAATAATGAAATATCTCGGCAACAGGTGGAGTTAGGTATAGGGACTATAACGGTAAGTGACTTTTATTTAGCCCACAGAATCGAAATATGCCATCATATATAGGGTGTTCCATTTAAGTTTTCATAACTTTGATGCGTAAAATTTTTATGGACCACTCTGCATATTCGAAAATAATTTTAAAACGTGCTCCTAATGAACCTACACGATAATTAAAAAAAATATTTTACCATTTTTCGTATACAAATCGACGGAGCTTAGATGCCTCACCCTGTATACAAAAGAACTACTGTGAATGACTTAAAACAAAGTGTTCGTGTGGCTTTTACACAATTAACACCATTATCAGTTATATAACTCTATAAATTCAATTAGAAGACGATGCGAAGTCTGCATCCAAAAAGAGGGCGCACAGTTTGAAAAATATTTGTAGTTTTAGTGTGTTTTTTATATTGATATTTTGTGTTCATATTTTTGTTCGTTTATGGAATTAGATGTTTACATACGTATAAAAATTAATTTGCTGTTAGCTTTTCATAATTTCTGATGATGTTATATTGTTTATTTTCACTTCATTTCAATTTGCATTTGAGGTTTTTTGATAATTTTATATTCAATCTTTAGATTTTATGGTTTGTTACCATTCCACAAGAACAATATTACAATTAAACTTATTTGAATTACAAAATATCTCTAAAATATTTTACTGGAAGTGAACTTTCTTTTTTGAGTAGAATATCTTCATTCAATTTCATATCTGGCTTTCTAAGCCAACTGCTATCCTTATATAGCATTGAGGTGTTATATCTTTTTAAAAAGCACAAAAAAATGTCATAGTCAACTATGGTTTCCATATAAAAGGTACAACTTTGTCATATCTTTTTAAATTAAGGAGGTATTAAAAATGTGAATGCACTAACGGATTCCACTTAAAAAGTGCTTTAAAAACGTTTTTATAGTTTGTCGATACATTTAGAAATAAAAAAGTTGTTCAAGTTTTTCAAAATCGCCATTTTTAAATTTTGGCTAATTGCGCAATAACGGTCAGAGATATCTTGATTATGACTATTGGATCTTAATTAACACCAAAATCAAGCACAAGGACCCCATATTATTTTTTGTCTATCTGTAATAGAAAGGGTACTTCCCATAAGAAAACTTCGAAAATGAACCACCCTGTACTGCATTAGATTTTTCCAATAATTTAAAATATCTGAGTAGGGTCCTTGTGGTACTGCGAGGGTTAACCCTTTGCGGCCTAGTGGTTCCTTAATGATACCACCTTTCCTTGAATTTTTATTAATTTTGCGGCTGAGTGGTTTTTTGTTGAGGCACGTGTTCGATGTACCAAGTGGCGCCGTCTATTGAAAACAAGAATAGTTTTAAATATCACGCGACTTGATTTGAAATAACAGACACTTATTTGCCAGAGTCACTCAGTGTCTGGTGCTGAACTAGTTTGTGTATTAATAATTCAATAAATCCTAGCATAAAATGAGCGCTAAGTAGTTTTGTTTATTACTAATGGTTCTTAGAATCAATTAAATGTATCTGTTTCAATATTCCAGTAAAAATGTAGAGTCAGTTGATGTCAACATTTGGTGGTTCCTGTCGGAACCACTAGGCCACATGGGTCCGGCTAGAACCACCATATTATTATAGTAAAACATTTTTTCATGTTCGAATAGGATCTCACTCTTGTCCTTCTTCACCGGAGACAATTTCCCACGTAGTTTTGTTAGTTTCCTTTTATTGCTTGTGCATTGGTGGTGGGTTGGTGTCATATTTCTATTGATTACAGATAAATTTCGTCAATTTATTGAAAAGAAACAATGGACATTACAAAATTTAGAAAATCTCTGGCGATGACTTCAATAGCCTAATTGAGGAAATTCCCTCTGATATTGAATCGGATTCCAGCAATTCTGTCTCGGGTGATGAAGAAGAACAAGCCGTGGTATACCAAATTGACCCATACTTCCAGCACACAATAACTGAAGAAGATATTATTATGCAACAAGATCAGGAAGAGATACGTTCAATTTTGGATGAGAATGAAGACGCGTCAGGTACCACTGGTGAAGATAATTTTGATGAAGAAGATGTGCCTTTGATCAATTTTGTGCCAGATCCACGTGAAAAAATTGTTTGGAGACGTAACTTTAGCCCTCCAGCAGTTCGGAATTTTTCAGAACATAGTGGACCGATCTCTGAGTGTGAAACACCATTAGAAATATTTCTTCAATTGTTTCCAGAAGATTTAGTTGCATTGTTAGTATTCCAGACTAATCTTTACGCCACCCAAGCAAATAAAACCTAAACACCAACCACAAAAGAAGTAAAAGTTTTTCTTGGCATAAATCTTATGATTGGGTTGAAGAAACTTCCCAGCTACAAAGACTATTGGTCTTCCATATAAGAGATACGTGATGAATACATAAGTTCGCGAGATCGCTTTAGCTGGCTGCTGGGAAATCTTCATGTCAATGATAATTTGATTCAACCCAAGAAGGGCGAACCAGGTTACAATAAATTATATAAAGTCCAACCACTAGTGAATTGCCTAACAGATACGTTCAAGCGATCATGGGCTCCAGGGCAACATCAATCTATAGATGAGTCGATGATCAAATTCAAAGGTCGCTCCAGTATAAAACAGTACATGCCAAAAAAGCCCATAAAAAGGGGATATAAGGTATGGATAAGAGCTGATAGTACAACGGGTTTTGTACATCAATTCCAGATTTATACGGGAAAAAGGGAGAATCTCACCGAAAATAATTTAGGGGAACGTGTAGTGACAGACTTGAGTAGAGATCTCGTAGGAAAAAATCATAAAATTTTCTATGATAACTATTTCAATTCGATACCTCTCTTGATTCGGCTTCAAGAGCAAAAAATTTATGGATGTGGTACAATGCACCAAAACAGAAAACACCTTCCTGTACTGGAAAGTGACAAAAATATGGTGCAAGGAGACATTGATTACAGGATGTTGAAAAATGGCATAATGTGTTTGAAATGGAAGGATAACCGCTCTATACTGATGGGCTCTAATTTTCATAGTCCAGCTAACGTTGAACTGGCCAACAGAAAACAGAAAGTTGATAACAGGATTGAGGTAATACAAATTCCTTGCCCGCAAGTCATAAAGGACTACAACCGATACATGGGAGGGGTGGACAAAGCAGATATGCTCAAGTGTTTGTATGAAGTAGATAGAAAGAGTAAGAAATGGTGGCACAGAGTATTTTTTTATTTTCTGGACTTGTGTGTCGTAAATACTTTTATCATTTTCAAGGCAAAATCTCAGGGTACCTGTGTATCACTAAAACAACTCCGACTTTCTGTAGCAACAGGACTTATTGGTGCTAAACCAAAAACCCCAAGAAGAGGCAGACCCTCTTGCAGCAAACCTACGAACAACTATAAAATTACAGTGTTACCAGAGAAACGGTACGACAAAAATGCTCACATGCCTGTTTTTTCTACCAAGAGGAGGTGCAATTATTACAGCACAAAGAAAGATGTGCATCGCTCTAATGTTATGTGTCAAAGTTGCAATGTCCCACTATGCCTGCAGAAGGAAAGAAATTGCTTCAAGTTACATCACGATGATGTGGTGTAACATGACCTTGTGGCCTAGTGGTCCTTACGGTAGACCACCTTTTTTTCTATGTTTTTGAGTTTTAAAAACATTGTTTTTTTCATTAATCACATTTGTGCGTCTTTATAAATAAAATTTCCCAAAAAAAAATTATTTTTTTGCTAAACCCATAATTCAGGCCGCAAAGGGTTAAGAAAACTAAATTTATAAAGAAGTTTGCGCCGTGTAAAGTAAATATAGAATTTTGAGTTATATAAAGATTTATTAGTAAATTTCTTTGTTGTAGTAACCTCGTACACAAGAATAACTGAAGTTTTCTAGTTTAGGTAATTTACATTCCTTTCTCCATTACAATGGAAATTAGCACCCGTTATTTTAGGGTTATACACAATTCTTAGAATACTACATTTTGATTGTACAGAAGTTATAATTAAAATTAAAAAAATCTATAATAGGTTCTGTTTTATATTTTATTTTTGATTTACTTGCCTTTTATTGAAAATCGACTAAAATTACGAAAGGTGAGAAAGTTTTTCGAGTCGACCGACTCAATTTTTTTCTCTATCGACAATAACAATGTAATTTTAAAATATGCCTCCTTATGATTTTGTGTCATAAACGTTTAAGGAAGTTTCTACTAAATGGACGCTTGCTATGATCAAAAATTATACAAATTAAATAGAAATCTGGATAAACGCAGAAAAAAAAACGATCGAAGAGTGAGGATGCATAAAATTATTATAGAACATTTCCACACGCACATTACACATTTTTTTAATGACAACAACGGAAATACCCTTAATTATACAGAATGTAAATAAAAATTGAATGATTATGCACACGTTTCGATGTTATGGACTTATTATAAATGTCTCATGTAAAACATTTCCAAGAATAACAACGACCAATCCATCTAGCGTATCGAATCGCTTACGATAATATAATGTCGGGTACCTTGAATAATAGTTGTATATTGCAATGTGTATGTGCAAGAACTTCTTTATGAATAAACCTTTGTTAAGTAGCTAATTTGTAACGCACTATAAACTTCTTTTCATTTGCTTGCACAAAAGTTTTTTTTTTAACGATATTGTTTAAAATAACAATATTGTTGTTGTTTCGATATGGATGATTTGTTGTACCTTTCTTTCATTATAGAAGTAAAAAATATTGACCCTTCACAAACGTTTATATTTCAAAAATTAACAATCACAGTTTATTTATTTAACCCTCCTATTGTGTTCGGGTCAATATGACCTAATTGCGTTCTAATGTTCATAATTCGTTAATTTATTTAATATTTCGTTGCCACTGTAAGACTTTTATTTCATTACTCTAATAACGGTGTACCTAGATTGATATTAGAAAATTATAATTAGTTTCTTTTTTCAATGCATTTGTTACACTCACTGTGTTTGGGTCTATATGACCCAGTGATTTGTGTTGTTCAAATTAGAAGAACGAAAAGAAGATTATTATCATAGACGAATGTATGTTATTTGTTTTGTTTTATTTTCATAATATTGCCACATGATTGCGCAATATTGCGCATATTGCATGCGTTATTTGCGTACCGGTAAACAAGTTTATTCCTGTTGAGACTTGTATGTGGTTCCGCGTATAAATACAGCTAGTGAGCATCTGTGTGTTAGTTTTTTAGTAAATATCAAGCTTGATGCTATACTCTAATAGGAAATACCTAACAATTGAAATTTATTATTGAAAATGTGTAGTGAGAGAGTGCTTACGGATAGTGAACTTGAGAAACTTTTGTGTGTTTCTGATAGTGTTTCTAATGCTTCTGAAGAAGATCATTTGTCCGAAGTGGAAGCTACGATTTCAGATGAAACTGATACGGATAATCACGTAACTTCAAAAGATGACAATATAGTATGGAATGAAAAGACATCGATCGGGAAGGTTATCAGCAGGAAATCGTTGATTCCTATGCCAACGTCGCGAATAATTGATATAAAATCCGCGTACTTCTTATATTTCACACCCAAAATTGTAAATCAAATTTTAAACATGTCAAATTTAGAAGGCAAAAGATTTTGTGGCGACACGTTTCAAGAACTAACATTAGTTGAACTAGAAGCAGTTCTTTCTTCAAAATTTTACTTTACCAATGACAGATCGATAGTTTCCTATATTCCGAAACGGAACAAAAATGTTACGCTCATGAGCACCATGCACCGCGATAACGGAGTGTGTAGGGGAGGGTGTTGTACCTTGGGCGGTTGTACCTCGGGACGTTGATCCTACTGCTGCCATCTTATAGGAAATAAACCAATTTCAACACCGTTCGTATATTTTAGTTCACTACAGATATTACAGTGTGCAGTTGGTAGTTGAGAAGTGCACGTTGTCCATGTTAGATGTGTTTACATTTTTGGAGTAATTTTTCTCAGTTGTGGTTAGTGAATAACAATTCATCAGAATTTATAGCAGTAATAATTTGATAAATGCAGGTGACATTAGCATGTTGTTTTACAGCTTTTAGTCTAAAATCGTGCATTTTAAAGTAACCCTGGAGACACAGCAGCCATTTAAGTATTTTGCCTGTTGTTGTACCTCAGGACATTCATTTCGTTGTATCTTGTGACATGTCCCAAGGTGCAGCAATATAAATTCCATATATATCTTTGATAATTGCCTAAGTCTTAGTTATCGTTATTGTTCTCAGGAAAATGCCGAGGAGTAAGGAAGGTAAAACAAGGCATCCAGTAGATGTTGACGCATTGCAAAGAGCTGTAAAGGAAGTTGTAGATAATAACATTAACGTACGAACTGCAGCTAAAATGTTTGGAATTTCCAAAACTACTCTCTTTCGTCATCTTTCTTTACACCGCTACAAATTGAAAATAATACGCAAGAAAATCAAAACAATGCTGACTATGTTTATCAATCAAAATGCGATATTCACAAAGTGTTTTCTGACAATCAAGAACTCCGGTTAGTTGATTATTATTTACAAGCAGCTCGACTTCACCATGGTCTCACAAAAAAAGATGCAATGAAACTTGCATATGAATTTGCTCATGAAAACCACATTCCAATATCAAATAGCTGGACCGAAAACAAAATCGCTGGAGAAATGTGGTTACGAGGGTTAAGAAAACGACATAGAAATTTGAGTTTACGAAAACCAGAGGCGACGAGCCTTTCCCGTGCCACGAGTTTTAATCGGCAGAATGTTTCTTCTTTTTTCAATAATTTACAGGATGTAATGACTAGATACCAATTTCCTCCCAGTAAAATTTATAATTTAGACGAGACTGGCAATTTCACAGTTCACACATCACCTAAAATTTTGTCATCAAGAGGTGTCAAACAAGTAGGAAGTATTACGTCTGGCGAAAGAGGAATTAACATAACAATGATTGTTGCAGTCAATGCAATTGGTAACCACGTAACACCTATGATAATTTTCCCTAGAGTGCACTTCAAGCCGCATATGCTTATCGGTGCTCCAAAAGGAGCCATTGGCGGAGCGAATCCATCTGGATGGTCTAATCAAGGGCTTTTTGTAGATTACCTAAAACCAACAAAAGATGACCCTATCTTATTAATTCTCGATAATCACGAGTCACACATTTCTATTCCAGCGATTAGCTTAGCAAAGGAAAATGGCATTGTAATGCTCACTCTTCCGCCTCACACTTCACATAAGCTCCAGCCGTTGGATCGTACCGTATTTGGCCCTTACAAATCTTATTACAATGCTGCTATTAACAGCTGGTTACTAGAGCATCCTGGTAAACCTATAACTATATATGACGTTGCTGGAGTAATAGGAAGAGCATTTAGTAAGTCTTTCAGTAAAGAGAATATCGAAAAAGGATTTCAGGTGACGGGTATTCATCCTTTCAATGACAAAATTTTTCGAGATGATGAATTTCTGTCCTCATATGTCACTGACCGAGAGATAATAAATGAGGCTTTAGTAGGTGATTTACCACCAATAATTGAAGGCAATACATTTGCTTCTCCATCCACATCGAAGTCGTCTCCATCCACATCGAAGTCGTCTTCTTCAGCGTTGACCTCGACTATTCCCTCAACAACTTCATTTAAATCGCCAGAAGCTATACGGCCATTTCCAAAAGCCGCTCCGAGAATAACTCAAAAAGGAAGAAAAAGAGGCAAAACACGCATTTTGACTGACACACCGGAAAAGGAGTCTATTGAAAATGAAAAAAATGTGTCAAGAGAAAAGAATCAGTGAAACGTTGTTCTACAGTGAAAAGAAAAGTGTGTCGAAAGGATAGTTCTTCAGATGAAGATAAAGATAATAATGAAACAGTTTCAACAAGTTCCAGCAGTGATGAAGAAACTATGTTTGAAAATATGAAACGTAGAGATGCAGAAGAGAAGATTGAAGAGAATTTTGCCCAAGGCAATTTAAATAAGGGCAATTTTGTTTTGGTGAGAATTCTCGGAAAAAAACTCGCTTACTTTTATGTTGGTGAAATTACTAACATCTTGTCTGATTCTGAGTTTCAAGTGAAGTATTATAAGAGGATCAGTGATACCAGAAGCTTTAGTCTAGAACAAGATGAAGAGTATGATGTGCCTGAAAGTGACATTATTGGAAAACTTCCACCTCCGCTGATTCAGGGCTCATTGACAAGACAAACAATAATGTTTGAAGTAGATTTTTCGCCCTATAATGCCAAATAATTTTTAATGTTAGTGTTAATTTCGATTTAACAGTTATTAAAGTTTATACCTATGTACTCATTATTATTAACATCTACCTACTCTTCTCGTTATACCGATATCTGAAACTTGTCCCAAGGTATAACATACAGTGTCCCAAAGTTCAGCAAGGTGTTGTACCTTGGGACATCTGTTATTATTATGTTTAATAACTAATTTTTATTTAATATAATTTTTTTAATTGATATAAAAATGTGCATCCTGTATAAAAAAGACCAAAGATCCTAGTAGTACATATGTACATTTTAAAATAGCACTGTATTTTGAGTAAAATATTCAAATTTGAAAAACGTCCCGAGGTACAACACCCTCCCCTAACCAAGATCATAAAAACCGTTTATGATTTTAGATTACAACAAAACTAAAGGTGCTGTAGACACGTTAATAATAACATACATATGCAGACGGCAAGATGGCCAATGATTATCTTTTACAATATCATGTACGTTTCAGCTTACAACGTTTATGTTTTGAGGTGCGAAGTAACTCCAACCTGGAATGCTGGAAAACTTACAAAACCGCGACTATTGTTACACGTCCAAACAGCACTAGGCGTCGCGTATGCTTACCGAAATAAGCGGGTTGCCAAGCCAGCTACAGTGGAAATGGGCATGGTCGATATAAGGAGTAAAATGATTGAAAAGTAGTTCAAACACCTTACACTTACAACTCACAAAGTCGGAAAAAATTGTCTCTAGGCGCCACCACAATCTTAAATTGTGCTAAAATAAATAGTCTTAGGTGGGATGGTAAATTAATCCTATCAATCACACCACAAAATAAATTGATCCAAAAGCTTAAGAAAATTCTGAAATACACGAGTCGTCGTAAACTTATTAAACACACCCTGTACAAATAAAAATTCCCAAATCGTAAGACGTTAACTTGAATACTTTTTAAGTATCCCTCGTATACCTGTAAGTTTATATTTCTAACTGTTATAAAACTTTGAATTAAATAAATATTCCAAATTTAGAAAATTCTAAATAAAATAAACGAAATCGGTTTAACAATGAATTGTTATCTCAAAAAAAAAGTTCTCTAAAAGCTGAATAATTCAAACATAGAGCGGTTAGTGCTTGTATTATCAATAATATCGTTATATTTTATTAATATTTTATCTTTAAAATCGTATTTAGAGATAAACATCAGCAGGCTGATGTTTATGTTTAAATTTTTCAACTTTGACAAAATTGTTTACATCTTTAACAATTTTTAGACGAAGATAACTGTAAGTGTTATCGAAACATTTAGATTGTATAATTTAAAATACACCATTAAAAAAACCCAAAAAAGATAAGTATTTTATTATTCATTAATAGGTTTGAACTTAAATACTTCAAAACTGTAATTTATGCTGAATAAAAAAAAAAGTGCTTTGTTAATAGTGTTCTGCATTAATATATCAAAGCTAAAATGAAATTTTGTAATCGATCTGGCCCATTACGCAATTTCCAATCGATCCTTAAATTCGAAAATACGCAAAGACTAATTTCACATATCAGAAGGTGTAACCAGTTAGGCACACAATTGACACAAATAAACGACAAAATAAATTAAACAGTGGATGTATATATATATATATATATATATATATATATATATTGACAAATTCGCATGTAAATTATATACAACAGCGGGGTTTAAAAAAACCACCAACACATAAATAAGTTAAGACTAAACTTACCCCCTTCCTAAAACTAAAAACAACAAAATAATTTTAGTTCGATTACCTTTTTTTCTTTGAATGAACCGTAATTAATGCAACAATAACAAAACAAAATGTATTTAAAAGATGTACTTGTCTTGGCTCAATAAAATTTAAATCTAATTCTACGTATTACATTAATTAATCCTTTTTCGGTGCGGTAGTTGTAGTCCATATGATCTGTTTTGGTAATCCTTTTAAATTCTTAGATGCACTATGCACAAACACAAGAAGTAGGCGTATATTCGCGCTACACACTCGACTGCAGTACTCACTAACGCAGTGTCTATGGTTTGTCCATTCGCATACTTGGTATAGGGGTTCTTTAGCCTAACATCACATCACCTTCTACTATGATGTGTGCTCTTCAAAACGTTTACCACAATGGAAAAATAGTTACTTCCATATACACATTACACAACTTACATTAAGCACACACAAAAAAAAAGAACTTTTTTTTCCATCCAAACTCACGTCATCTGCACTCAAAATACGTTAACGCGTTATCAAAATACTGCACATATATGATGCGTCAAAATAACCTTATACTATTTCCTGAAGAACTGGGTAATTCCTCCATTATGGTAAGAAAGAAAACGTCTCCCTCGAAGTATTCCTGCAGCTGAAATGGTTATAAAGTCACGTTCTTCAACCAGTAATGCCGAAGTAAGGGAGCAATCGACCACAACCAAGCGTAAAAGATGTAATTTTTGTCCCTCTTCAAATGATAATAAAACTAATATGGTATGTTGTAATTGCTCAAAATACCTGTATAGAGCTTATGTATATTACGACTGTGAAGAATGTAACAAATAAATGTATATACTTAACTACTACGTTTTTCAGATTTCTTTACATAACATATACAGGGTGTCCCAAATATCTCCGTAATTATAAAAGATATGAAAAAAAGTTTCAGATCAAAGTTACTTCGATGAGGCACACTTAAAAACGATGTCAAAATAAAATTCAAGATGACGGTTTGCAAGATATTAATAACAACTTTCTTATTTTAAATGGGCGCCATATTGGATTTTTACACAATTAATTAGGATTTTTTTTCTCTTTTCAACGATACACCGTGATATTAGTAAATGCTAAAACCATAATACATTACAATAAATGTTCAAAGTGCTGGCCGTTTTCATGTACACACAATCGATGCCGTTTTACAACACTGTTAGTAACTGTTCGCATTGTATTTCGATGAACACCGTTAAAGTCCACCACCACTCCTTCACGTAGTTCTTCTGCATTATTGTAATGGAAATTACTACCATACACTTTATTTTTTATAGTGCCCCATAAATAAAAATCCAGAGGCATTAAATCTGCGGATCTGGCTGGCCACTGATTAGGTGTATTGGTGGCAATTCCTCTATTATCAAAACGGTCATTTAAATATCGGATAACGTAGCCAGCGTTATGTGCGGGAGCGCCATCCTGCTGATACCGTATTTGAACATTTTGTGCCAAAGGTAGATCATCTAATAAATCTTCAAGATATGTTTGTAGAATTTCCATGTAACGCTGCGCTGTTAAGGCTCCATCAAAAATTATAGGACCAATTGCGTATAAATATTTTGTAGATTAGTAGATCTAAAAGATGACTAACATGGTAAACTCATAAGATTGGTCCTGCTCATGGAAAAACAGTATTGACCGTTTTCCCTATTAAATTACTATAGTGTATATTACATGGCTGGATAGCATGGCATATCCATCAAATTTTGTTCTTAACGATGTAAAAAATAGTTTTGAGGGTTATCCCAATAAAGTTAGTGAATAAATAAAGATTTTATACTCTGCAGGCCGCACTCTGAAAGTATAAAATTTTGTTCTTGTCCACCAAGCAAATTTTTCCAATGAAATTGGTATAAAAATAAAAATTTTGGTCATTACTGGTTTAAAAAAAGAACAACGTGGTAAATTCATTAAAGTTTAGTTTTGACCGTTTTTCTAGTGAAATGTGTATAAAAAAATTGTTGAGCGTTACAGACCCAAAACAATGACCAACACTATGAAACTATCAATTTTTCCCGCTAAGAAACTAGTTTGGATCATTTTAGCAATGAAATTGCTTTATAAATAAAAATTTTGGTCATTACTGGCTTTAAAAAATTACCAACATGGTAAATACATAAAATTTTGTTCTTGCCCATTACATAAATAGTTATTGCTCGTTTTCCCAATGATATTGATGTATAAGAGATTCTGTACGTTACAGAATCCAAATAATGACCATGCTTCTTTGTCTACCGAGAAAGTAGTTTTGATAGTTTTCCGGATGAAATTAGGGTATAAATAGAGATTTTGGACAGTACAGACCCCAAACAGCGACCAACACTGTGAAAGTAGAAAATTTGGTTCATGCCCATTGAGCAAATAGTTTTGACCATTTACCCAATGAAATTGGTGTTTAATAGAAATGTGGAGCGTTACAGATTCCAAACAATGGCCGTTCTGCCAGTGAAATTCGTGTATAAATAAAAATAGTGAGCGTTACCTAACCCAAACCATTATCAACTGTATGAAAGTATATAATTTATTTTTTCCCTCCAAGAAAATAATTTCTCCAATGAAATTGGTTTATAAATAAAAGTTTTTGGTCATTACTGGTTCTACAAAATGACCAATATGGTAAATCCGTCAAATTTCGTGTTTGCCTACCGAATCATTTTTACCGTTTCCGAATCAAGTTGGCGTATAAATAGATTATTGATATTACAGGCCTCAAACGATGAGCAAAACTAGCTATAAAATTTAGTTATTAGCATTTGAGCAAATAGTTTTGATTGTTTTCCCTGCAAAATTGACGAATACATCAAAATTTTGGTTATTACAGACCGTTTTCTCATCGGAATTGGTGTATAAATTGAGATTTTGGGCATTATTACTGTAAAACTATAAAATGTGGTTCTTGTCCACCGAGAAAATTGTTTTAACCGTTTTCCGAATTAAGTTGGTTTATAAATAAAGCTTTTGTAAACGATGATCGCAACTGCGAAGCTATAAAATTTGGTTGGTATCATTCAGCAAACGAATTTGATCATTTTCCCAGTAAAATTGACTAATAAATAAAAATTTTGGCCATAATAGACCGTTTTCTCAGTAGAATTGGTGTATAAATCTAGATTTTAGGCATTACCACTGTAAAACTATAAAATGTTGTTCTTGTCACCGAAAAAAGCGGTTTGACTATTTATTTACGCAAAGAAATCGATGTAAATACACATTTGGGACATTACGGACCCCCAACACTGTGAAACTATAAAATCTGGTTCTCGTCGCGAAAGTAGTTTTGAACGTTTTCCACATTAAATTGGTGTGTAAATAAGGATTTTGTAAACTTCAAATCCCAATTACCAAAACTGTGGAGCTATAAAATTCGGCTCTTATCATTTGAGCAGTAAAATTGATGAATAAATTAAATATTTTCCTCATTACAGACCGTTTTCTCAATGAAATTAGTGTGTAAATGGAGATTTGAGACATTATCACTGTGAAACTATAAAATATGGTTCTTGTCCACCAAGAAAATAGGTTTGACCATTTAATTACGTAAAGAAATCGATGTATAAATAGAGATTTTGGACATTACAGACCCCAAAGGATGACCAACACTGTGAAACTGTAAAATTTGGTTCTTGTCCGTCCAGAAAATAGTTTTGAACGTTTTCCACATTAAATTGGCGTATAAATGAAGGTTTTGTAAATTTCAAACCCCAAACAATCACCACAACTGTGAACCTATAAAATCCGGTGCTTATCTTTTGAGCAAATAGTTTTGGTCCCTTTCGCAGTAAAATTTATGAATAAATAAAGATTTTCCACATTACAGACCGTTTTCTCAGTGAAATTGGTGTAAATCGAGATTTGGGATATTATCATTGTGAAACTATACAATGTGATTCTTGTCCACTAAGAAAATAGGTTTGACCATTTATTTATGTAAAGAAATCGATGTATAAATAGAGATTTTGGACATTACAGACCCCAGAAGATGACCAACACTGTGAAAGTGTAAAATTTGGTACTTGTCCGTCCAGAAAATAATTTTGAGCGTTTTCCACATTAAATTGGCGTGTAAATAAAGGTTTTGTAAATTTCAAACCCCAAACAATCACCAAAACTGTAAAGCTATAAAATTCGGTTCTTATCTTTTGAGCAAATAGTTTTGGTCACTTTCGGACTAAAATTGATGAATAAATATTTTCCACATTACAGACCGTTCTCTCAGTGAAATTGGTGTGTAATCAAGATTTGAGACATTATCATTGTGAAACTATAAAATATGGTTCTTGTCCACCAAGAAAATAGGTTTGACTATTTATTTATGTAAAGAAATCGATGTATAAATAGAGATTTTGGACATTACAGACCCCAAAAAATGACCAACACTGTGAAACTGTAAAATTTCGTTCTTGCCAGTCGAGAAGATGGTTTTGATCGTTTTGTCTTTAAAAAGTGGTGCATAGATAAAGATTTGGAATTACAGATTCCACACGATCACCAACACTATCAAACTATAAAATTTCGTTCTTGCCCACTGAGAAAATAGTTTTAACCGTTGTTTGTGATTACTTTTACAAGTACTTTATTTTAGGTTTATTAATTATAATATTTATTCGTTAGAATTCGTTAATTATTCATGATGACATGTTTACTCTATCTTATTCATTTTTAAAGGATTTCATTTTCTCAGTAATTTCATATTTAATACCTTTATGTTTGTCTGTAGCCCTAAGTAGCAAACGTAATGAGTTTCAATTGTTCACGAACTAGTTGTTTTTTCAATTTGGAAAATGTAATACTTTTTATGGTAAATCCATCCTTTCTTAGACAGGTTATTTGTTGAATGTCATAAATTCTTCTACTCACAAAGAATTTAAACTTCTAGCAATTGAGCCCCTTATTAGTTTCCAAATCCTTAAAATACATACAAACTCTATAATCCGGAAATTACTTCGACACTAGTGTAGTCATTCCCACGGCTCCTATTTTTTCAAATCTAACCGATCATAGTTCGCATCCCATACCACAGTATTTAGCAATCCTATCTAGTGCCTCCCATTTTCATCCTTTCTTGATTCAAAATTTTATTTTCAAGTGTCAGTGTAATTATGTACCTCTTACTATCAACATCACTTTACTCTATAAATTGAATGTAAATTTATAACATGTATGTAGTGTAACATTTTTATTTGCTAAATTATTTATAAAGGTGTAGAATAGTTAATATAGTTATTAAAATTATCTAACTCTCTTCTTATTACAAGTATACTTGACTAACGCGAATTAAAGCGGTGTTAATCCTTCAGGATAATTGTGGAAGCACGTTATCCACCAAAACAACCGTGTTACCAATGTAATTGTTGTAAAAATGAAGATTTTGGATATAGCTGATCCTAAACCATGACCAATAGTGATACATGCATCTAATACGCGAGTCCCTTACGGTGGAGGTAATAAACATAAAATGTATTTCTTGTCCATCGAGATTACTTTCCCAAAGAATTTGAGGAACATAGGACGAGAATGGTGCCGATGTGTGACGTCATCTATTTTAGATAAGAAAAACAAAACTAATGTAACCCAACATAATTAGATAAGATAAACAAAATTACTGTAACCTAACAAAAGTACATTAGATAAACAAAACTACTATAACCTAAGAGAAAAAAAAAGTGCACGAACCGGGAATCGAACCCGCACCTAAAGCGTGGAAGACGACTCCTACCACTACACCACCATTGCTCTAACAGTTTGACATTGAAAGGGATATTTAAACCATTTATAAAACACATGTTTATATGAGTTATGATGACATCACACATCGGCACCATCCTCATCCTATGTTCCTCTGTTTACCACCTCAAATTTGCAATATAACGGACAATTTCAGACCCCAAAGTGTAGCGATGATTTATTTGACACAAATTGGTCGTTGGACGTTGTTGTAATTAACGTTTTACACGTCATAGCAGGTCTTCAGGAAATAGCCTATCGGGGAGACATAGCATCATGATGTAGAAAAAGGTTTTAGTACTTTATATCAATTTTCATTATCCCTCTATCCATTCTCCTAAGTGTTCCTGAGTGCTTTAGCACGATAAGCCAAATTTAGCCTGTTCAGGTCCACAATCATAAAAAAAAAATTCCCTGATTCATTTGCTAGAAATGGAAACAGATGAATACACGCAAAATTTTGTTAACCTTGATCGTTGCTACCGTAGTGGTCGCGGTATTAAACTCAAAAATAGGAGCGGCACATCTTTAATGGCTATGCTATTGAATGTCGAAAAAAAATTGAATAGAATGGTAACCGTTTTAATTGTTACACTTAAGCGCTGATATGTGATTAAATTTGTTTGTGTGATTAGTGCATTTTCACTGTTAGACTTCTATTTGAGATGACAATGCCCTGCGTAATATTTAATTTATGAAAAAGATCTAATTATCCGCTATAACCATAGTGTAAATAATGGACACTGTGCTGATAGCACATATCGTAATTTTATTTACTAGTTCCTGATAGTGGGCTATGCGTTTGTAGAAACCATTTAAACCATATTGACGTAAATTGTATAAGTTCTGCTAATTTGTATAATCGAAAAATTTTGCAAGACTGTTGAATCATTCCCACCTACAATTGAATTAAAGAAAAAATAGCAAACAAAATGAAACTTTTTACCACAAGAGTTACGTGCAAAAAAAAATTAACTCATACTTTTCTAAAAATTTATTTTCTCAGAATACACGTACTTTCAACCACATATTGAATTCACCATTCTGAGAAGGCTTGAACCAAAATTAACGCATTATAACATACTTCTGGCAACGTCTCACATGTAATAATAAGAAAAGAATGTGCATATCATCACACTTTTAATAAATGTTTTAATTTTGTTGCAGAAAAAGTTCCAGATGACCCTAAGATCACTTACATTTCTCAAGATATTCCAGCGTGTGTAGGACAATCATTGAGATTATTTTGTGAAGCTTTTGTTGGTAAGTTTAGTATAATTTATGAAAATTGTGTAATTTATACTTTCGTACTTTAGGTTACGTCGATTTGCCCGATGCTCATAATGAAGCTTCCTGGAGTAAAACTGGGGAAAATGTAACACTTGATGACGATCCCCGTTTCCATCAAGTCAAAATTTCTAGGTAATTTTCTTTACAGCTTTTATCATTTTTATTTTAGCAGCTGAATTTTTACTCGCGCATTCTAATTAAAACTTACTAGATCTTACTGTTTATGTATTTTAATAATCTGCAGAAGCAATGCAGTAGTAATACACAATTATAATTTTTTTATCATTATGTACCCCCACTAATTAGGAACAAAATTTAGGTCATGTTATAACGCAAGTTACAAGGTTATGGTAAATAGTTCATACCTCTATAGCATTAGGATGAAGTCTATAAATTTCATCTACAGGGTGGGCCACCACCAATGGGACGGTCTTTTGTATCTAGGCAATTCGTTTTTTCAAATTTATTTTTCAGGGGGGTTATGTATATTAGTAGTGACCACATTTTAAAATTATTTTCGTACATACTGGGTGTTCCAGAACTGCATGGCTCAATTAAATTAGAATGGCAAAATTCTAGTTGTTACCCTTTGAATCGCTATAGTAAATGATTCTTAATTCCTTACATCGTGTTCAATATTTTCAGTTGTAAAATAATTACATTCAAATCATATTATCTTGGTAATTTTAAATGTAACGCCCTGTATTTTATTAATCTACATTATTCAAAAAAACATTCTCTATCATTTGGTATAGTACAGTTTTTTTGTTATTCAACATTTTCTTAAATTTAATGTAAAATCCCGTATAATACAACAAAAGTATAAAATTTAATCTAGTAGGTTGCTTTCTGTCATTTCCTAAATTTAATGTTAATCCTTATAACAAAAAATTTAAACTAATCTAGTAGGTTGCTGTCTTTTTAGACATAATACAATTAAACGTTTTTTAAAGTCTAACTTATTGTGCACAATAATTTTATTTAATGTTAAATTGTTAAAATAATAGTTTAAAATGAAATACGGATTACAAGAAAGAATTGATATGATACTGTGCATTGGGAATGTTTAGAAAATCGTTTTCTGGCTTCTAGATTGTATGCTCAAAAGTACCCCGACCGAGAACACCCAAGAAAAGAAATTTTTGAAAGTGTGTTAAATAGATTTCGTGCTACTGGGTCAGTTGCATATCAGAAGGCGAATTAAACAAAACAGGTTACTGGGAATAATGAAAATGAGTTTGATGTTACTGATGACTAGAGAGCGGATTTTATGCACTATAAAATGCCGAAATATGTGCATATATATGCACTTAAAAACCTTATGCATCAAAAATGCATTATTAATTCAAAATATGCAAAATATGCATAAATATTGAATCTTCTATTTACCTGTGTTAATTCCAAATTATAACATTAATATATAAAAAAAGTATATATGCTTGTAATTTTTTAATAGGAAAAAGATAAATTGCGTACAAACTTATTATTTTAACATTCAAAATTATGTGTTATTTAAAAACTACATATTTACTTATACCACTATACATTTATAAAAACTGCACCCTGTCATTACTAACTTACAAAGCAATTATTATTTTAACATTATTTTAAAATTATGTGTTATTTAAAAATTACATATTTACTTGTACGCTATAGATTTATAAAGATTACACCCTCTCATTACTATTTGCAAAACAATTTATAACTAAATATTTTTCCAAGTTTTCGGGCAGAAAATTTTGGCGTCTGTCCGATAGTATGTTTTTGTACAAAGAAAACTTCTTTCTACATCCACAGAAGTTATGGGTGCATATTTTAATGCGGCTAATATGGCCAAATCTAAATTTATAACAAGATCATCGGAATTTTCCTCAAGTTTCAGAACTTTATTATTAAGTTTTAGTAACAACTGATATCCACTGTTTTTTGTAAAATTTCATTTAATTTATTAGAAATAGTTTTACCAATATTTCCTGAAACAGCAGAAATCAGCTGTTGAAATTTATTAATTATTTGCATAGATTCATTTAATGACAATGCTTCCGTTTCTAATTTAGCAATGGTTGAACTTACAAAATAGTAATTTGCTTTTATAAATGCCAGCTCATTGCGCAATTGTGTTTTCTTTAAAATGGATTGAGCTTTTGAACGTAAGTACTTGAATTATCAGAAATTTCTAAAACTAACTCCTTTATTTTTTCCAAATGATCTGCATAAAAAAGAGCTGCATTGAACCAAGTACCCCAACGCGTAATCACAGGCTCTGGTGGTAGAGGAATATTAGGTAACTTTTCGTTGTACAATTGAATTCGTAACGGAGCTTTTAAAAACACTTTCTTTATACTACTTTTTTTTTTTTTTTTTTTGGTTATGGCGTCAACTACGAGGTCATTGCCATTGCTATCTTTGTTATTTTAATCTCTATCTTTTCCTATTCAGTTTTTGTTGTATTCATTTTCTAAATTTTTTCAAACAACTTTGTTATACGTAAAACTGAAACAATTTGTTTGTCGGCATTGTTTGGTTGATAGGATATCCACTACTGATTCTGGTAAATTACATCTTCGTCTATATTGTTCCAGTTTATTGCACTCCACAAGTAAGTGTTTTACTGACATCGGACTTCTACATTGCAAATACTAATTGGTGTATTTGTCAATAGATGGAATGGGTTTTGGTGTGTCCTATTCTCAGACGAGTTAAAACAATGCTTTTTTCTAGTCATTAGTGTGTAAGTTTTGACCACTTATCAGTGGAACATGTTGTTTTAGTTCGCGATTTTCGCGGTTCCACATATCTTGCCATAACTCGTCAATTTTAATTTAATTTGAGACACATTTCCTAATTCGGCGTTTATTTTGACCATTTTCGTGCTATTCGTATGGCCAGTATATGGGTATGTTGAGTTTTTGTAATTATCTTCTTTTCGTAACAAGGCATGGTTAAAATGCGAACTAATCGATAGTATTTTGGCAGAATACTTTAATAACAACCAGTTTCTTCTTAGCTTTAAAGGCAGTACTCCTGCTTCCACGTAAAGACTGCTGACTGGACTCGTTGGGAACGCTCCTATAGCGTATCTTAATGCGAGGTTTTGTATAATATCAATTTATATAATCGAGTCTTACACGCTGCTCTATAAATTATGCATTCATAATCTATCCTAGAAAGGATTAGGGCTTTATATATTCTGATAAGCACCTCTATTTGCTCCACTTAGTATTAGCTAGACATTTCATAACGTTAAGTGAGTTTCTTGTTTTAGTCTCTAGTTGTTCAATATGGTACTTCCATGTTAATGCTTGGTCTAGTACCATTCCTAGGAATATTACCCTTTCGACGCATGAAATTAGTTTACCTTTGAGAAGCAAGTTTGGTTGATAGTGTGGATTCGTAACTTACAAAAATGCATACATACGGTTTTCTCAGTCGATATACGGAAACCAACATCTTCTGCTGGTACAATTTCATTTATTCCAACTTGGATTTGAAGGTTTGCAGGATGGTCTCGTTTAGAGGACATGTATATCGCTATGTCATCTACATATAAGCAACGACCAATTTCAGGGTTTAAATTACGAGTTAGGTTGTTCACTGCTATAATAAATAGAGTTACACTAATTGGGAACCTGTGGAATCCGTTTTCAAGGATGTGCGTAGACGACATTCTGTTCTACTCTCACCTTAAAAGTCTATTACTTAAGAAGGATTTAATAAAATACCATATTTCCTCTAATTCCCCAGTCATGTATCTTTTGTAGCACCAGTACCTCCAAACAGTGTCATATGCCTTCTCGACATCAAAAAATACAGCAGTGAGGTGTTCCTATTTATAAAACTTTCTTGAGTTTTGTAGTAAGGTTAACTAGATTATCATTTGTTGAGTAATGTTTACGAAACCTGCTTGAAAAAGTTTATCCACTTATTTTCCTCTAACAAGTTGACTAGCCTTTTGACTATCCTCTCTAGTAATTTTCCTACGCAACTTGTTAGCGATATTGGTCAGTAGTTCTCCGGTTTTAAATAGTCTTTATTTTTCTTTGTAAGTGGAATAATGATTGCGGTTTTCCACATTTGTGGATAGCAACCTCTCTCCATATTTTATTAAAACAAATAATAAGTCATCTAGACTTGTGGGAGATAAGTTTTTAACATTGCACTAGGAATATTATCTATGCCTGTTGCCGTGTTTTTAAGTTCCCTTAGTTCGTTTATTATTTCCGTTAGTTATTGTCCCATTATATGCTTGTTCACTTTCTTCGGAAAAGTCTAGTGGAACTTCACGTATTTCCTTATTTGCAATAAAATCTTATTGATAATTGTCTGTGCTGCTTACTTGTTGGTAGTGTTTGGCGAATAGTTCAGCAACTTCTAAGGGTTCAGCCACTATTTCCTGTCCTTTTGTAATTTCGGTGAAATACTCAATGTATTTTGAAATTGCTCTTATTTTCCACACTATTGAAGGTGGAGTGTTTGGTGTTGTATTCACAAACATTTCCCATGTCCTTTTCTTTGCCTCTTTTATTTTCCTCGCGCAATAGCGCAACTTTTAAATTCCACCAAATTTTCGATAGTTGGGTTTATCATAAACTTTTTAAAGCTTTTTCCTATCTTTGATGGCTTGTTCAACATTTGGATTCCACCAAGGCACTGTGGATTTATGTGTTTTATTACTTGCCTTCAGATTTTCTGACGCAGCATTTAGAACTAAATTGCTAAATTCTTGGACCATTGGCCTTCCAACTCTCGATTAATTGGCACAAGTTTCTGTTGGTATGTTTTCCAATCTGCTCGATCTATGTACCATTTGTTAAAACGTAACGGGGGACTTTTTTGTTTTATGGACTGAATGAGTATGGGATAATGGTCGCTTCCATGGAGATCTATGATAGGATTCCACGTATAATTTATAGCTATTTTGTGGTGCATATGGATAAATCAAGAGCAGTGAGTTCGTTAGATTTAGTGTTAAAAATGTAGGTCTACCATCATTCAAAAGGTGTGTTCTTGGTCGAAACTGCTCTACCATTTTCCTTTAGCGTCGCGTTTTGTTGAGCCCACAGCGGGGTGAACGTTAAAGTCCCCTATCAATAAGAACGGTTCTCGTAGTTGTGCAATAAGGTCATCAAGGTCTTGTCGCGTCCAGTTACTATCAGGTAGGTATACGTTACATATCGAGATTTTAATAGGATGTTCAATTGTCACCGACGGCTTGCAATGGAGAATTTAGCTTGATTGGATTAAACACGCATTCCTGATGAATGAAGATAGCTACGCCACCGCTGGCTCTTTTAGTGTACATACTGGGTGTTCCAGAACTGCGTGGCTCAATTAAATTAGAATGGCAAAATTCTAGTTGTTACCCTTTGAATCGCTATAGTAAATGATTCTTAATTCCTTACATCGTGTTCAATATTTTCAGTTGTAAAATAATTACATTCAAATCATATTATCTTGGTAATTTTAAATGTAACGCCCTGTATTTTATTAATCTACATTATTCAAAAAAACATTCTCTATCATTTGGTATAGTACAGTTTTTTTGTTATTCAACATTTTCTTAAATTTAATGTAAAATCCCGTATAATACAACAAAAGTATAAAATTTAATCTAGTAGGTTGCTTTCTGTCATTTCCTAAATTTAATGTTAATCCCTTATAACAAAAAATTTAAACTAATCTAGTAGGTTGCTGTCTTTTTAGACATAATACAATTAAAAGTTTTTTTTAAAGTCTAACTTATTGTGCACAATAATTTTATTTATTGTTAAATTGTTAAAATAATAGTTTAAAATGAAATACGGATTACAAGAAAGAATTGATATGATACTGTGCATTGGGGAATGTTTAGAAAATCGTTTTCTGGCTTCTAGATTGTATGCTCAAAAGTACCCCGACCGAGAACATCCAAGAAAAGAAATTTTTGAAAGTGTGTTAAATAGATTTCGTGCTACTGGGTCAGTTGCATATCAGAAGGCGAATTAAACAAAACAGGTTACTGGGAATAATGAAAATGAGTTTGATGTTACTGATGACTAGAGAGCGGATTTTATGCACTATAAAATGCCGAAATATGTGCATATATATGCACTTAAAAACCTTATGCATCAAAAATGCATTATTAATTCAAAATATGCAAAATATGCATAAATATTGAATCTTCTATTTACCTGTGTTAATTCCAAATTATAACATTAATATATAAAAAAAGTATATATGCTTGTAATTTTTAATAGGAAAAAGATAAATTGCGTACAAACTTATTATTTTAACATTCAAAATTATGTGTTATTTAAAAACTACATATTTACTTATACCACTATACATTTATAAAAACTGCACCCTGTCATTACTAACTTACAAAGCAATTATTATTTTAACATTATTTTAAAATTATGTGTTATTTAAAAATTACATATTTACTTGTACGCTATAGATTTATAAAGATTACACCCTCTCATTACTATTTGCAAAACAATTTATAACTAAATATTTTTCCAAGTTTTCGGGCAGAAAATTTTGGCGTCTGTCCGATAGTATGTTTTTGTACAAAGAAAAACTTCTTTCTACATCCACAGAAGTTATGGGTGCATATTTTAATGCGGCTAATATGGCCAAATCTAAATTTATAACAAGATCATCGGAATTTTCCTCAAGTTTCAGAACTTTATTATTAATTTTAGTAACAACTGATATCCACTGTTTTTTTTGTAAAATTTCATTTAATTTATTAGAAATAGTTTTACCAATATGTCCTGAAACAGCAGAAATCAGCTGTTGAAATTTATTAATTATTTGCATAGATTCATTTAATCACAATTTTTCCGTTTCTAATTTAGCAATGGTTGAACTTACAAAATAGTAATTTGCTTTTATAAATGCCAGCTCATTGCGCAATTGTGTTTTCTTTAAAATTGATTGAGCTTTTTGAACGTAACTACTTGAATTATCAGAAATTTCTAAAACTAACTCCTTTATTTTTTCCAAATGATCTGCATAAAAAAGAGCTGCATTTAACCAAGTACCCCAACGCGTAATCACAGGCTCTGGTGGTAGAGGAATATTAGGTAACTTTTCTTTGTACAATTGAATTTGTAACGGAGCTTTTAAAAACACTTTCTTTATACTACTTATTAAAGTATTTACTAATGGAAATTGATTACGAATTGTTTCTGCTACTCTATTAATACCATGTGCGAGACATGTTACATGTGTTAAATTTTCATAAAATAATTTTAATTGCTGTCCAGCTTTTACCATATACGGTGCTGCATCAGACAGCATTAAAACTATTTTACCTGTTGCAACAATATCAGGAATAAAAAATTGCATGAAAGCTTCGTTTATAAAGCGAACTATTGTTGCATGATTGGTTTTCTCAAGAACTTTGGACGCGATTAAATATAATATACTAGACTGCGCCTCACTTAAATAACCAATCATTAAATTTGCAACATATTGCCCGCAACAATCTGTAGTTTCATCTACTATAAAATAAAGATATTTATTTTTTGTAATTTTCTTTATATGCCCCATAGATATAAATCATTAATATACCTTTTTCGAAGCGTGCTTTCATCTGGCACTTGCTTTTTACTAATTTTTTCTAAAAATGACCTAAAACTAGGATTTTGCAATTTCTTCAATGGAATATTGGCTTTAACAAGTGCACTACACAATTCGAAATTAAATTCCTCTTGTGCATTTCTTTTGGCCGTTTCTTGAAACAACGACTGGCGCAAAGGTGTCTGACAAACTTTTGTTTTCTTAAATGTTTCTAATGTTTTTTTATGAAGAGATGTTTCAATGTGCTGTGTAACTTGAGATTTCCTTTCGCACATGATCTAAGGAAAAATTAATTTTAAAAATAAGTATCTAATTGCGTTTAAAAACTGATAAAACAGTGAATTCAATAACCTACCTAAATTAATAAGGGTTTAATTTCCGAAATCAATTAAAAATATGTAATGGTACTTACTATTTTTCCACAGGCTACGCAAAACACTTTTTCATCATCCAGACGTAGCTCGGATATATTTTTATCCATACTTGAACTAAACTATTTTTAACTTTCGGCATCTTGAAGTTCACTTAACAAAGCCGTACCATTCAGTTACGTCTTCGCCCAAAGAATGTTTAAAATTTTGCATTTTGTCCGTTACTCTCAAATTATTTTCAAGAAAGATTAACTAACTAAACACTTACCTTGAAAAAGTCCAAATAACTTTAACCCTTGATTGCGGGAATTCCCTCAATCAATGCTTTAACTATCTACTTAGGTACCATTTGAATTTTCAAATACTACGAAATAGCGGCATTGAAACTTCACAATCCGGAAGTATTAACGTTGCACTTAATTGCAGGTAATAATCTTTCTTTAAACCTGTCTTATTCATATAAAAATACATTTCTTAGTTAGACACAATAACAAAATTTAAAATAAGTTAGAATAATGCATTTTAAAGCGAATTTGGTAGATATAGAAAAATGCGAAATATATGTTAATTATGAATAAAAGGCAAAATATGCATACAATTGCAATATATGCAGTATTTGGCGAAATATGCAAAATATGCAAAATATGCATAAATTAATTAATGTCAAATGATTGCATTTAGTGCAATCCGTCTAAAAACAAAACGATATTCTTCAACTATAAAAAATAAGCGATATGCATTTTGCATAAAATCCTCACTCTACTGATGAACCTCATACAAGTACTAGAAAAATTTCGAATGAAACGGGTATCAGTCGAACAAGTGTCCGTAGGATACTTAAAAAATGGATATTATCTATATCATATTCAGTTACATCAACATTTGTCTGAAAGGGACCATAATATAAATAAATGACCCGTCCTTAACTTCTCACATACAGTCGGTTCGCTCATTCACATCATCAGTATGCAGTACAAATCTCCACTTGTCGTACCAAACGGGCGCTATCCACATTTTTCTACACGGCTTCTAAACTCTGGAATGATCTCCTAGTTCCTGCTTTCCTCTCACTTATGATATGAGAAAATTTAAGGTAGCTGTTCATAGGCATCTATTGGCAATTCATTATCCCTCTATCCATCCTCCTAAGTGTTCCTGAGTGGTTTAGCATGATAGGCCAAATTTAGCCCGTTCAAGTCCACACTCATAAAAAAAATTTGCGTTTAAACTTTTGCTTATGGGCTTTGGATAAGGCTGGCAGAGATCCTGATTTTTTAAATTCGTGGAATTTACAGATGAATGCACTATTCAGAGTGCTGGTATAGTAAATAGGCTTAATTACCACTATTACGATACTGAAAACAGACACGCTGCTCTATAAATTATGCCATAATCTATCCTAGAAAGGATTAGGGCTTTATATATTCTGATAAGCACCTTATTTGCTCACTTAGTATTTAACATTTCATAACGTTAAGTGAGTTTCTTGTTTTAGTCTCTAGTTGTTCAATATTCTTCCATGTTAATGCTTGGTCTAGTACCATTCCTAGGAATTTCCCCGACGCATGAAATTAGTTTACCTTTGAGAAGCAAGTTTGGTTGATAGTGTGGGATTCGTAACTTACAAAAATGCATACATACGGTTTTCTCAGTCGATATACGGAAACCAACATCTTCTGCTTGGCGTACAATTTCATTTATTCCAACTTGGATTTGAAGGTTTGCAGGATGGTCTCGTTTAGAGGACATGTATATCGCTATGTCATCTACATATAAAACGACCAATTTCAGGGTTTAAATTACGAGTTAGGTTGTTCACTGCTATAATAAATAGAGTTACACTAATTGGGGAACCCTGTGGAATCCGTTTTCAAGGATGTGCGTAGACGACATTCTGTTCTACTCACCTTAAAAAGTCTATTACTTAAGAAGGATTTAATAAAATACATATTTCCTCTAATTCCCCAGTCATGTATCTTTTGTAGCACAGTACCTCCAAACAGTGTCATATGCCTTCTCGACATCAAAAATACAGCAGTGAGGTGTTCCTATTTATAAAACTTTCTTGAGTTTTGTAGTAAGGTTAACTAGATTATCATTTGTTGAGTGTTTACGGAAACCTGCTTGAAAAAGTTTATCCACTTATTTTCCTCTAACAAGTTGACTAGCCTTTTATTGACTATCCTCTCTAGTAATTTTCCTACGCAACTTGTTAGCGATATTGGTCAGTAGTTCTCCGGTTTTAAATAGTCTTTATTTTCTTTGTAAGTGGAATAATGATTGCGGTTTTCCACATTTGTGGATAGCAACCTCTCTCCATATTTTATTAAAACAAATAATAAGTCATCTAGACTTGTGGGAGATAAGTTTTTAACATTGCACTAGGAATATTATCTATGCCTGCCGTGTTTTTAAGTTCCTTAGTTCGTTTATTATTTCCGTTATTGTTATTGTCCCATTATATGCTTGTTCACTTTCTTCGGAAAAGTCTAGTGGAACTTCACGTATTTCCTTATTTGCAATAAAATCTTATTGATAATTGTCTGTGCTGCTACTTGTTGGTAGTGTTTGGCGAATAGTTCAGCAACTTCTAAGGGTTCAGCCACTATTCCTGTCCTTTTGTAATTTCGGTGAAATACTGCCAATGTATTTTCCTGAAATTGCTCTTATTTTCCACACTATTGAAGGTGGAGTGTTTGGTGTATTGTATTCACAAACATTTCCCATGTCCTTTTCTTTGCCTCTTTTATTTTCCTCCGCAATAGCGCAACTTTTAAATTCCACCAAATTTTCGATAGTTGGGTTTATCATAAACTTTTAAAGCTTTTTCCTATCTTTGATGGCTTGTTCAACATTTGGATTCCACCAAGGCACTGTGGATTTATGTGTTTTATTACTTGCCTTCGATCGTTTCTGACGCAGCATTTAGAACTAAATTGCTAAATTCTTGGACCATTGGCTCCAACTCTCGATTAATTGGCAAGTTTCTGTTGGTATGTTTTCCAATCTGCTCGATCTATGTACCATTTGTTAAAACGTAACGGGGGACTTTTTGTTTTATGGACTGAATGAGTATGGGATAATGGTCGCTTCCATGGAGATCTATGATAGGATTCCACGTATAATTTATAGCTATTTTTGTGGTGCATATGGATAAATCAAGAGCAGTGAGTTCGTTAGATTTAGTGTTAAAAATGTAGGTCTACCATCATTCAAAAGTGTAAGCTTCTTGGTCGAGGAACTGCTCTACCATTTTCCTTTAGCGTCGCGTTTTGTTGAGCCCACAGCGGGCTGTGAACGTTAAAGTCCCTATCAATAAGAACGGTTCTCGTAGTTGTGCAATAAGGTCATCAAGGTCTTGTCGCGTCCAGTTACTATCAGGTAGGTATACGTTACATATCGAGATTTTAATAGGATGTTCAATTGTCACTGCGACGGCTTGCAATGGAGAATTTAGCTTGATTGGATTAAACACGCATTCCTGATGAATGAAGATAGCTACGCCACCGCTGGCTCTTTTGGAGTGTACTACATCATAACGACAGCATGTATACTGCTGCAACTCAAATTCTTCACCTACTTTAAGATGTGTTCTTGTAAACCTACTATTATTAGCAAATTCTGTAAGCATTAACTTTATTTCTGCCGAACTCTTTCGACACCGTTGCAATTCCATTGGATTATAGTATCCATGGATGTATTAAGTTTTGAGATAATATAATACAGTAAAATAAATAAATAAATAAATAAAGTTAATATAAAGATTTAAACGACAAACTCTATGCACAGAAAGACAAACAATGAATATCACAGAAATATATCACAGAAAAATATCTCAGAAATATATATCACATTTTCAAGTAGTCAAATTCTCATTTGAGGACTGACTATCGTGACGGCTTCCTAGGTCTACCTAGTTGCCAACCTCTTTTTTCCGTACCTCTGGGAAGGGTGTATAAACGAAGCTTAAAGTATTTACTAATGGAAATTAATTACGAATTGTTTCTGCTACTCTATTAATACCATGTGCGAGACATGTTACATGTGTTAAATTTTCATAAAATAATTTTAATTGCTGTCCAGCTTTTACTATATACGCTGCTGCATCAGACAGCATTAAAACTATTTTACCTGTTGCAACAATATCAGGAATAAAAATTGCATGAAAGCTTCGTTTATAAAGCGAACTATTATTGCATGATTGGTTTTCTCAAGAACTTTGGACGCGATTAAATATGATATACTAGACTGCGCCTCACTTAAATAACCAATCATTAAATTTGCAACATATCGCCCGCAACAATCTGTAGTTTCATCTACTATAAAATAAAGATATTTATTTTTTGTAATTTTCTTTATATGCCCTATAGATATAAATCATTAATATATCTTTTTCGAAGCGTGCTTTCATCTGGCACTTGCTTTTTACTATTTTTTCTAAAATGACCTAAAACTAGGATTTTGCAATTTCTTCAATGGAATATTGGCTTTAACAAAGTACACTACACAATTCGAAATTAAATTCCTCTTGTGCATTTCTTTTGGCCGTTTCTTGAAACAACGACTGGCGCAAAGGTGTCTGACAAACTTATGTTTTCTTAAATGTTTCTAATGTTTTTTATGAAGAGAGGTTTCAATGTGCTGTGTAACTTGAGATTTCCTTTCGCACATGATCTAAGGAAAAATTAATTTTAAAATAAGTATCTAATTGCGTTTAAAACTGATAAAACGGTGAATTCAATAACCTACCTAAATTAATAAGGGTTTAATTTCCGAAATCAATTAAAAATATGTAATGGTACTTACTATTTTTCCACAGGCTACGCAAAACACTTTTTCATCATCCAGACGTAGCTCGGATATATTTTTATCCATACTTGAACTAAACTATTTTTAACTTTCGGCATCTTGAAGTTCACTTAACAAAGCCGTACCATTCAGTTACGTCTTCGCCCAAAGAATGTTTAAAATTTTGCATTTTGTCCGTTACTCTCAAATTATTTTCAAGAAGGATTAACTAACTAAACACTTACCTTGAAAAAGTCCAAATAACTTTAACCCTTGATTGCGGAATTCCATCAATCAATGCTTTAACTATCTACTTAGGTACCATTTGAATTTTCAAATACTACGAAATAGCGGCATTGAAACTTCACAATCCGGAAGTATTAACGTTGCACTTAATTGCAGGTAATAATCTTTCTTTAAACCTGTCTTATTCATATAAAAATACATTTCTTAGTTAGACACAATAACAAAATTTAAAATAAGTTAGAATAATGCATTTTAAAGCGAATTTGGTAGATATAGAAAAATGCGAAATATATGTTAATTATGAATAAAAGGCAAAATATGCATACAATTGCAATATATGCAGTATTTGGCGAAATATGCAAAATATGCAAAATATGCAAAAATTAATTAATGTCAAATGATTGCATTTAGTGCAATCCGTCTAAAAACAAAACGATATTCTTCAACTATAAAAAATAAGCGATATGCATTTTGCATAAAATCCTCACTCTACTGATGAACCTCATACAAGTACTAGAAAAATTTCGAATGAAACGGGTATCAGTCGAACAAGTGTCCGTAGGATACTTAAAAAAATGGATATTATCTATATTATATTCAGTTACATCAACATTTGTCTGAAAGGGACTATAATATAAATAAATGGCCCGTCCTTAACTTCTCACATACAGTCGGTTCGCTCATTCACATCATCAGTATGCAGTACAAATCTCCACTTGTCGTACCAAACGGGCGCTATCCACATTTTTCTACACGGCTTCTAAACTCTGGAATGATCTCCTAGTTCCTGCTTTCCTCTCACTTATGATATGAGAAAATTTAAGGTAGCTGTTCATAGGCATCTATTGGCAATTCATTATCCCTCTATCCATCCTCCTAAGTGTTCCTGAGTGGTTTAGCATGATAGGCCAAATTTAGCCCGTTCAAGTCCACACTCATAAAAAAAATTTGCGTTTAAACTTTTGCTTATGGGCTTTGGATAAGGCTGGCAGAGATCCTGATTTTTTAAATTCGTGGAATTTACAGATGAATGCACTATTCAGAGTGCTGGTATAGTAAATAGGCTTAATTACCACTATTACGATACTGAAAACAGACATATATTTCGTACTGTTGATCGCCAACACCGATGCACTGTAAAAGTTTGGGCAGGAATATTTGGCGATTATGTGATCGGACTATATTTCTTTGATGGGCACCGACATGGAAGAAAATTTTTGAATTTCTTAAAACGTGATTTTTGGGTACTCCATGAGCATATTACATTAAATATACGAAAAAAAATGTGGCTCCAGTTGGATGGAGCACCCGCTCATTTTGCCCGACCTGTCAGAGGGTATCTGAACAGAAAATTTAGAAATAGGTGGTCCTTGTAATTGGCCACCTAGGTCTCCAGATGTTACTCCAATGGATTTCAGTTTATGGGGAATTCAACTTATAGGAAATCAAACAGTCCCCACTATTCCCGAGCATATGAAAATAAGAATTTCTAATGCATTGAACATTATAACGCCGGAAATGTTAAATAAAATAAGATCTTTTGAAAAAATGAATTGTTGTATTCAGGCGGATGACAGACATTTTGAAGATATGTTAGAGTAAAATTAATTTTTTCCTATAGTCTTGTTCGTTTTTGTGATTATAGTTATTACTTCTCTCATTAAAAAACATATTTTGCCGTTTTTATGTTTTTAGTTAATAACTTTTAATTTACGTGAGTGTTAAGAATAAAAATGATAATTATTCGAATATTTCTTTTATCTCATACATTAAATTTAAGAAAATGTTGAATAACAAAAAAACTGTAATATTTAGGTATATGAAACCGATATACCAAATTTTTGAATAATGTAGATTAATAAAATACAGGGTGTTACATACATACAATTACCAAGATAATGTGATTTGAATGTAATCATTTGCTATAGCGATTCAAAGGGTAACAACTTTAATATTTACAACTAGAATTTTGTCATTCTAATTTAATTGATTCGGTCAGTATGTTTTTTTTTTTTGGAAAACCTACTATTTTCATAAAATTCAAAATATCTCGAAAACTGTAATATTTACCTATAGGGATCATTTATTAAAGTGCACCTTATTTTTACAGTACTATCCAAAATTGAACGAAGATACAGGGTGTTCCATTTAAAAAAACACAAGTTTGATAAGCCACGCTTTTCTGGAACACCCAGTATGTACGAAAATAATTTTAAAATGTGGCCACTACTGATATACATAATCCCCTTGAAAAATAAATTTGAAAAAACGCATTGCCTAGATACAAAATACTGTCCCGTTGGTGATGGCCCACCCTGTGCATCGTATAGCAATATGAAGCGAACCCCCCCATTTTCAACATTTTGTAAAGATAATACAAGTTCCGGATGCCCCAAAGGGTTATAGAGTTTTGATAAATTATAAAAATAGTTCCGCCGGTAAAGCCTTCCAAATTTGATTTTGGAAGTTGAGGGGTAACTTCACGCTGCTCTTCAAGAGCTACCAGAACCCTAGAATTCTATTATAATATTTTACTTGCGAATAGTAAAGAAATCACTCGAAATACAAAATTTTTCCTTAAGTTTTGAAATAAAAACTGTTGTGCAAAATCTCATTATGCAGACGCTTAGAACTCTTGAGGGATTATCGGAAGCTCTAAGCAGAACTACAAAATGCTATTACAAAATTTTTCTGAATATTTCCCTTGTGCATTAAAGATCACTTGAAATATAATTTTTTTAATGTAAGCTTTCATGCAAAATCTGATCATGCAATCTTCAGAAGTATTGAGGGATTATCGAGAACTCCAACTTTCCATTAAAATATTTTCACCAACACTTTGCTTATGCACAATCTACTGAAATATAAAAATTCCTCCGAATTTTTTATGCAAAATCTCATAGAAACTTAGCATTCTTGAATGGCTATCTGTAACTCTAATCAGAACCCCAAAAACCTGCTAAAATATTTTTTGAAATATTTTGCTTATGCATGTTATGTCGAAATATAAAAATTCCCCTTAATTTTTGAATTATAAGCTTTCATGCAAAATCTCATTGCAGACTTTTGGAACTTTTGAGGTGCTATTGAAGAACTCTTTTATCAGAACCGTAAAAGTCCATTAAATTTTTTAAAAATTTTATGCAAAATCTCATTATGCAAACCTTTAGAACTCTGGGGTTATCGGGAACTCTAAACCAATACTTCGCTTATGTACAATCACTGGAAATATAAAATTTTTTCTTATTTTTTTCAATATAAGTTCATGCAGTCTTATTATGGAAACTTTTATGATTATAAAATCTACCAAGGACTCTAAGGAGAACTCCAGAATTGTATTAAAGTATTTCACTATGTGAATAGTAAAGAATCACTGGAAATGTAAAGTGTCTGCTTACTTTTTGGAATAAAACCTGTTATGCAAACCTTTAGAACTCTTGAGGGGTTATTGGAATTCCAGAATTTTATCAAAATATTTTTCAAATATTTTCCTTGTGCATTAACCTTTCTATATATAAAAATCCCTGTAATTCTTTAAATGTAAGCTTTCATTAGAACTCTTGATGAGTTATCGAGAACTCTAATTCGAACTCTAAATTTCTTTGCGTATGCACAATCGATTGAAATGTCTCCTAATGTTCCTAATTTTTTATGCAAAATCTCATAAAAACTTAGAAATCTTGAAGGGCTATCTGTATCTGGTAGCTTTCATGCAAGATCTCATTGTAAACTTTTGGAACTCTTGAGGGGCTATTGAGAACTCTTTATCAGAACCCTAAAATATTTTGCTTATGCATGTTATGTCGAAATATAAAAATTCCGCTTAATTTTTGAAATATAAGCTTTCATGCAAAATCTTATTGCAGACTTTTGGAACTCTTGAGGTGCTATTGAAGAACTCTTATCAGAAGCGTAAAATTCCATTAAATTTTTTAAAAATTTTATGCAAAATCTCGTTATATAAACCTTTAGAACTCTGGGGTTATCGGGAACTCTAATTGAAATTTGAAGTCTGTTAAAGTATTTTCACCAGTATTTCGCTTATGCATAATCACTGGAAATATAAAAATTTTTCTTATTTTTTTAAAATAAAAACTGTTATGCAATTTTTCATTATGCAGACACTTAGAACTATTGAGGGATTATCGTAAGCTCTAAGCAGAACTACAAAATTCTATTACAATATTTTTCCAAATATTTCCTTATGAACTTTTAGAACTCTGGGGTTATCAGAAACTCTAATTGGAATTTGAAGTCTGTTAAAGTATTTTCACTAATACTTCGCTTATGCATAATCACTGGAAATATAAAAATTTTTCTTATTTTTTTAAATATAAATTCATTCAGTTTTATTATGGAAACTTTTATGATTATAAAAGCTACCGGGAACTCTAATGAGAACTCCAGAATTGTGTTAAAATATTTCACTATGCGAATAGTAAAGAATCACTCGAAATGTAAAATGTTTGCTTAATTTTTGAAATAAAACCTGTTATGCAAACCTTTAGAACTCTTGAGGGGTTATTGGAAATTCTAACCAGAACTCCGTAATTCTATTAAAATATTTTCCTTTTGCATTAACCTTTCGAAACATAAAAATCCCCTTAATTCTTTAAATGTAAGCTTTCATTAGAACTCTTGATGAGTTATCGAGAACTCTAAGTGGAACTCTAAATTTCTTTGCGTATGCACAATCGATTGAAATATAAAAATGCCTCCTAATTTTTTATGCAAAATCTCATAAAAACTTAGATCTCTTGAAGGGCTATCTGTAACTGATAGCTTTCATGCAAAATCTCATTGTAAACTTTTAGAACTCTTGAGGGGCTATTGAGAATATCAGAACCCTAAAATTCCATTTAATTTCTTAGATATAACCTTGCATGTAAAATCTCATTATAGAAACTTAAGGGCCTTTAACTCTAATCACAACTCCAAAATCCTGCTAAAATATTTTGCTTATGCATGTAGCACTCGGTGGGAATATACAAATTCCCTTTAATTTTTTAAATATAAGCTTTCATGCAAAATCTCATTGCAGACTTTTGGAACTCATGAGGGGCTATTGAGGAACCCTTTTATCAAAAGCGTAAAATTTTATTAAATTTTTTAAATATAAACGTTTATACAAACTTTTAGAATTTTTGAGGGGTTATCTGGAACTATCATGAGAACTCCAAAATTCCATTCAAATATTCGCTGATGAAAGTAGTAATTATTTGAAATACAACAAATCATCTCAATTTTTTAGGTATAAGCTTTAATGCAAAATCTTATTATGGAAACTTTTATAACTCTGTAAGGGCTATTGGTAACTCTAACCAGACCAGAATTCTATTAAAATGTGCGAATAGTAAAACATCTCTCGAAATATAACATTTTACCGTAATTTTTTAAACAAAAGCTTTCATGCAAAATCCCATTATGCAAACCTTTAGAACTCTGGGGTTATCGGGAACTCTAATTGAAGGGCTATCTGTAACTGTAAGCTTTCATTCAAAACCTCATTGTAAACTTTTGGAACTCTTGAAGGGCTATTGGGAACTCTTGATCAGAACCCTAAAATTCCATTTAATTTTTTTAATATAACCTTTCATGGAAAATCTCATTAAAGAAACTTAAGGTCCTTTAACTCTAATCACAACTCCAAAATCCTGCTAAAATAGTTTGCTTATGCATGTAGTACTCACTGGAAATATAAAAATTCCCTTTAATTTTTTAAACATAAGCTTTTATGCAGTATGTCATTATGCAAACTTTTAGAACTTTTGCGAACCTATCTGGAACTCTGTTAAGAACTCCAAAATTCATTGTCCCAAACATTTTGCTTATGACAGTAGTAATCACGTGAAATACTAAAATTCCTCTTTATGTTTCATGTATAAGCTTTCATGTAAAATTTCATTAGGGAAACATTTAAGACTCGTGTGGGGCGATCTGTAACTCTAATCAGAACCTCAAAATCCTACAAAAATATTTTTTCAAATATTTCGGTTATGCATGTATAAGTACTTGAAATTTAAAATAAAATATAAAAATATTGTCATTAAATCAATAAATTATTTCAGTGGTTTGTTCAGCATCAAGAGTTTTCAAACGGACGGAATTATGACATCCTATAATTAAAATAATCGGGTCATTTAGTCCACGCAGATTGCCAGACAATCGCTTGACGGATTTCGATGATTTTTTTAATATGAAAGTAATTTTGCGTAAAAGAAATAACGGAGCCAGAATTTTATTTTAAGGTTTTAATTTTTTTGAAAAAGTCTAGCAGCCGACGCTAATATTGTTGTCCATTTACGTTTGTATTTAATTTATTATGCGTTTTATTATCATCATTAAATTTAATTTTAAACCCGAACTTTCGCAAAGGAAAGGCAAGTTCAACATTAAATATATCGAGATCCATTATAGATCAAGAATAATACACTTTTGGTGGTTTCCAATTTTAATCTAAGATATTATGACTGAAAACAGTTTGCGGGGATGTTAGGAATGCAAAACAGTCCAATCGGTCAGCAAAAAAGGTCCAGGGTAGTTTCAGGGGGATGAAAAGGGGTTGAAAATTTTATTTCTCAATTTTTGAGAAAAGGGTTGATTTAAGGAAAAATTGTTTTCTGCAAAAGTTGCAGGCCTTATAAAAATCTACATTTTATATATACATACTTTTTTCACATAACCTCAAAATTTTCGAGAAAAATGTAAAAAACAATTTTTTCAGTTTTTGATTTTTCATTTTCGCAAAAATTGTCGGATTTTTATGAAACATTGTGAAAATGTTCTGTTTTATGATAGTAATAATTCAAATTTCTTTTAAAAAAAAATTCACGGGTTTTTGAAATATTTGAAAAAAACCAAAAAAAACATGTTTTTTTCAAAAAAATTTTGTGTGAGTGAAAATGATTTTTTAATATCTTGTGAGGACTCATTTTTTTCCTTATGAGTTGTACTTTCAAAGTAAAAAATAAAAATATATGGTTACCCTGCCAAAAGTAGCTCAAAAATTAGAAAAACCGAAAAAATGAGTCACCAAAGTCAGATTTTTTAAGTAATTGTTTATAATTTGTTTAAATTTAACGAATTTGTCAAAATATGAGTTCATTAATGAATTCTACGGAAAAAAATACAAAAGTACATGCTATTGAAGTTTTCTCAAAAAGCATTTTGTTTTTAATAAATCGTTTAAACATTCAAAATTGTTAAGTTTGTACTCTAACCGAAGTAAAAAAAAATTCAAATTCGGCCTCAAAACAGAAAATAATGTTTTTATTTTCATTATTTTTATTGTACCTACTGTACTTTATTTATTTAGTAATGTAAAATATAGGAAAAATGGCAGGTAAAATTTATTTATTTATATAAAATTACAACAAACTCTTTAAATTTTTGTAAAAACTTTTTTTTATTGTTCTGATATAAAATGTTTTTCTTTGGTGACTCATTTTTTCGGTTTTTCTAATTTTTGAGCTACTTTTGGCAGGGTAACCATATATTTTTATTTTTTACTTTGAAAGTACAACTCATAAGGAAAAAAATGAGCCCTCACAAGATATTAAAAAATCATTTTCACTCACACAAATTTTTTTTGAAAAAAACATGTTTATTTTGGTTTTTTTCAAATATTCCAAAAACCCGTGAATTTTTTTTTTCAAAAAAAATTGGAGTTATTACTATCATAAAACAGAACATTTTCACAAAGTTTCATAAAAATCCGACTATTTTTGCGAATACGAAAAATCAAAAACTGAAAAAATTGTTTTGTACATTTTTCTCGAAAATTTTGAGGTTATGTGAAGAAAGTGTATATACATAAAATGTAGATTTTTATAAGGACTACAACTTTTGTAGAAAACAATTTTTCCTTAACTCAACCCTTTTCTCAAAAATTGAGAAATAAAATTTTCAACCCCTTTTCATCCCCCTGAAACTACCCTGGACCTTTTTTGCTGACCGATTGGACTGTTTTGCATTCCTAGCATCCCCGCAAACTGTTTTCAGTCATAATATCTTAGATTAAAATTGGAACCCGATTTGCCTCGAAATACGTGTATTATTCTTGGTCTATTAAGCCACTTTAAAATTAAAATAAATTGTGGAATTTAGTAGAATATGTTTAATTTTATTAATTTTAATTTCTAAAATTGTACAGTTTACAAAGTAATAAATATTATGTACCAAATTTATGTTTTACCAAACCATCATTTCGAAATTGTTGAGTCGAAATTATTGAGAACGTATAACATATACACAACTATGTATAACTATCAAGGAATTAATCGAGAGTAGTTTGCGTAAAGGAAATGCTTAGGAAAATATTTCAATGGTATTTTGGAATTCTAAGAGTTCTCATAGTCCTTCAAGAGTTCTAAAAGTTGGATAATAATATTTCGTGTGAAAGCTTATATTTGAAGAATAATGGGACTTTATATTTAGAATTCTATACTATTCGAACAGAGGAAATATTTTAGTAGAATTTAGGAGTTCTACCATTTCGGTACTTGTTTTTTACCTTCCACTCTACATGTACATATGTAAGTATAGAAGATTATACACTCGACTATTTTTCACTAACGCGCGCATGTGTGCACGCGTGTGCGCCGGTGCACGGCAGTGTGCGTGCCGGTATATGTGTGTGCATGCGTGCGTGTTTGCGTCTGTGCGTGAGTGGGTGGGTGGGTTAGTGCGTGTGCGTATATATTTGTGTGTGTGTTTGGATGTGTTAGTATCCAGGATAAGCCCAGAACGAAAACACGTACTTATTTAAAATTTCGTGTTTTCATTTCTCCTGGAGCTTATTAGATTTTGGGAAAAATTCAGCAGCAGTGAGAGAGGAGCTGTTTTTGGTTGTTATCAAATATTTCTGAAACAGTTGTATATTTCAAAGATATAAAAATACCAATATACAGGGTGGCCCATTACGAACCGACGCGATTGATTTCTCAAAAAGTACGCAATGGAAAATTTGGCAGTACACTAATGTCGATGGGGGCAACTTGACTAAATATTTTCAAGATGGCGCACTTCCGGTTATAGTTGATGTTTACCCTCGCCTTTTAAATGGGAGACCCTATATATTATTTAATTTTTAGATTCTATCAAAAATTTTAGACATTTTATGTGTAATGTCCTATACCTAACTTTTGCCGTTTTTGAGATATTTAATATTTTACGTCAAATCCTAAAATAATTAATAATTTTTCCTATAAGAAAGCCTTTAATATTCAATTTGAGATGGATTCCTGGTAGAAAAGGACCTATTTTCATATACTGAGTGGATATTTTGATGTTAAATTAATACAGGGTGACCAAAAATTAAGCACAAAAATTAAGTTATAAAAAACGTAGTCATTGTTTTAAAATGGAAACCCCCTAATTTTATAATGCTATCTTATTTAGCATTAATAATAAGGGTAACTTTGTGTAAAGTTGTCTATTACAAAAATGTGTAGTTTTCGAAATATTAGCAATTTTTTTTATTATGAAAACGCTATGTTTTATAAATTTTGTTAGCCATGGCAGCTCCCATGACGACGTTAAAAAACAGTCAATTTCAATTGAACTGTCATTATTTCTAGTTATTTGACATTAAGTAATAATTAATAATCATGCCGGGGCGATTAAACTACATGTACGAAGATTATTTAAATTTATTTATTATCTAGGCTGAATTTAATAGAGTTTTAAGACAAAAATTAATAAAAGAAAATTTATGCTAACAATAACCAGTTCACAGAAAAACAATTATTTTAGTAAATGTTCAAAATGTCCGCCTTGAGTAGCTGTTCTAGTGGAATCTTAAGACAAACTTGCGAATGAGTCCCTTACTCTTGCCATACAATCTTCCTTTGTTGTAATTGAATTAAAATACCACATGTTTTTTATCGTTCCCCATATAAAATAATCCAAGACTGTAAGGTCAGGAGAACGAGGTGGCCACAGGAAAGGCCCATAACTAGCAATCCACTGGTCATAAAAAGTCACTTGCAAGAAGTTCTTAACAGAAAAGGTTCTATGTGCAGGGGCGCCATCGTGTTCCGCCATCGTGCTCATCCAAATCTTCTAGTATATTTAAATACCGTTTTCCTACAAAATGTTAAAAGGTAATTGAAAAAGAAAAATAAATTACATTTTATTGTTATTTACCATTCAAGTTCTCTTCATAAACATGTAGTTTAATAATTCTATTATTTTTAACGGCACAGAATACATTAAATGCCAGTTTTCTTGATTTTACGGCAAGGGAATTCGAATCACTCCAAAGATGGCAATTGTGTCCGTTAAAAAGACCAGTTTTTGTAAATTTAGCCTCGTCACTCCAAATAATATTTTCCAAAAATCGGGGGATGTCTTGTGTCATTGTTAAAATAAGCTCGCAAAACTGCACTCTTTTAGGAAAATCAATGGCTTTAAGGTGTTGAACCATAAAAAATAAATAAGGGTGAAAATTGTGTTTTGCCAAAGTTCTTTGTATTGAACTTCTTGAGATTCCGGTATGGGCAGCCACTTCTCTTATTGAAGACATAGGATATTCCACAAAATATCCCATAATTGTAATTTCGACAATTGGTTTTCTTTCATTAATTTTTGGCTTAACGGTGCCATAATTTTTTTAATTCACTGCACCGTGACGGTTTCTGTCTATCTGAATATCTTTCAGCGAATATCTCGCAGGTTCTTGCTAAAAATCTGTTACATTCACCATAAATAATAAATAAATTTAAATAATTGTCGTGCGCATAGTTTAATCGCCCCGGCATGATTATTAATTATTACTTAATGTCAAATAACTAGAAATAATTACATTTCAATTGAAATTGATTGCTTTTTAACGTCGTCATGGCAGCTGTCATAGCTAACTAACAAAATTTATAAAAAAATTTTTAATTTCTAATATTTCGAGAACTACACATTTTTGTAATAGAGAACTTTACACAAAGTTACCCTTATTTTTAATGCTAAATAAGATAGCATTATAAAATTAGGGGGTTTCCATTTTAAAACAATGACTACGTTTTTTATAACTTAATTTTTGTGCTTAATTTTTGGTCACCCTGTATTAATTTAACATCAAAATATCCACGCAGTATATGAAAATAGGTCCGTTTCTACCAGAAATCCATCTGAAATTAAATATTAAAGGCTTTCTTATAGGAAAAATTATTAATTATTTTAGGGTCTGCACACGTCATTTTTGACGTAAAATATTAAATATCTCAAAAACGGCTAAAGTTAGGTATAGGACATTATACATAAAACATGTCTAAAATTGTTGATAGAATCTAAAAATGAAATAAAATATAGGGTGTCCCATTTAAAAGACGAGGGTAAACATCAACTATAACCGGAAGTGCCGCCATCTTGAAAATATTTTTTGATGTAAAATATTAAATATCTCAAAAACGAAATTTTAAAAATTTTCCATTGCGTACTTTTTGAGAAATCGATCGCATCGGTTCGTCGTGGGACACCCTGTATAAACATACCATTTATATATATATATATATATATATATATATATATATATATATATATATATATATATATATATATGTGTGTGTATGTATGCACAGTATGTCCCTAGATCGACTTTAAAAGAGGGAAAATTCTTTTATTTGTGATTTCTCAGAAAATTTCATTCTTGATGATTTGCCCTGCTTGTTTTCAAACCCCCGAAACACAAATTACTTTCTATTTTACTCGTACGGTTCTCGAGATATCATTTTTCTTGAAAAGTTGGAAGTAACTTTAGTAGGCGGATTTCATTGAAAAACACCACTGACAGAAATTGTTAAATGTGATAATTCTGTTGAACTGCAAATTAATTCATGCTAATTTGAATTGTATGCTATAATGTTGACTTTACAACAAAGAATTTATCTAATTCAATGTTACGGAACTGGGGAAGAGTGCTACCGAGTTGTTATCATAAAATTCAACCAAAAATACCCGGATGTTGCCATTTCGAATGCCGGAGCCAAAAACTTGGTAACTAAATTCCTTCAAACAGGCTCGGTTTTAAACCTAAAGAAGCCAAAGAAGTTGTTCGATGAAGAAGATGCTGCTACTGTTCTCGCCGTTCATTCCGCAACAGAAGTTCCAAGGTTGTCTTTAAGAAAAAGGGCACTACGAATTGGGATAGGTAAATCTCATTTACAAAGAATCTTCAAGGAGAACAAAATTTTACCATTTAAGCCGCAATTTAGGCAAACTTTAGAGAACGGCGATGAAGCCAAACGTCTGGATTTTTGTTTGGAAATGGGCATTAGAGTTTTGGAAGATTCAAATTTTCATAAACGAATAATGTTCTCCGATGAATCGACCTTTTCAACTAACGGAGTCGTTTCCTCCCAACATTGCCGTTACTGGAGTAGGACGAATCCAAACTTCCGAATTGCTAGTCGCGGACAATGTTTGAAAAAAGTTAATGTGTGGTGTGCGGTTTCGTACCATGGAATTATTGGCCCATATTTTTTTGATCAAAATTTAAACCGTTATTCATATTTGGAAATGGTGCAAAATTTTTTAACTGATAAACTGGATGAATTGCCATTGAACTACCAAATTGAAATGTTCTTCCAGCACGATGGGTGCCCTGCTCATTATGCCGGTACTGTTCGCCAGTGGCTCAATACAGAGTTCCATGATAACTGGATAGGAAGAGATGGTTCCATTGTATGGCCGCCGAGAAGTCCTGATCTCACAATAATGGACTTTTATCTGTGGGGTCGTTTAAAACAAATTGTGTACAGTGAGCCATTAGACAATGATGAAGAGCAATTGAAAAATAGGATAGGGAATGCTGTCCAGTCTCTATCAATCGAAGAAATAAGGCGCAGTTTCAATTAATTCAAAGCTCGCATTGAAATCTGTGCGGAAAAAGGAGGAGCATTATTCGAATAGAAAATTAATAGTTCAGTTTTTTGAGAATTGCATTTCATTTTACCATCAATTGTTAAATTTATTAATTAAAACTTGTGAGACCAATTTGATTTTTCCTTTGAAACAAATCAATTTACTTCAAAAAATTACGAAAAGCTCGAATTTTTCAAGAAAAATGATATTATCTCGAGAGCCGTTTGAGTTAAATAGCAAGTAATTTGTGTTTCGGGGGTTTGAAAACAAGCAGGGCAAATCAGCAAGAATGAAATTTTCTGAGAAATCAAAAATAAGAGAATTTTCCCTCTTTTAAAGTCGATCCGGGGACATACTGTATATATATATATATATATATATATATATATATATATATAATTAATTTTATTTTTGATACGACACGTAATTTAGTGCCAAAGAATTCCTAAGGTAGCGTTGGTTTAAATTTTATTCAATATCTGAATAACGATGAATTAAGAAAACATGTAGACATGTTCTTTAAACAAAATTGAATTTGATGTAACTTTTCTTTATAAAGTGTCTTTATATAAAGCAAAATAAGTCTAAAAGTTAAATAAATATGGTTGAAAAAGCTTAAACTGTATTATCGATATTTTTACATTCCAACTTACATGTACATACGTAGGTCTAGAAGATTATGCAATCGACTTTTTTGCACTATCGCTAAATCGACTTTCGACTTCGTTCATAACAAAAACTTATAATAGTGTAATATTAGTCAAGTTGCTTTGGTGTGTGTGAATCCTTACGATATTGCAGGCTTACATTCCATTAATATAATAATCTCACGATATTTAGAATTTACATCAGGTCTACATACATAAAGACAAAATTTACATCGAATGGGGCTTGTAGCTAGATAGCTCAGTTGGTTAGAACGTTACTCTAGCAAAGTAAATGTCGTAAGTTCAAATCCTACTCGAGGTAAACTTTTTATTTATTTATTTAATGGTATTTAAGTGTTTGTTTATTTTTTTCAATATCTGAATGACGATTAATTTTATAAGAAAATGTGAAGACAACATTTTTTAAGATAATTTAATTTCACATAACTTTTCTTTATAACGCATTTTTTTAATACGAAGCCAAAAAGTCTTAAAAATAAGATTGAAAATGCTTAAACTGTATTATAAATATTTTTACAGAAGGGGCCTTTGGAATTTTTTTTAAGTAATTTTTAAGCGTCCATCTGACATAAATTATTGTTTTTGTTTTTACAATGGTGCCTATTTTCGTTATGAACGCATAATTATTCTAAAAAATTGTTTAAAATTACTTATTTACTGCAATTTCCACTTTGTTCCACAGCAGATATTTGCATATTAGAAAATAGTTTTTACAAATAGAAACGTTAACCGCGTGTGGTTACTCTATGCGTGCGATAAGCAGCAAGTATGCTGTAATAGATAATTCAATAACCACAAAAATATTGACGATTCTCACAAATATTTTTAAATTGAAAGATTTTGGTCACTTGGCTGTAATGAGTTGGTAAAATTTAAAAATATTTTAGTATACGTGCGCTTTGCAAAAATACCGGCTTAGTCTTTCACTAATCGTTCAAAATTTCTCTTTAGAATTGTAATGTTTCTTAAAAATGCCGATGGGTGTCTAGTGTGTTACGATTTTTAACGGGATTAGAGTGTTAAAAGATGATTGTTTTGATATTCAAATTTCTTGCATTTGAGTGGTTTTATGTTAATTAATTCTTGCAAGTGAAAATACTTTTAACACATTTCGAAGTAAACCATAATTAAAAAGACAGTTTTTGTTTCTGAAAATCTAAAATTTTTGTTGGTGATTAATATAATAAAGCTTCTAAAGAAATTTATTAACTTTAAAATAAAAAGTCTGGCTCTGATCGTGATGTACCATACGTGTTATACCATCTCTCTACCACTTTTTGTCATTATTCCCTTCTATAAAGCAAATAGATTAAATTATTGTCGGTAAAATTTAAAACAAACGGAATAAAATAAAAGAAAACGTAATTAAATGACCAATGGACTATGGACATCCTAAAAGATAAAACAGAAAAACAAGTTGGTTTTCTCACGAAGATTGTCGCATATTTTATAACCAGTCTAGCAATGTTTTTATAACTTTTAAGTCCGGTAAAGTATCGCCATTATCAACTACCAACTCGAACTTCACTAATTACCGGTAATTATCTTTTTTTTCCATTTACATCGTTTATCTAAGTTACCTCCAACATCTCAAACTTGAATAATAATTGCAACTATTTACAAACAAAATGGTTTAATGACAATCAGACACTCCTATAATAGATAGTTATAAGTGCCCAAAGACATTTTTATGACATGAGTGTTATAAAATAGCTTCTTATTGCATTTTAATTGAGCAATTTACCGAAAAAAAACGATCATTATGATTACGCCAAACTTTAATTTCATCATATACATACATAGATGAATTCTTCTATTCTGAGACATTATTTATAGAAAGAGAATGCGTGCATCAGATAACGTGTCGATAATAATCTCCATTATGGTTGGTTCAACAAGTTCCTAGAAATTTTGTAATTTATATTTCACTAATTACACAATAATAGACCTGAGTTGCATTGTCACTGCATAATTATAATTATCTGAAAATTAACAGGACACCGTGCGTGCAAGCACGCTTAAATAATTGCCATAATAAAAACTCTTCGCTAATTATAATTACCACCTTTATCCTTACAGGGAGGATGACCAAATCTATGGATCTTACCTGGTAATTAACAACCTGAAAAAGGAAGATTATGGCAAATACACTTGCACTATTACAAAGCCTGGTCGAAAAGTCGACTTATACACCTATATTTACGAAATAAGTATGTTTACACAAATTTCATATAAAGTCAATTAACATATTATCTTATTACAGAGAACAGTGTTTATATAGATCCGAACCCAGTGCCATATAAGAAACTTCTTCTCGCAGGAGCGATTGCATTTCTAATAATCGTTACAGTTCTAATACTGAATCTTCAATACGGTTTATTTTTACGAGTGCACTTTAAAGATCGCTTTGGTCGTTTGCCAGAAAATGATGAAAAAATTAATGACGTCCTTGTTCTATACTCCGAGAAGGATGCAGAAATATCGTTAGGAGTTTTACTACCAACTTTAGAAGCTAAGTACAATTATAAATGTGGATCAAGGCAATTACCACAAAACATAAATACTTGTAAGTAATAACGCAAATTCTGCCATAATTTATTTTTTAATTAATTCCTATTTAATATTTTAGGGTATCGTGATTTGCTCGAAGCATCTCGGAGAAGTCACAGAATTGTTGCAGTCATATCACCAGCTTGTGTAAATGATAGTTGGGAATGTTCCATTTTATATCAAGCTTTAAAACAATTATATGAATTAGATACACAATTTTGTTGTATCACATTAACCCAATTTCCATCTTCTGGTAATAATGTGAAAAATTTACAGGGTGAATCATTTTCTTCGATTGTAAGAAATATTAATGTGATAAATTGGGAGAGAAGTAAAGATGAAAAGTTTTGGTTAACTTTACGTTTAAAGTTACCCCCTAAAAGATACAGTGACGTTATTTTAAATGAAAATAAAAATCCTACAAGACTGAATACAGGCAATAGTCTGAGTATGCATGTGTAAATAAATTATTTTTTATTGCTATTATAAATTTAAGAATTATGTATTAAAACATTTTCCATTTTATAGTTTTATTTTTTTTATTAAGAATTTTGTAAATTTTTTATAATAAAATATTAAAAATTTACCTGTTTTATTTTAGTATTTATAAGTATTATGTGATGTGTAACTTATTTAACGTGATTATTTCAATAAAAAGGTAATGCTACACTTCTTAAGGTTTAACCCTCTCATGCGCAACTTTTTACATTCATCAGAAAATAAAATATAAAATTATTTTTGTGTTTGTATTATGTTCAGTTACCTTCAAAAATTGTAAAAAAAAATTCAAATTAGAACATTTTATGGACATTTTTTTTTGTGTCCTCATATGGGAACAAAATCCCTGAACTTTACTTTACCGACGTCCTCATATAGGGACAGAAAATTGAATGCAGATTATTATAAATATATAATTAAAACATAGTATAAATGATTTTATTATTATGAAATAAGTAAACTATTAAAATAATCTAAAAAACACTGAAACTTAAAAATATAATAAATAGTCAAATTATAAGCAAAATATGCAAAATGGACAAGAAGTGATATCACTTTCGAGTATGAAATTCTTGGAAACACTCTGGGCATAACGCGATATCACACCTTATGCATATGTATCTAGTTTTACTTGTACAGTAGGAATTCTTCCATTATCAAATTTTTTCTCTGTCGATACAATTTTTCTAGGCCTCTTTTTTACTTCAGGACGTCCTTTTTGTCATTTCATTTGAGACTCCTCCTGAAATATGAGTGCAGTTGATATTCTACTTTTAAAATGCAAGAGATCTAAAAATTCCTTTTCCTGGTGGCGATTCCATTTCCACAATACCCAAGCATTTACCACTGTGACATTTATAAAATGGTAAAATATTCTCATATACCAACGTGTATTTCTTGTATAGTTAGTATACAGTCCAATCAAGGAGTCCATTAAATCTACCCCTCCCATGTGCTTATTATAAATTTTTATGGTAAAAGGTCTTGGACTGTCAACATACTTCTTGTCCTTCCTTGAAAATCATCTAACAGAATCAATTAAATGTACTCCAGCATAATTTGAAATTGTATGAACCTTAGATTAGGAAAGAGAGGGGATACCGTTCGTCGCATTTCGCAAAGGTTAACATTCTGTTACCAAAATCGGTTAGACGCCATTGTTTTGGTGGAAAACAAAGGATTTGGTACGGTGTAGTTTTCTTGTGATTTTTTGTGGTTCTTAAGACTTTTCCATTTAAAATTATGTTGTAAGTAATGGTTGGATGTGCAGCTTATGGTTGTAAAAGCCATAGCAGTTCAAAAGATCTTGAAATTTCATTTCACAGGTAAATAAAAATTTGCATTATTTCACAAATATTTTTTATCTCGGATATCTAGAAAATTATATTTTATACAATTATATTTAAGGAATATAAGTATTAATAGAGATATATGAAGCAGATTATAATATTTTGGTTTGAAATCTTATTAAGCATAATTATTAAATTAGCGTTGCCTTCCTTATTTTCACCAGTGGCGTACGGCTAAGATTAAAATAACAAATAGGAATTTTTAAAAATCAGTCTCGACAGGAGGATTCTGTACGAAGAAAATTAACGAAATTAATCCTATTTAAAGGTCAGTAAAATGTTTTTTGTAACCACAATAAAACTGTTTTTCTATATGGGTGTTTTATTAATTCCTAAACCTGAGAACAACTTAATTTTATGGTTAACGTAGCCTCCACGCCACTGACACTGTGGCATTGGTCCCAAATGGTAACAGATTCTTACGCTGCATTATACGTCCACTATTATTACCTAGTCTAAGGTATGAACCATCTTACCACTGTGATATTATCTTGTGATGTAGCAAAAGAATAACTGCCTCGGCCTCATACCTTTAATGTTTTCTCTAATGTCAGCACCTTATCTATTCCTTGAAGTCTGTTCAATCTCACTATGTCTAAATACCAAATCTTATTTTTTGTAAGCTGTTTGACCAGAGGTATTGCTCGTGAATAAATTATCGGCATATATTTTATAGTTTTGGTCCTTTATATCGTAGCACATTCTCAAGACAACATCACCTGAAGCGCCTGCTTCTGAAACAGCTTCCCGTTCTCCAGCTTGTCCTTGAAAAACTTCAATACAATATGCATACCCTGATGTACCTGCACAAACCTAAACCTTATAACCCCACTTTTTGGGCTTTTTAGGTAAGTATTGCTTTAGACCTGAACGCCCCTTGAATGGTATAAATAACCATTTCATCCACCGACATATACTCTTCAGGCTGGACGGCGGAATGAAAAGTATCATGAAGTTGGTTCAAAACAGGACGTACTCTAATCAGTTTGTCTGTATTGTTTTCGCTAATGGCATCATCATCCATAAAATGCAGATACCTCCTAATTTCTTCGTACCTCTTTTGGCTCATTGCTTCTGAAATAAATGTCATTTGTAAACCTCCTTCTTATGACCAATAATGACGTATTCGTGGATATTTAATATGTCATCATTATGGTAATTCCGAAATAAATTTTTAGTTTATTTAGACTAAAATTGAAGTTTACTTTATTATTTCTTGAGCATACAGGTTGGTTTGAAACACGATTTCTCGTAAGAAATCTTCTGGAAAAAAATAATGGAAGTATTCCAAACGTGTATCCAATTTTGTGTTGGTCTTATGTTCTTTGGATACTTTTGGAATAACACCAGAATAACTGTTGTCTTTTGTCAAATTCCATATAGAAGTATTTTTGGTTTTGTCGCTCTGCTTATTTGCGACATTATTTGTCTTTTGCTTATTTAGCTTTGTTTCTCCCCCGTCAATATTATCTTCTAGGTGCTCTGATTCACTGTCACTTGAACTTGTTCCTTCTGATTCTGGCAAATACTCTTCTTCACTTTCTGAAAAGTCTAATTCATCTTCTGACAAGTCATTATAAATTAGAGACTCAAGTTCCTCTTCGGTTAATATTCGCCTTTTATCCCTTAATTCCCTATTTTCCATTCGCATCCTATATTCATTCTTCTCTTTAATGCCCATGTGTACAGCTTTCTCCTTTTCATGCAAAGACTCTACTGATTCAAGTTTTTCATATTCATCTTCACTAAAACTATATAGGAGACTTTCCAGCTCATTTTTGGATAGTGGTTTTGGCATAGAACTTCCCTGTGCTAATTGATGGCTGCAACCAGGTTCACTCGACAATGCATACTCTTGTTTATCCATAATTAGCTGTAATAGAAATAAGAAAATGCATGAAAATAGCTAAATAAGAAAATTTGACATGTATATGTCCTCATCTGAGGACAAAAACTTTATTGCCATTATTGAACGTTGTCCTTAAGTGAGGACATACAATAAAATCGAGATTTATGACAAATAAATATGAAATCGAGAAAACATTTATTTGTTCATAAAACTACACTAACTGGGACAACTGAAAATATTTTTACTTACGTTTTAAATGGCCTAATCAAAGGTAATCACGATGTTGAAGTTGACATTCTCAGAGGCACGCACATAATAACAGAAACATAGGTTAGAATGCAATTGATGGAGCTCCAAAAATTATTAAATAAATTGTTATGTCATCTTGCGGTCAACAGCGTAATCTTTCAAAGTGCGGTAAAGTGATAGTTTACTGCACTAGTTATGATACGTTATTAAATATAAAACTTAACATTGCATGTTGATAGTATATAAAATTAGTTTTACATTTCAGTTACCTGGTCATTCAACCGCGCCCCAAAACTCAAAAAAACCGTTTTATTAAGGGCTGTCCAAAATAAGTCAACCAGCTTTAACCCATTTTCGTCCGCTGTACTCGTATGAGTACATCAACATTTTTACAGTGTTACCGACATCTGTTAACCTTAAACTGAATTTCTATTACAGAACATATATCTCTGTAGTTTCCTACTTAAACTTACGCCAACGAAAAATTGATATTTCTATTGAAGGTTAGGTAAGTTCTGAAATAAAGTGACTCGTGTAGTAAGTTTTGTGACGAATACGGTGGTAAGTTGACAAAAATATGTATAAAAACAATTTGTTGTTATTTATTAGGTGTTATTTGTATTGAACATATTTAACAATGTTGTAAGATCAATCTGTACTTATTAGATATTTGTAAAGTTCATTGCGCCTAAATCTCTGTTGAAGTAAACATAGGTGTACTCGATTGAGTGCAATGGGCGGTTGTAGCATACACAAAGATAACACGAGTGTTTTCTTTTTTCAATTAATTGTTTATGTCTATCCGAATATATCATATATGAAGGATGCTTTCGAGGAAATGCCCGCTTCTTCGTTTTATGGAAGAATATTTGAGACACTAGCATCTGCAGCAGATGCCGTAGAAAATACAAGGTGCTCAAACTCAGAAGTAGATGTAGTAATTATTCCGCCCGAACCATATTATCAAGCTGATGAGGAATTTGACGAAGATGACCTGGTTTCGTCCCAGCTTCCTCATGATATTCCCGGCCAAATTGAAATAGCAATGGACTACGACAGCGAGGAGGAATACAATATGCCACTCTCTGACATTGTAAATAGATCTAAAGTACGCAAACCACAACCAAAAAAAGTTAAACTCGTTGAGCCTAAATGGAGTAGCATTACAATAGATATGCAAATGGCCAGTAATAATGGTAGTGCTGCTCGTTTAGATAGAGTTCGAGAACAACTGTCTGGCTGCATCACAGATTTTTGAAAAACTGTTTGACGAACAGGTTGTCAACCTATAGTAGAGCAAACCAATATATATGCAAAGACTTCCAACAATCATGTTTTTTCATGTTCCAGTGATGATGTCAAGGTTTTTGTGGGATTGCTTCTTTTTAGTGGTTACCACACGCTACTCCGTGCACGCCAATATTGCAGCATAGACGAGGATATTGGAATTCCATTCGTTTCCAACTGTATTAGCAGGAATAGATATGAAGAAATTTGGCATTTGGCAGACAATACAAAATTTGATAAAACTGACAAAATGGACAAAGTGCGACCACCGATGAATGTGCTAAACAGAAATTTTCAGCAATATGGAATTTTTCATGAAAGTCTATCGATCGATGAAGCTATGGTCAAATATTTTGGCCATCATTCTGCCAAACAATTTATAAAGGGCAAACCAGTACGCTTTGTATACAAGGACTCGATGTTGTGTAGCTCTAGCGGTTACTGTTACGCTTTTTATACTTATTGCGGCGCCAAACCAGCCGCAGATCAGCTTGTTGTTTCCAAGTCAACACTACCCCTAGGCTCTCAAGTTGTAATTGACCTTTTAAAAATTGTCAAAGAGCCAACTGAACACAAGTGTTTTTTGACAATTATTTTACGAGTCACGATCTTTTAAAATATTTGAGACAAGGTATAAGGGCTACTGGAACTATACGGGAGAACCGTACTAAAAATTGTCCTCTTTATTTCCACCAATGAAATGAAGAAAAAAGACCGCGGTCAGTTTGATTACCGTTATGATGAAGAAAATTCTCTTCTTTTTGTCAGGTGGAATGACAAGTGTGGTTACAATGGCAACAAATTATGATGGAATAGAGCCAATGTCACAAGTAAAAATGTGGTCATCCAAAAATAAAGAAAAGGTATCAGTACCCCAACCAAAACTGTTCATCCATGGGAGGAGTAGATCTTTTAGATCAATCTGTTAATTGTTACAGAATTGGCATGCACGGCAAGAAGTGGTGGTGGGTTCTATTCACTCACATGATAAATGCAACCGTCGTAAACGCATGGAGACCATCAAGTGGCTTTCCCAAATGAGGCCATGAACTTGCTGTTGTTTCAGCGAAATGTTACGCGTCATTACCTGCGCTCCTATAATAAAGCAATTCAAAGAAGATCGGCTTCAACTCGACCATCCGGCTCGTTATCAAGAAGTTTGTTGGACGATCCCATAGGGCATTTCCCAAAAAAGGTGGTGAACCAACTTAGGTGTCGCATATGCCACAATAGGATCAAATGGGCTTGTGAAAAGTGCAATGTTACATTATGCATTGAGAGAGAATGTTTTAAAATATTCCATTCATGGATTAAAATATATTGTTATGTGTTACGAGTTAAGGAATTATACATTTTAATTTTAAATAATTGTTTTCAAATAAACAAATATCCGCCCATTTTATATTTATTTATATCATATATAAGCCCGGTGTACTCATTTGAGTACACCCTTTTTTTTTTCGCATGTTTTAAGAAAACAAATTTACATTGAAGTGGAAAGGACCTTAGTTTTATGTACGCAACTAATTTAGATGATTAGTAATTATGTTTGTTTTCTACAAACTTGGTGGGCATAAATGGGTTAAAATATAAAACAAATCTCTTAAAAGCTTTTACATTCCCGCCAAATCTGTAACCAGTTTGTAAAAATCGAAAATTTCTAGAAATTTAAAAAATCCTGAAAATTTTTAAAGATTTCCAAAAATCTTACAGTTGTGAAAAGAGCGGCCAGTTTTTCCGATGATTACCGAAGTCACAGTAATGTATAAATGAAGCAATTTGTAGCCCGCGCATAGTATCAAGATAACAATTTCAGATTACATTACTATCTAATTAATAATGAAGGTAAAACAATAATATGTGATGGAGCTGCCCTCTAAGAAGGTGAAAATTGAGACCAACCCATCTTCAATCTCCAAAACCGTGCATAGTACCAAGTTGAAAATTTCAGAATGTATTACTAACTAATTAATAATAAAAATAAAACAATAATGTGATGGAGGAGGTGAAAATTGAGACCAACCCTCTATCTTGGTTCTCGAAAATCGAGTACAGTATCAAGCCGAAATGTTCATAATATATCTAATTAAAAAAGGTGTTGAAGTTTTCAGAACATATTACTATCAACTTAGTACTAAAGATAAAAAAATAATATTCGATGGAGCGGCTGTCTAAGGGGTTGAAAATTAAGAACAATCCCCTATCTTCGATCTCGAAAACCGTGCATAATATCAAGTTAAAATTCTCAGAATATATTACTATCTAATTAATAATAAAGATAAAAAATAGTATGTGATGAAGCTGCCGTCTAAGGGGGTGAAACTTGAGACAACCCCCTATCTTTGATTTCGAAAACCGTGTATAGTATCACGTTCATATTTTCAGAATATATTACTATCTAATTAATAATAAAAATAAAAATATATGTGATAAAGCTACCGTCTAAGGGGATGAAAATTGAGACCTACGCCTTATTGTCCATCTGGAAAACAGTGTATAGTATCAAGTTGAAATTTTCAGAATACATTACTATCTAATTAATAATAACGATAAAAAAATAGTGTGATGGAGCTACCGTCTAAGGGGGGTGAAAATTGAGATCAACCCCCTATGATCCCGAAAACTGAGCATAGTGTCAAGTTGAAATTTTCAGAATACATTACTATCTATAATTAATAATAACGGCAGCTCCATCATACATTATTGTTTGACCTTCATTATTAATTGGATAGTAATATAATCTGAAGATGTCAACTTGATACTATGGACGGTTTTCGAGATCAAGGATTAAGGTTTGGTCTCAATTTTCACCCCCTTAGACGGCACCTTCATCACATAATACTGGGTGTCCCAGGATATTTGGACACATTTTGATCATGAATGCTGCCTAAACGGAAAACGATAGAAACCTGTAGTTTTCACGGGTGTACTTGATTTAGCCCAAAGTTTTATTTTAGCTATAAAACAATTATTTCACAAGAATACAAGGTGTTTTAAAAAAATTGCCATTTTTTAAAGCGAAAATAATGAAGTTTTTTAAATATAACACCCTGTATATTTTGCTGTCATCTTGAAGATGTAATCTTCTACTTTCTAAAAATGTATAATATGGTACTATTTACTCCAAAAACAAAAGAGTTATGTAAGTTTTTATGCACAGACTGCATACATTTTAATCAGCACAGTCAGATACAATTTGCCAAAAGTTTTATGTTTTTTAAATGAACAACCCAGTACATTTAGACAATAGTACCTTACATAATACTTTTTTCATGCTAGTTTCAAAAACAAAAACTAATCAGTAAGCTTAGCGATCGGTTCTGGACAAGTGGGTGGGCTAGAGATTACGACAGTACGAGAAATAAAAACTGTTTTTTTAAAACAGTAAATAACCTTTAATAACAGATGATGAAGAACAAATAGAAAAAAACATAAAATAGGTTACTGCTAAACTAAAAAGTATATACCACTATTTAAATTTAAATGTTGAATATGTCCCCCGTTTTCCTCAATACATTTGGTTAGCCGGCACTGAAGGTTCATGAAGGCATTAGCTAGCATTTCTTGTGTAATTCCGGCAATAACGTTTCTAATATTATTTTTTAATTCCTCTATATTGCGTGGTGCAGGATTATAGCACTTCTCTTTAACGTACCCCCATAGAAAAAAATCCGGGACCGTTAATTCAGGTGAATTTGCTGGCCACTCAATTGGTCCTGCTCCCCCTATCCACTTTTCACCGAAAGCTTGAGTAACGGATGCTCTAGCAATAAGTGAATAATGGGGAGGCGCACCATCTTGTTGAAAATATACCTCCCCCATATTACCATATTGCTGTACTTGAGGATAAAAGAATAATTCTAACATATCCGTGTAGTTAACTCCAGTGACGGTTTGCTCAGAAAAAAAGAAAGGTCCATAAATGATCTCTTTGGTCACACCACACATTAACTTTTGGAGTATCTCGCTGATATTCTTTAAAAGCGTTAGGGTTTTCAGTGCCCCAAATTCTACAATTGTGTTTGTTAATTCTTCCATCTATGTGAAATGTCGCTTCATCAGACATGATTATTGTAACTTCTGGTTGTTCCCTGTACAGGTCCAGGATTGTCTCAGACAGGAAAATTCGATTTATATAATCTCTCTCGCGCAACTTTTGAAAAGTATGTATTTTATATGGTGTAAGTTTTAAAATTTTCATACACCTCTGTACTTCACTTTTAGAAAATTCAATTAATCCTGCAATTTTTCTTATACAAATACGATTATTATTTTGGTGTAAAATATCAAATATGTTTAAAATGCGTTCTAAAAAATCGGGATTGTTTTGTATTATACCTCTTGTTTTTCTTTCAATTGATCCATCTCTTATAAATGTTTGATACCATCTCAAAATAGAATTTCTAAACGGTGGATCTTTTTGAAACTGCATACGAAATTGCCTTCTAGTTTTAACAACAGAATTTGTTTTTGCGAACAACACCACAGTTTGGGCTTTTTCTTGGTTTGTATAAATCATTTTTTCCTTAACACTACGGACACAACACGTATTTAGATATTGTTAACTAGAATATTAACAGTGAACTGACAGATAAATAACATTACTGTTTCACGTCAATTCCTAGGCCTACTGCAATCGAAAATAGTGTTCATTATTATGCATTAACACATGGCAAAGATTTACTTATAGCGTTTTCTATTATGTTGCTCTCAGATTGATCTAAGAGCGACCAGTGACGTCATTGACCTCTTTCAGAGCTCTTTGAATCCGAGCAAGGGTATATTTTTATAATTTTTGGTTTAGAAGCATTAATCAGCAAAACGTATATCTAACCTACGTGTATACAGTAGGTGTACCTATATAAACTTATATAACTCTTTTGTTTTTGGAGTAAATAGTACCATATTATACATTTTTAGAAAGTAGAAGATTACATCTTCCAGATGACAGCAAAATACGGTTATATTTAAACAGGGTGTTAAAAATGGCAATTTTTTTAAAACACCTTGTATTCGTGGGAAAAAATTATTTTATAGCTAAAATAAAACTTTGGGCTAAATCAAGTACACCAGTGAAAACTACACGTTTCTATCGTTTTCCGTTTAGGCAGCATTCATGATCAAAATGTGTCCAAATATCTTAGGACACCCTGTATTGTTTTACCTTCATTACTAATTAGATAGTAATATAATCTGAAATTGTCATCTTGATACTATGTGCGGGTTACAAATTACTTCATTTATACATTACTGTAACTTCGGTAATCATCAGAAAAACTGCCCGCTCTTCACACCGGTAAAAAATCCCCAAAAATCTTCTGAAATCTCTAAAAATCTGGAATGATCTGGAAAGAACCACCCCTTGTTAATAACCTTTTAGCACAAAAACCAAAAATAAAAAAATTTTTACCACCAACTACTTATGTCTAACTAAATTATCATTGTACTTAGTTACATGATTATTGGTTACTTCTGAATTATAAATATTGCTTCTTTTTTCTTAAATAATCACATTTGGACACAATACTTGAATTATGTTTTGCTCTATGGACATTAAAATTACCTTTATGATTAGTCACAAAAACACATTGATCACATTTATATTTAGCACCACTTGGATTGTGCTTTACAAGGTGATGCTTGAAATACCGCATCACTTTTGTTGAATAATCACAGTGAGCACACTTGTAATCAACTCTCGGGTTGTGCTTTACAAGATGATCCTTATAACACTGTTTTCTTTTTGTTGAATAATCACATTGATCACATTTGTAATGAATTCGTATTGAATTGTGTTTTACAAGATGACTCCTTAAATTTTGTTTCACTTTGGTTGCATAATTACAATGATCACATTTAAAATCAATACTTGAATTATGCTTTACAAGATGACACTTTAAATACCGTTTCACTTTTGTTGAATAACTACAATGATCACATTTGTAATTAATACTTGAATTATGCTTTATAAGGTGATTCTTAAAATTTTGTTTTGCTTTGGTTGAATAATTGCAATTATCACATTTGTAATCAATACTTGAATTATGTTTTACAAGGTGACACTTGAAATACCGTTTTACTTTTGTTAAATAATCACATCGATCACATTTGTATGTAGTAGCTCTTGAATTGTGCTTTACAAGGTGATTCCTTAAATTTAGTTTCACTTTGGTTGAATAGCTGCAATGGTAACATTTGTAATCAATAAAAGAATTGTGCTTTAGAAGATGATTTTTAAAACACTGTTTTGATTTTGTTGAATAATAACAATGTCCACATTTATATTCCATATTTGAATGAAGTAATGTGTTATGTGTAATAAGAGCACTTTTATATTTTGTTGAAAAACTGCATTGGTCACATATATAATTACTTCCATTATGTAATGCACTATGCTTATTAAAATTATTACTATCATTTGTTACATAAATGCATTTGGTACATTTGTAGTTAGCCAAATTTGATTTATGCTCTACAAGATGATTTGTTAATTGTTCTTTCCATTTTGTTGAATAATTGCAATGGTTACACTCATAATTATTTTCCAAATAACTTGTTTCCGCTGTATCAGTTCTAACATCCTTTTTTAAATACTGCCCTTTCTTATTTGCAGTGTCTTCAAATTCGTTTTTAATTTTAATATTATTGAAATGGTAATCTATTTCTTCTTTAATTAGATCATTATTCAACACAACAATTTTTTGAGTAAGAAATGAATTAACTAGTGCTTCCGCTTCAGGCTCCAATTTAATACATTTTAAATCAAGCCGTTCCGACATTTCGAACTTGTTAGATTAAATTGACTACCAATAAAGAAGTACACGAATCAAGAAATATAGAGTGATCAATCTCAAGTGTATACCACGTGATCAAAATATTTAAGTTGGCACCACTGATAGGTTGGTAAGAAGCTGTATTGCTCTAGCTACTCTAGAGCATGGTTCGAGTAAAAACTACGATCAGTTCCAAATCTGTATGAAGGTCATTAACTTGTATATATTATAAAATATTATCTTAATTTAAATAATGACTATTTTGTATTTCATTAGAATGCATCCCTATAAAATACAGCAAAATAAATAAAATATTATTTAATGATTGGATTAAACCATTACAAAATAATGAATCTTAAGTATTTAAATGTTATAATTTCATTATAATTAAATAAAATTTACAGTACATGTTTATGGAATGACAATGTTGTAACGAACCGCAAGTCATTACTACAAAATTTTTTAATTAATTAATTATTTAACAATCAGCCCTCGTAAAAGAAATGATGTAAGATTTCTTAGTATTCAAACACCTGCAAGACTTGATCTAATATTTCTTAGTATTCCGTATTACTCAGTACCTAACTTAATATTTCTTATTATTTCGTTTGATTGCACAACAAAAATTAATGTGTTTCCCCTCCAACGTAGATTTTATAAAATATCGAATGTTTTATACGTCAGAGTAATCTTCGCCAATTACAAATAGGATTCCCCCAAACAGAAACCACCACCGCCTACCGAGAGTCCCCTATAAAAACCGCGCCGCGCACCTTTTAGTTAATTAATTATTATTATTATTAATATTAATTGTTATTAGTACGAGTAGCCGTAGCCGACCAGACCAGTAGCAGCCGTAGAAGAGTTCCGTCGCGCCACGTAAACGCATCCCGCCGCCGAGAATTATTTAGTTGGTTTCACCAGCTCCTGTATTAGTTAGTCCGTTAGACTAACTCCGATTCCAGAAAACCTACACGTGACGGTTGCGTTAAAGTAAATCGCCGCAGACCTAGTGATAGCCACCGCGAGTTTAGCTCCCTGTATTTGCGAACGCGCACCGTGAATCTTTTGTAAATAGCTATCCTCGATCTTTGTGATTAACGACACGTAAGTCTGTAGAGTAACTCAAAACACACAAACACACCTAGACCCCCAGACCGCTACGGGCAAAGCCACGAAGCAGTCGGGAGTACCGAATATAAACACACACAAACCTCCAGACCGCTACGGGCAAAGCCACGAAGCAGTTGGGAGTATAAACACCAGCACACACTAAAACCCCCAGACCGCTACGGGCAAAGCCACGAAGCAGTCGGGAGATCACAAACGCAAACACACACCAACCCCCAGACCGCCACGGGCAAAGCCACGAAGCAGTCGGGAGTACAAACACTCACCACTATACCATATACCTGACGACGAGAGCTAAGTAGGACTGTATAGACCTGCAGCTTTTATCATTTACTATCACTTACATTCTAAAACACCTGCATTCACCAGCTCGCTGGCGAAGACCGAAGTGCCTGTAATCACAAACGAATTAAACGTAGAGTATCCGTCAAAGACCTGTCGTAGGAGAAAACCGTACACCGATAATCACGCGCGTAGTGAACGAATTTCAAGAAAACAATCAATTAATTGTTTTCCACCAGCTTATTCCGCAAGTATAAACCGCCTTTAATAAATACGCGTTTTGGTGCGTATACCATTAAGTAACGTTCATTTGTGTATACGTGAGTTTTCGTTCATTTGCATAAAAGAAATCATCGCCATAAAATTTCATCCCAGTAGATAACGTGCAAATATATTAATTATATACCAAACTTGTATAATCCGCCCAGTCTAAATTTAATGCGAGAGTAAACCTCTGAAGATAATTCATATTATCGAACGTAATAGATCGTGAAGGGGAATTGTTTCACGAAGCATACGCACCTGTCCGTCTTCCAGAAAGTACTGAAGGTAAAGGGAAGCAAGCATTAGACCGGTGAACGCTCGTCCTGCGTACAACCGTGAACTCGGGATATCGATTTTCAGTAGTGACCTAGATCTGCGCAACCCCCGTTTTAATAACCAGTAGTTTGTTTATACATTCTTTTCTTTTGTAGACAGGACCGTATCCAGCATAAATAATTAATTAAACGCAACGTTATTAATCATTTAAATATTACGTTCTTCATTGAGTGTAATTAGGGAGTATTAACATCTATTTACAGAAACGACTTCGACAACAATAAGCCGTCGTATCGAGCGAGTGGAAGGAAGGAGGACATCCAAATTCGCCGTCCAAACCGAGTGGACGCCCCCGACGTCGCCGTCTAGATCTTAAAGTCAAATCGTTTTCTCATTTTTTTTCGTTTATGTTAGTTGTTAACCAGGTAGTTATTTAGCTTAAGTGTGAATATATTAGAACTGTATGGAATAGGATAATATATATTTTTTTTTGAACCGTTTTACTATAATTATTTTATGTGGACAGTGTAGAGCTAAAGATTAAATATTCCGACGAACCCACCCCCTCTTTAGTTTCTAATCTAAAGACCGATTGCAGTTTAGCCGCGGCAAATATAAAAATTGTGTAAAGGACCTTACAATGTCTTCTACAAATTTTTTTTAACTCCTTAGGTACACATTAGTTATCAAACTTTGCTTTACAGCATGTGTTCAAAATGACCGCCATTAAATTGTAAACATAAGTTCACCCTACCGTTGCATATTCGCAAATCAATTTTGTAACATTTCGGCACCAATATTATGAACTTCATGAGTTATAGCATATCGCAATTCTTGAAGAGTATACAATCTTCTGCTGAACACATTGTTTTTTAAATAACCAAAAAGAAAAAAGTCTAACGGTGTCAAGTCTGGTGAATTCGGTGGCCAGCGATTTACACTAATGATTCTATCTTCAAAGAAGTCTCGTAAATAATTAATTGTAGCCTGTGCAGTATGTGGGGTAGCGGAGTCATGCTGGAAATACCCGTTTCGTAATTCACGATCATCCAAATTATTAATAAATGGTTCTAAAGGTATTTCCCTGTATCTTGCCGCAGTAATTGTGCCATCGAAAAATACTTCTCCAAATATTCGTTGTCGCGACATTGCTATCCAGACACCGACCTTGATAGGGTGTAAGGTAGTTTCTCGAAATACATGTGGATTTTCTGCAGACCACGTACGATAATTTTGGCTATTTATGTAACCGGACAGATGAAACCAAGCTTCATCAGAAAAAAAAGATACATCCAGTAAATCATTGTTCATCGTATTGTTGAACCATTGACAGTGGTTTACTCTAAGCTGAAAATCTCTATCTCGCAACTGTTGTAATACCGACACCTTACACGGGTACAAATGTAAATTCTTCTTTACTGCAGTGTGGACACTTCCATAGGATACATCCAAAAATTATTTATGTAAAATTATGTTTGTATGGTAAAATTTTTCATACGTGTTTGTACAGATAGTTTTCGCAAAGATTTATTGGGGCTTGCATTCATGCTTGCTTGGATATCTGCTAAGGTATCCTCTGTTAAGACAGTAGCCGAAGCTTCACGTTTGCATTTTAAAACACTACCAGTTTCCATGAATCGAGCTATCAATCGATTACGATGTTGACTAAATGTTTCGTAACAAAGGAGCCAACTGCAAAACACAACAATATTAACAACTAGGGATTTTTGTCATACCACTACAGTACACTTGAAATTGAGCACGTTGTACTTAAAGATTAACCGGATCGTAAAGGATTTATATTTGTTGTATTGGAACTACCATAGAAGAACTGTAGCTACTTTTATTTATTAGACGTGCGTGTAGAGCACGGTTCCTACAAACATAGGTTGTCTGGCACGGTTCCTATGACGAACCGTGCGTGTAGTTCACAAAGAACTTTTAAACCACATTACGCACATGCCTGAAAATTTTTGTATATTGGCGGTTCTTTCATTTTAGGACCATTATTTTAGACGTGTTATAGAGTTTTCAACATAGGTACAAAGCGTTCCGTGGATTTCCATATTAAAGAACAGTCTTCTCCTTCAATGGGAAATAATAATAATATTTATTGTCATAATAATTCAAACAAAGTGAACATCGACATTGTCAATATACAAAGATACTCAGAAAACAGAAAGACAAAAACAAAAACAAAAACAAAAACAAAAAACAAAAAACAAAAAAGATGGCTAATTATAGAAATCATTTACATTATACAGACACTTAGAGATCAGATGTTGTTTGACAGCATGTTTAAATTTATTTGCATTTGTTATAGCTTTAATCGCCCCTGGTAGTGAATTAAAGGCTTTTACACAAGAATAATGTGGCCCTTTTTTATATCTAGTCGTTCTGTGTAATGGAATACTCAAATTATCACAATTGCGTGTAGTCATAACGTTGTAGTTTGAAGAATTTTTATCAAAAAGGTTAGAGTTCTTTTTCACAAACATAACTAAAGAGTATATGTATAACGATGGAACCGTTAATATTTGAAGTTGTGAGAAATAATTTTAGCTGAAGTGCATGGTTGTACACCAACAATGCACCTAATAATTGTTTTGTGACAAAACATCTTTTAAATAAGAACTTGAGCCCCAAAACATAATACCATAAAGCAGAGTAGATTGGACATTACAAAAATAAAACGTCTTTATAACATCAATAGATACCTGTGATTTCAAATGCCTTATTAGATAACAAATTGAACTTAATTTTTTTCGCAACTGAATACAGTAGTTAAACCACTTCAACTGATTATCCAGTGTAATGCCTAGAAATCTTATTTCATCTTGTTGAGGTATGGATTTATTTTTCAATCGCACATACAATGATCGATCTAACTTATTATCAAACATAATTACCCCTGTTTTTCCTTCATTTAACTTTAATAAGTTAGTTAGTAAATAGTTATTAGGTATGTACAAATTGGGTTAAAAATGATTAATTACTCACGAGATATTTTTAATTGAAACTACGAATTTTCTGGATTTATTACCATATAAAGAGCGACCAACTTAACAAAAACCCGAGAAAATATGTTAACTAATTTCGTAATCAAACTCGTACAGCCAATCGCAACGCTACAATATCACATTGTACAGGATATCTCATTTTCGGCACTTTTGCAGGGCATCACCCTCATTTTTAAAGATAAGAGGGTTGCGGTTTTCGCTACAATGTGCTACTTTTTTTGTGAAATTAAAGATGGCACTAGCAGAATTGTCATAACCCTTTTGGTTTCTGACATACAGGGTGGAATTGAAAAGTAGCACTTTTGAGGGACCCATCGGATCTTAGTTATCTTTAAACTTATGAAAGAAGTTAAAACATATTCTTATAGAATTTTTTCCGTAGAATCCATTGGCGTAGTCAGTTTTTTAACACCTTCCGTTTTCAGTTATGAAATGGAACACTTGTAAATTATTTCTTATATTTATTAGGTATAATGTGGGACTTCCTAAAATATATAATTAGGCATTTTCGAGTACGTCACACTGATGTCACAAGCTCCACGACAACTTGTGTTAGTGTTTAATAGGAGCCTACGTGTTTTGCTGTACCCGGCTTTGCGTTAAAACAATTATCTTTTATTATTTTACTTTAATCTTACTAACAACAGTCGTGATGGTGAAGCACAGTCGCCACCATGCAACACTCACGGTTCTATATTACAAGTGTTTTGTAACTGTGGTTTCCTATTAGTGGAGTTGATCAGCCTATTTCCACAGTTTATGCTTTTTGAGCGCGGCGTTTCGGAAGCAGACTCTGCGTTCTCACTTTGAGTGGTCTACTGCTCTCTCCTATGTATGCTCTGCCGCATTCGCATGGTAGGTTGTATACACAATTCTTGGAATTCTGATCTTCATTGTATTGTTTAATTTTGGTTAGTATTCCCCTGAGGGTTCTGGTCGATTTGAAGGCAGTGCGTATCTTGTATTCGCTGCCTATCCTTCGTATTTGTCTGAGGTACCTTGTATATATGGTATTATGGCTGTATATTTAGGTTCTTCTTTTTAGCTTACCCTTTCCCCTGTTTAGGTTAGGTGTTAGATCGGGGTAGCCATTTTCTTTGAGTGTTCTAGCGATATTTTCTTTTTCTTTGTTCAGGTCCTCTTGTTTTAAGCATATCGTTTTTGCTCTATCTTACAAGCATTTTGCCACACCTAACTTCACGTTTTTGTGGTGATTGGAATTGTAGTGTAGGTACCTCCCCGTGTGGGTAGGTTTTCTGTATACACTTGTCGTGAAAGTGTTATCATTCCTGTGCACAAGTACATCCAGGAATGGCAGTTTTTGTTCCGACTCCAAATCTATTGTGAATTCTATGGAGGGTGCGCGGCTATTTAGATGATCTAGGAATTCCTCTAGCTTATGCTTGCCGTGTTGCCAAACTACGAAAGTATCGCCCACGTACCTAAGCCACATCCTTGTTTTCTCTGTGAATTCGGATATCGCTTGGTCTTCAAAGTCTTCTATATATATATATATATATATATATATATATATATATTGCTCACTATGGGTGATAGTGGGGAACCCATCGCCAACCCAAACTCTTGTTGGTAGAATTTGTCTTCTAGCTGGAAATATGTAGTTCTAATACATATTGTCAGAAGTTCCATTATTGTGTTTACCGAGAGTTGCGTGCGTTCGTCTAACGTTTCATCCTTTTCCAGCTTGTCTCTTATGATAGTGCCTTATCGGTAGGCACATTTGTGAATAGACTCACAATGTCGAAGCCTACCATTATTTATTCGTGGTTCGGTTGGAAGTTTCTGATGGTTTCCAGGAAGTGCTGCGTATTCTTGACCATAGACTCGGTTTTTCCCGATAAGGGTGTGATGATACCTAGCAGATAGTGTGCTAATGGGTGGCAAGGTGAATTTCTTGAGCTTACAATTGGTCTCAGAGGAATTCCGTGCTTATGAATCTTTGGTAGGCCGTACAAATGCAGAGGTTTGCTGTAGTATGGGGTAAGTCTAGTTCTCTGGTAGTCGGAGAACCGCCCCTTATGTTTTGCCAGCGTCGGGTATATCCGTCTTTCGATTGATGGTGTGGGGTCTCTTGGTATTTGTTTGTATTCGCCCCCGTTTAGTAGTTCTTGGATCTTACTGTTGTAAGTGTCCATATCCATTACCACAGTCGCATTTCCATTGTCTGCCGGGAGAATTTTGATCGATGGGTCATTCCTAAGGGAAATGACCGCTCTCCTTTCTAAGTTAGAGAGGTTAGGATTAGTTCGCCTAGATGAACCTAGGACTGATCTAACCTTACTTCTGTATTCTTCGGCTTCTTTGACTGCGGTTATTAAATCTAGTTTTGGAATACACCTCGGTGTTATCGCATAGTTCAAGCCTTTGTCCAGAACCTGCATTTCGTTTTCGTTCAATTGTCGTTTAGAGATATTTATGACAGTGTTTTTTCGATTGATGTTGGTTGGTTCTTTCTTTTCCTTCATTAGCTTTTCGAGTTTCTTCTGCTGAATTTCCTTGTGCATTGCCTTGGTCTTCGAATATTTACTTCTGGTAGCCGTATTTATCCTATCGAAGTCTTGTTAATTCACTTGATTTCGAATGGTTTCTCTAATCTTGTTGGATTGGTGTTCGAGCTGGTACTTTCTGAAACGGTGATGTCTTATTCGCTCTTTGACTAACGCTTCGCTAGCTCTCTTCGCGATTATTGATATTTTTTGGCTGCGTATCGGAGTTTTGATGTTTAGCCCGGTGGGTATTAGGTTGTTATCACGGGCTTTGCAGAGGACGGTTAGGTGGTTCTCTTCTAGTGCTAGCTTGTTCATTCATGTTTGAAGCTTTTTAAAAAGTTGTTTGACTTCGGGGCCGTACCGAGTTACTAATTCTCTATTATAAGTGTTTTGTAACTGTGGTTTCCTATTAGTGGAGTTGATCGGCCTATTTCCACAGTTTATGCTTTTTGAGTGCGACGTTTCGGAAGCGGACTCTGCTTCCGTCATCAGGCTTAGTCCTGAGAAGGACTGTTTTCGCACTTGAGTCGAATTCATATGTTTTATACACACACACACACACACACACACACACACACACATATATATATATATATATATATATATATATATATATATATATATATATATAATTTTTCCCAAGCACTTGACTACCAGATTCGAACTTGGTACCTTTTATTTACTAATCTGACACCTTTGCCACTAAGCTACTGAGTAATCCAATATATATATTTTAGATATATATATATATATATATATATATATATATATATATATATATATATATATATATATATATATATATATATATTTAAATTTCGTGGTTGCGCAGAAGTTTATTGAGCATGTTGCGCAGTAACTTCTTGCGCAGGTGTATTGCGTTTAAGCTCTTCGCGCATTATTGAAATCCATATGGGTTTCATTTCTACACTAGCTTGGCTTATTGTATTTTCTGCTAGTGCGATGTATCTGGCTTCTTTGAGTTTTCGACGAGTTGTGTTGTCGTCCTTTGCCACTATCTGTATGTTATTCCATTGGAAGCGGTGGTCTTTGTTCCAGACATGTTCGGCGATTCTTGATCTTTCTGTTTCGCCCTTGCGGACGTTGTTCTTATGTTCCTGCGTTCTCACTTTGAGTGGTCTACTGGTCTCTCCTATGTATGCTCTGCCGCATTCGCATGGTGGGTTATATACACAATTCTTGGAATTCTGATCTTTATTGTATTGTTTGGTTTTTTTGGTTAGTATTCCCCTGAGCGTTCTGGTCGATTTGAAGGTGCATCTTGTATTTGCTGCCTATCCTTCGTATTTTGTCTGAGGTACCTTGTATATATGGTATTATCGCTGTATATTTAGATTCTTCTTTTTCGGTTACCCTTTCCCTGTCGCTGTATATTTAGGTTATTCTTTTTCGGTTACCCTTTCCCTGTCGCTATATATTTAGGTTCTTCTTTTTCGGTTACCCTTTCCCTGTCGCTGTATATTTAGGTTCTTCTTTTTCGGTTACCCTTTCCCTGTCGCTGTATATTTAGGTTCTTCTTTTTCGGTTACCCTTTCCCTGTCGCTGTATATTTAGGTTCTTCTTTTTCGGTTACCCTTTCCCTGTTGTATCTCTAACCCCCGATTCCGCCCGTCCACCTACACCAATCTACGCACACACACTCGCCTCGCCACCACCATCCACAAGAGCACGGTCCCGTTCTCACTCAAAGACCTCCTTCATCCCCACCGCATCAACACATGCATATCTGTACATTTCACCACCTCCATAAAACCTACACATAAACACACACACACACACACACACACACACACACACACACACACACACACACACACACACACACACACACCTGCCCTTTAGCCACACCCGCCCAGCCACCTGCCGTTATTCCTACACCGGCTTCCCCTTCGATGTATTGCATCGGCAATATCCACAAGTCCATCGCTAACCAGAAATTCCTATTCAATTCCTCGAAATCCTTTAACCTTCTCTGATTGAACTTAACATTCAACCATAACCATACCTGTCTCCAAGAGACCTCCTCTCGTCACAGTCACAGATTCTCTTCCTGCAAATCCTGCATTAACCCAATATGTAACAACTGCGGAGAAGCATACCCTACCTATTCCTTTAAGTGCCGAAAGCGGCGGGAACTTCACAGTTCCCCGTCGAACTCAAAAACGGTATGTCGTACGATAAAAAGTCAAGAGAGCTTTTTTCTTCACGATTGAACAAAGAATTAAAAAATATTTTTTATTTTTAGAGAATTCAGCGGCATCCTACTTTTTTCTTGAAAAATAGCCTGTGACGTGCCAATACGCGCGCCTATGGTACGACTGAAACATCATGTTGCATTGCAAAGTATGCGTCTCCCACAGCTATTGACAAGCGTAAAATTTTATTATATCTTAAGCCGTTTTGGAAAAATCTAATTTTGACTGTTTTTTTAAATTAAACTTCAACACGCTGTAGATCGGAAACGAAGCGTTTGCAAACCTATGTTTATAGGAACTTTATTTTGTAAAATGACCTGGGCAATCACTCCATTTAATATTGCCGCATCTTTTTAAACACCCTGTATATATATATATATATATATATATATATATATATATATATATATATATATATATCCTAAGTAACATAGAAAGAAGGACACCCAGTAATAATCAACTTATTTGAACAATTTTGGTATACAAGTGTATTCGAGTTAGATGCAAAGGATCAAAATTTAATAAAAATTCAATTGTTAACTTTTTTCAAAAAACTTAATAATGTGTTGCGCCACCACGATGCCTTATGCACTCATTAACACGTCTGGGCATACTTCTAATCAGGTGATCGATTTCCTCCCATGCTATCTGTAACTCATGCTGCAGACCCACTAGAGTTTGTTGGGAAGGGGGGGGGGGGGGGGGTAAATTGAGTAATCTTCTACCCATAATATCCCAGACGTGCTCGATGGGTGAAAGATCGGGAGATCTCGGTGGCCAAGGTAACAAAACAACTTGATTGGGCTCAAAATTAGCCGAAGAAGCCCTAGCAATGTGAGGTCGTGCGTTGTCTTGCTGGAATGTGCTGTTGGGGATGGTTTAAACACAAGGTACAATATGGGGTTCTACGATCTCCTGGATGTAGCTCGCAGCGGGCATGTTACCTCTAATGAAAACCAAAGGTGACCTACTTTCACTAGCAATAGCTCCCCATACCATAACTCCCACTGTGTGGTGCACATGCCTTTCCACAGAAAATTGGGGATCTTGTCTTTCACCACGCAGTCTTCTTACTCTTGCACGACCGTCATGCATGCCCAAACAAAATCCGGACTCATCACTGAAGACAATTGAATTCCATTCTTGGTCCCAATTTGCCCGTTCTACACCACGCTAGACGATCATGTCGGTGCCCAAGAGTCAGTGATATCACCAAATGGGGACGGTATGAAGAGTCCAAAGGTTCTTATCCGGCGATAAACAGTCCGCATCCCAATCGCTCATCCATGTTCTGTAAACCACTGATCCGCAGTCGCCCGTGTAGACGAGAAGTGGTCCCGTAGACCCAGTGTTCTAAGACGGCGATCTCTTCAACAATAAGTGCGTTCATCAGAACTCAGCAGATGGAGGCTATTCTTGTATAGGCTGTAGGTCAGCGAACTATCGCTTTCGCTCACATCCAGCAGCAGAGCGTTGGTGAACGTGCCCAATGGTTGTGTTGTCTATAAATGTAACTCCAATTGTTCGATCCTTCAAAGTCAGAAATTTGACAACCATTGACAGTTCAAACCCGAAATAAGAATACACCTGCAGTTTGTTACTAGATTTAAAGTATGATCAAATAAAAGGACAAGCCTTATTTCCTCGACTATACATGGTCATAAAATTGCATTAGAAAGAACTTTTTTAATATATTTTTTTAAATTCACCCAAATACACATTTAAAAAAAATGGCAATTTTTAGTAAGTAAGATAATTGCTGTGTTTATGTATCAGACTTTTGAGGTTGGTGTTTTTATAAAACATTCAGTAATTTTAAATTTTAATTCCGTAATTTGTCTGACTTCTAGATTAAGGTTGAATTTATGCACCTATAATGGTCGAATTTCCTTGTAGGTTAATTATAAAATCCTGAATATATGTTCTACCTGCGGTGAACATGTTGGTTTTACAACTAGAGAGTTCAGAATCTGTGACTATGTCAGGATTAGAGAATATATGGCTTGTTGATAACATGGTATATCCATATATCTACAATGCAACTTCAACGGTACTTGTAGGAATATGGCTTGAAATGAAAAGGAAGAACATTAGGGAAGTCAATAAGGAAAGAAATGAATTATTAGAGAAAAACGTTGTTATTGAAAAAACATTTATCTAAAATAGATTAATTCAAAATACACTTTTCATTATTTCTAAGAGTACATTTCAGTTTATGTTAATGCAAATTATAATTTATGTTCAAATATATTTATAATAAACTAGCAACATACCTAATTTCTTTTTGCCACTCCTAGTTATATCAAAATTGACATTACTTTCTGTAACAGCGGTGTCGAATTCTTCACTTATTTCAGTTGTATCCAGCCCCAGGAAACAGCGATTTTCTAAAAAATCCAGTCTAATCTTTGCATTTCTTGTGCTGAACGCCCGGATGGTGTGTTTAGCCATTTTATCAAAAAACAAGTTCATGCGTGTTATAATTTCAAATAATGTAGAAGTTGTGATGAATCTGTCGGATACTTCAACATACGAGCACGAGTGTCTCACAAACCACACAAAAATTTCCAAATGCTTCCTTGGTTCAATTATACGTTTTTCTTTACTTAAATTTTTTTATTAATATGATACTAAAAATGAAGTGAAAGTAGAAGTAGGGCACCATCCCCTCCACTTTTTTTACGTTACAAGCCCCGCCCCCTAGGACACCTTCCACTCCACTTTTTATACGCCCACGTGAGATGCGTATATTTGAAGGGTGGGGTCGGCTTCTTTTCGGAGGCCATTTTCAACCCTTGGGCAGAGTTGAGCCCCTAATTTGGTTGTATTAAGAGCCTTTTTTGGCTGTATACCCTTGGAGGTTAGGCAATTGCGCACACATGCAGTGTTCTATTGGAAGGTGTAAGGTTAGGACACGCCCCACTTTTAGCTGATTGGTCGTACGTGCACCCGCCACCCTGGCTTCTGATTGGTCCTTAGTCCCACTACTCAGCCGCTGTGCTCTGATTGGAGGACTAAGCCTCTGCATTCTGATTGGTTATGGTGCGAAATTTGAAAATGTTTTTTAGTAATAAAGAGGTTCTTGTAAGATAGGTGTAGGAACTATCACTGGGACCTGGTACTGCGCGGGGAATTTCAAATTATTTTTAATAATAAAGAGGTTCTTGTAAGACACGTGTAGATCTTCAAAACTTGTTCTTGAGCCTTCGCCTCCTGTCGGGGCCCCCTGTTTGGTAATGGTATGGGGCCCTAACCTTATATATATATATATATATATATATATATATATATATATATATATATATATATATATATATATATATATATAAGTGCAGAAACTGGATGAGCTGAATGTATCTCACATCCAAGGTCATGGTGATGATTCAAAGAAGAGGAAGAAGGGCGATGAGGTAGAGGAGAAGGACGAATCTCAAAACCATGATGATGATGGCGACGAATCATGGTTCAAGAAGAAGAAGAAGACCGATAAACGTTGTTATTAAATAAAAATGATGTATTGTTGTTTATAATAATAATATATTTTCAAAAGCTAAGCTTTGCTTCAATTTTGTTAATAATCTTGTGTGTTCCTAACTTGAATCATGTTTGCAGCTTTACGAGTTTGATGATTTCGTGTTTGTATGTTTTCGCGTTTGCGTGTTTTCGTGTTTGTATGTTTCGCGTTTGCGTATTTTCGTGTTAACGTGTTTTCGTGATAGCGTTTTTTCGTTTGTGTGTTTTCGTGTTTGCGTGTTTTTGCGTTAGCGTGTTTTCGTGTTAGCGTGTTTTCGTGTTTGTATTTGTGTGTTTTTGCGTTAGCGTGTTTGTATCTTTTTGCGTTTGCGTGTTTTCGTGTTAGCGTGTTTTTGTTTGTGTGTTCTAGCGTTAGCGTGTTTTCGTGTGTGTGTTTTCACGTTTGCGTGTTTTCGTGTTTGTATGTTTTCGCATTTGCGTGTTTTCGTGTTAGCGTGTTTTCGTTTGTGTGTTTTCGTGTTTGCGTGTTTTTGCGTTAGCGTGTTTTCGTGTTAGCGTGCTTTCGTTTGCTCCTCGTGCTAAAACAATGATAGTCGATTGTATGTAGTTGAAGGCAATATTGCGTTGACTAAAAACCATAATTGGAAACGCTGCTTGCTATGTCCAGTCCGTGGAGCTATGTTTAATTAGCTTTTAGACAGATGTATTTATGATAAGGTCAGGCTTGCATGTAAAATAATATAGAGGTGAAACTAGCTAGCTAACGTGTTTTGCTGCTACACGCATCACAATATTGAAGATTCTGTTTATGTATTAGAAAACGTACTACAGTCTCGAAACAGAATGCAGATAAAATTGAAGGAAATGAATACGGTACAACTTCTGAGAACGAACAGAAAGATTTGAAGAGTGTTGGGCATTTCCAGAGCCGTGCTGAAATTAGTTAATTTAGGGATAACCTCACGTCCATGTAATAATAATATTGTCTGATAAAAACTGTTAGGGGTTATTAGCTGCTTTATAGGTTGTTACAATATAATCGTTCAAGGTGAAGACGATGAGATGAATGTATCTCAAAATCTCGATGATAGTGATGCTCTCTATGCAATTTCAAGTAGATTAAATTATGTCACTCCTATTTCAGATTAGAAATTTTAAAGCGTTTAGTTAACATTGCTATTAATCTCAACTGGTAAAAATCCATATAACGTGAATACATATAAATCATGCATAGAAGAGAGAATATGTCCGTATAAAAAAAGCATCGGGTAGAAATTTTTATTATTTTGACTAATAATTTTTAGACCTTAATGTAATTTGCGGTGGCAAAAAATATTTTGTAAATATTTGTAATGCATTCCATAACAATAGTTTATGTAATCTCAAGGTTCAAATTATTTAAAAGTAATTTTGCAGCAGCAAAATTTTTAAAATATTTGTAAGAATTTTGAATGGAATTTATTACTTTCTAAATTAGTTAATGCTCGGAATGCAATAGCCAGTTTATATCCAACCATTCATAAAACGTGTTTAGTGAGACTACATATGGATACGTTGTATAAAAAAAATTTCATTTTAACATATGGTTATTATTAGAACAACTGAAAGAAAAAACACTTCTAAGGTAAACGTATTATTTTTAATATATATGCTTATTACTTGATATTGCTAACAAAAATGCACATAAACTTTTGGTCTAATGGTAGTGGTCGCCTGTTCGATTCCCGACCAATTCCATTTTTTTTTTCTGTAGGGTTACAGTAGTTTTATCTAATCTAATGGTAGGCGACCACTACCATTACGCCAAAAGCATGCGCAGATCAAGGAACGAATTCCTCTCCTTAGTCGATCCTGATTTATGTCAGTCATTTTTGGAAACTGTCACTACAGATCTAATTTTCATCGTGCACGTTATGGAAGTCAGTGGTAACACATCCTTTTATAAACATTACTTCCCCAAAAAGATGGCTACAAAAAGGATTGTAAATTTTACTTTGGACGAAGTTGACTTACTAGTTGCCCTAATGGATAAATACAAAGATATCGTTGGTAAGTATCTCTGTTTAGAAATAGATCCATGTTTTAACATGTGTTTGCATAGAATGTAAGAAAATGGACCACGTGTCGATTGGTACAAAACAGTGACAGATAGTAGAGGAAGAGTTCAATCTCATTTGTTTAAATGGCCCAACAATCAAAATGCTGAGAAGCAAATGAGATTCGCTGAAGACGACCACCAAAAAGGAGTACGCCGAAAAAAAGTATATTTGTATAAACTGGCGGCGGAACCGAAGTACCAGCAAAATTAAAAGGCGTCGGTGAAAGAGTCCTGGCCATTATTGGTGTTGGAGCTACAGGGTTCGGTAGCAAATTTGACTTGGACAGTAACAACAACTCTGGTTTTACTGCCATAACTATCGCTGGACCTTAGCAACAGCAATTGTTTGGAGAGTTCAGATAGGAACACCTGGCTCAACTGCAGCTGTAACTATCACATCTCATGATGTGCAAATAATGCCACTTGAGGTACAATTCCAAAAAAATAAATAAAAAACAGATTTCAATTTTTATGATGCAACCAGTTGAAAACTGGACTATTTGGAACCCCAGCTAACTTAAAGAACCAATACATAAAGCATTGAGACCTCAGTTAGGTAAACAGCACCTTATCATTTATATTAGTCGCCCCATCATTATTTTTTCAGATACTGCCAAGGACAAAAATCATGGCATACTTCAGTAGAAAATTGCTTTGCCTTCCAGTAGAAGTAAGTATATTCCATTACTATAACATAATTAATAATTTAGTATTTACTTATTTTACAGATAAAGTTGTTAAAAGAAAAAGACCAGTTACTGAAATATCTCAGAGCAAAAAGGGCTAAGAACATATCCGATTTCAATCTATGAGCTACTGGCACAAAAGAAAATTGAATTTATAGAATTTCAGATTAATCTTCTTCAGCAGGAGAGAGAGACAAAGTGACAAGGCTAGCAGAAAAACATGCCCTTGATATAGAAATTTTAAAAGCCGAATTTCAAAAGAAGACCAATAATTAGTTTTTTTACTTACTTTGTTATGAACGAATAAGTTCAAAATTAATAATAATCTTTAATTACAAATTTACTTTTGAACTTATTCGTTAATAACAAAGCTTATAATCATTTAATATTAGACAAGTTGCTTTGGTTTGTGTGAATGCTTGCGATATAGCAGGCTCACATTCTATTAATATAAGTAATTTGATTGTAAACTCATTCTATTTAGAATTTACATCAGTTCTACATACATAAAGACAAAGTTTACATCAACTGGGACTAATAGCACAGTTGGTTAGCATGGTACTCTAGCAAAGTACAGGACGTAGGTTCAAATCCTACTCGAGCTAAACTTTTATTTATGTATTTAATAAAATTAATAATAATTAATAATAAATGTCTAAAATGATTATTAATTAAAACCATTCGTGTTCTGTTATTGCAGTCTTGATGATTAATTTCTTGTATCTCCTGTAAACCTCGATTGTTCTTCAACTACAATTTCCACTGGAGGATCACCATCTCTTTCTTTTATGGCTAAATTGTGCAACACAGCAGTTGATGTCACAACTGTCAGAGTTTTCTAATAAAAAGTCTCAGTCAAAAATACATATATATATATATATATATATATATATATATATATATATATATATATATATATATATATATATATATATATATATATATATATATATATATTTGAGTTTATCTACTTTAATATCTGTTTATGTATAAATATACACCTAAAGCCAAAATAGGAAATCTACGATTGCACACCTTGAATAAGCTTTCAACGAAATGTTGTGTCCTAATATGTAACTTGTAGAATAAATCTCCTTTAGGAGTATTTGGATTTGCTAATGGGTTATTAGGTAATTTGACAAGGCTTATCCACCGTCTCCTATAACAATAAATTCAGTCTATAGCACCGATAACGTTCAGAAATGAAATAAAAGCTCACTCATACTAGCAATTGCTTCACTCACTTGTCGACCGTCACGCAACCAGCTGAGCATTTCATTTTGCGTGATAAGTGTATTTAAAGAATTCAAGGATTCTAACATATAAGCTAATTTAATTAATAGATTAGATTAGTAAAAGATACCCAAAAAGTTCATATACTCATCCAGGTTATTGAAAGTTTATGCTCAAATATAAATTTCGCAAAGCATTCAAAGGTTGCTGTGTTTGCAGATTTTTCGTTTAGCTAGCTGCGAGTAAACATGCATTATGGTGGTACAAATTAGTAGTAATTCAATCATTTTTTCTAGGTGCACAATGTGCCTCTTTGAGAACATCTCTACAATCTTTAGAGTTAATAAAGACAGTCAATTTTTTTTTAATTTTACTTTTAATAACATTTCAACACAAAACAAAAAAAAATGATCCGTAACTCCTTATGTCTAATTAAATTATTACTATTTTCGTTATGCAAGATTACAGGCCATTTTTGCATTTAACATCACTTGAATCCTGCTTCACAAATAGATGACTTTTTTCTTAAATAACCACATTTGTATGCAGTACTGGAATTATGTTTTGTTCTATGTACCTTAAAGTTGCCTTTATGATTAGTTACAAAGACACATTGATCACATTTGTATTTAGCACCACTTGGATTGTGCTTTAAAAGGTGATGCTTGAAATACCTTATCACTTTTGTTGAATAATCACAATGATCACATTTGTAATCAACACTTGAACTGTGCTTTACAAGATGATCCTTAAAACATCGTTTCCTTTTTGTTGAATAATCACATTGGTCACATTTGTATTGAATTTGTGAATTGTGTTTTACAAGATGTCTCCTTAAATTTTGTTTCACTTTGGTTGCATAATTGCAATGAGCACATTTGTAATCAATACTTGAATCGTGCTTTGCAAGGTGACACTTTAAATACCGTTTCACTTTTGTTGAATAATGACAATGATCACATTTGTATGTAGCAGCTCTTGAATTGTGCTTTACAAGGTGATTCCTAAAATTTTGTTTTGCTTTAGTGGAATAATTGCAATGATCACATTTGTAATCATTACTAGGATTGTACTTTAGAAGATGATTTTTAAAACACTTATTTGATTTTGTTGAATAATCACATTGTCGACATTTGTATTTGGCACAACTTGAATTGTGCTTTACACAATGTTTCCCTAAATTATATTTCAGTTTTGTTGCATAATCACATTGATCACATTTGTATTGAATTCGTAATGAATTGTGTTTTACAAGATGTCTCCTTAAATTTTGCTTCACTTTTGTTGAATAACCACAATGTTCACATTTGTATGTAGAAGCTCTTGAATTGTGCTTTAGAAGGTGATTCCTTAAATTTTGTTTTACTTTGTTTGAATAATTGCAATGATCACATTTGTAATCAATACTAGGACTGTGCTTTAAAAGATGGTTTTTAAAACACTGTTTTGATTTTGATAAATAATCACATTGTCCACATTTGTATTTCATATTTGAATGATGTAATGTGTTATGTGTAACAAGAGAACTTTCATGTTTTGTTGAAAAACTGCATTGGTCACATATATAATTACTTCCATTATGTAATGCACTATGCTTATTAAAATTATTACTATCATTTGTTACATAAATGCATTTGGTACATTTGTATTTAGCCCAATTTGATTTATGCTCTACAAGGTGATTTGTTAAATATTCCTTCACTTTTGTTGAATAATTGCAATGGCCACACTCGTACTTGTTCCATAAATAACTTGTTTCGGAAGGATCAGTTTGATCATCCTTTTTTAAATACTGATATTTCTTATTTGCAATATATTCAAGTTCGTTCTTAATTTTGATACTATTGGAATCGTAATCAATTTCTTCTTTAATTAGATCATTATTCAGGACAACATTTTTTTGAGTAAGAAATGAATTGACTTGTGATTCCGCTTCAAATTCTAATTTAATAATTTTGAAATCAACCCGTTCCGACATTTCGAATAGTTTCTTGTTTGATTAAATTAACTAAGAATAAAGACAGTAAACCAATGCAGAAATAGCTCTCTAGAAATAGTTTAACTTGACATTACCAAGGCTGATCGTAAGGGATTTATATTTGTTGTATTGGAACTACCGTAGAAGAACTGTAGCTACTTGATTTAATGGTAGAGTAAAGATGAGAGGTAACATAAGCAACTTTAACTGGAAACTAAAGGGGAAACTTATGGGTAGGCAACTTGTGTTACGTGTTGACCATAACCTTTGAAATTAGCAAAGAGTCCGTATAAGCGCATTTTTTAACTTTAAAAGTGATCGGAAGCGATTGAAAATGGTTACATGTTATGTTGTGGGTTCTGCTAATCGATCTGCACAAAAAAGTTTAGGTAAACGAAGCACGGAAGCGGGAAAAAACATTTTGTTCCACGCGTAAGTACAGTATAGTATTGATTTATTTTTACCTGATTAATTATTATAAATACCTGTTAGCGTAAAGAAATGTATTCTAGGCTTCGACTTAACAAAAATTCATTTAATATAATACTTCAGCATGAAATTAAAAGCAAATAAATTAAATGTTTTAATCGGTATTAAGTACTATTTTAAATAAATTTGGTTGATTTATTTCCACTACTTCTAATTCACATTAGTTGTATTAATAATTAAAGTGTACATTAAGTAAAATCAATTACTTCAAAGTCACTACGCTCTTCTCTAAATTTACGAAAATAAAATTTCACATCATTTAATTGTATGTCCCCCAAAAGTATTTATTACCTGTTGTACTAAAATCATTAAGTTTGTCGCATATCATTGTAATATACATCTACTCATTTATCTAATACAATTAGTTCACCAATATGTGAAATTTATATTAAAACACGAATTCATTATGTGTGTAAAATGATTATTGAAAGTTTATACTCAAACCGGATGCTTTATAATAAATTTGTTATATTTTCTGGTCACTAAATATCTATGTAAGTACATATGTACAATTCGTTTTTCTAAATAAAATTGTTGCAAAATTATGTATTTACGGTATATATACGGTTTCGGTTGTATTTATATATTCATAAAATGTTACTAAAAATGTATGATTTTGATTTTATATAATAGCATTATAAACATTTTTGATGAATTTAATTTGTTTCAATTATTACGAAAAATATGCCTAGTCCTAACTCTATAAGTAAAGAAATTATTCTTGTAAAATGTGTTAAACCTATCTTATCAGTTAATGCAGAAAATTGAAAGAATCGACGCGATATTAAATCACATTAGAGCATGTCGTAATTTAATGTTTTGGTCAACGCGTTTCACTGGTTGCATAAATTCTCGCGTTCCCCACTTCCGTTGGCGTTTCCAATTTGCGCGCCTATAAACTATTGGTACGTACCCTCTTGTACTTATTCGTGCTCTAGACGTGCGTCTAAAGCACGGTTCCTATAGAGATCGGTTGTCTGGTCACAGTTCCTACATAGATTAACCGTGCATGTAGATCACAGAATACAGATAATTTATCTATATTCTGTGGTCTAGATATACCAAAGAACTTTTAAATCACATTATGCGCATGCGTGAAAATTTTTATTTATTGGCGGTTCTTTCATTTTAGGATGGTTATTTTAGACGTGTTATAGAGCTTTTAACATAGATACAGACCGTTCCGTGGATATCCATCTTAAAAAACAGTCTTTTTTATGACTCCTTCAAGGGAAAATAGTTATTAGGTAGGTACAAATTGGGTTAAAAATTATCAATTACTCACGAGGTATTTTTAATTGAAATTACAAACTTTCTGGACTTCCAAGGCGGATTTCTGGTGTGTTAAACCAATACATTGTATTTTCTCGCCAAATTCAAGATTTGTAAGTGCTTTTCTACACTAAAAATAACGATCTAAAAAATTTGCTTCTTTAACCTCAATTTGGTTACGAGAATAAATTACAGTTTAGAGTCTAAAAACTTTTATGATGCGCGTTTAATAATCTTTTGGTTTCTATTCACGTGAGTGGTTAGAAATAGGCAATAATGTATTAATTTTGTATTCAGGTTGAAAATGAATAACCGAAAGGTAAATCATAGTCAAGGGCGGCAATTTATCTACAATATTTACCAATTTATGAAAACAGAAAAAGAAGGAACGATGACAATGCCACTATCCCAATCAAAAGAACGTATTGCTGAAGCTACAGCTGTGAGTCTAAAACACTTTTAGAAGAATTATTAAAGAAGGAAACAGTACGTCCGGACCAAGTCACCCTGGGAACAGTAAATTCTCTACACCACGAAAAACTGTCCCTAAGTCAATGTTAGATGCATGCGACGAAGAGATAATAAGGAAAATCATCTACTCATTTACCAATGCCCAGAAATGTACTCCGACTATGAATAAGGTTTTACAGAAAGTTATAAGTGCTGGTGTTCAATCGTAAGGAAAGAAAACCACATTTTGGAGGGTGTTAAGAAAGCGAGGATTCCGTTGGAAGAAGACCGAGCATAATAGAAAAGTATTAGTGGAAAAAATGGACATTAGAATAAAACGAATGGAATTTCTTTGAAAAATTAAAGAAATAGAAAAAGAGAGAAGATCGTTGGTGTATAGTGATGAAACTTCCTTAAACAGTAGCCATACTCTACCGAAAATATCGGACGATGGAATTAATCGTTGTCTGAAAGCTTCTGTTACTAAAGGCCAACGATTAATTATTGCTTATTGTGGAGGAAAAGAAGGCTTCATTCCTAATGCTCTTTTAATGTTTAAGCCTGGACAGAAAACAGGCTACATCATGTTGACATGAACCACACAAATTATATTAAATGAGTAAAAGGAGAAGAAAAGGTGGCCGACGATGAAGGATAGGCGGAAGCCTATTCCTGTCCAAGGCGCAAAAAAAACCGTTTTAGATGATTGTAGAAGTATATAGTGCGATGAACTATGTGCAAAAGGATTCCATATTCGGTGTGTAAAAATCAACCTATCCAAATTAAATAAAATAAAGGAAATAAAATATATTATTATCTGGTTGTGATATGACTGCAAATGTTCCGTAAATAACATGAAGTTAGGTGTAAGTGTAAATCCGAAAGAAATCGTGAATAGCGACGGAATAGAATTAATTAACAATGTAAATGAAATATTAATCAAAGTGGATGAAATTAAAAAATACTGTGATGAAATAAAAATGACTGTATTTAGTAGTCGCATTATTTATAAACAATGGTAGTGGTAAAGAAACTTATGCCAACATAACCTCCAAAGATTTAGAAAGAAAACTTGATACAAACACAAACATAGAAGCCCAACCACCAACCATCGTAATTAAACCTAAAATGAATCAAACAGGTGACAAAACAAAGGAAGAAATGCAAAGGAAAATAAACCCTGCTAAAGCTAAAGCGGAAATACAGTTTCTAAAAAAATCAGTAACGGAGGTATAATAGTCAAAAGTACAGACGAAGACTCAACAAAAAGACTGAAAGAAGATGCAGCAAAAGAATTAAGACCAAAATATCACCTTAACAAAAATGAGCAACCCAAGTCTAGTTTTCATAGGATTAGAAAAAATTGTACCAAAGAGGAACTCCTAGAGGAATTAATTTCACAAAACTGCAGTATAAACGAACAAGGTCAATTGAACATTGTTTACATCAGACAACTGAAAAGAATAGGGAAAAGGATCATATACGTAGAATCAATAGGCACAACATTCAATAAACTAGCCAATACAGACATCAATGTAGGCTGGAGATCATTACACGTGAAGGAGGACCGTAGTATATAAAAATGCTTTAACTGACACCAATTTAACACTACAAAACTAAAGACTGCAAAAATAAATCAATTTGCGAGTATTGTTCAAAGAAATATGAGTATAAGTACTGCAGTCAAATTGCAAAATCTCCAAAATGTACGAACTGCACCTATATCGTCAACCAATATCAAGAAAGAATAAATGTATATCATGCTGCTACAGATTTGTACTATCCATGTTATCAGAAAAGGATGCAACAAAGCCGTAAACAAACCAACTATAAGCTAACTAGCTATACATCAATTTATAAAAGACTAGCTTTTCTTCCGCAAAATTAAATTAATGATGATAATAAAACGCATAATAAATTAAATACAAACGTATATATGTAAATGGACAACAATATTAGCGTCGGCTGCTAGACTTTTTCAAAAAAATTAAAACTTCAAAATAAACTTCTGGCTACGTTATTTCTTGCTACGCAAAACTGCTTTCATATCAAAAAAAATCATCGAAATCCATCAAGCGGTTGTCTCGCAATCTGCGTGAACTAAATGATCCAATTATTTTAATATATAAGGTTACCAGAACGTAAACAAAGAAACTTTAACTACAAGTGACATAACTCAATACCAAAAAGTTACAGAATTCCAAAATGAAACACATTCTTTCAGTACATTACAACAAAATATCAGAAGCATTGCGAAAAATTTGATACCCTCGCAATATTTTTAAACCAGCTAAATCATTGTTTCGATATTATAGTAGACCCAAAATTCTTCAACTTAAATGGATATGAAATGGTATACAATCAAGGTAATATAAATCAAAATGATGGCGTGGTAATGTATATAACAGTACATAATCATTACAGTACAATACAAAACCTTAAATAGTATGGGGGCAATTATCACAATGTGATAATTGCTGAGTAGTATATTTAAGTTTTTTGGGCAAATTAGAATGGAGGTGGTTAAAAAACCAATGTGGAGGACAATGAATAATTTTGGTCAGTCTAGTTAGGAATGTAGTACCAGATTCACGTCTTCTTTTGGGGAGGCGGTCGCAATAGATGCAGAAGGGGTTTTTGGAATTAGTTATGCATGTCGAAGTTGTATCGAACTACCGTTCAAGTATGCTTCGCTTTCGCTGATTCGGATAATATATGAGTTCACCACATCCTCGATATATTTTATCGTTTCGTGTGTCTATGAAGACAAGTTTGGGCCTAGAAGTAGCTCTAGTATTTGTTTTATAGTGCTGGGCTTCGTTCTGTGGTACCGTGTTCTCGCATCTTGTTGTGGACCAAAGTAACGAGTTCCTATTTAAAGTTTTATGATAGTGCTGCGTACATAGCAATAGCCTGCCAAATGAATATAATAAACTTGCTGTATATAAATCGCTTATTTAATAGCGTACAATCATAAATATCGTTTAAGAGATTTGTAATTATATCAACCCAGTGGAAAAGAAATCATACAGTTCGTTTTAAAGTAATTAACTGACGTACCCGTCCCGATTTTCATTGAAAGAGTTGGTCTGTTGTTATGGAAAATGGAGAAGCTGTCGCAAGTCAGATACCGTTCCGTAAGCTAGTGTCCTACCGATTATCAGCACAAAGAAATGGGGAAAAGTAACGTGTATAAGGTAATTTGGTTATTTTCCATTTGTCATTGTTGAACGGTTGAACACGTTGTTATATGTATTGAAAGTTTACTTTATGGGCATACCTGGTTAAGTTAGTTTTATAACGTATTCATCCAAGTATTTAGTAAGATAGGTTATACCTTATTTTTGCTCTGGGGTTGAATTTTATAAACCGATATGGGTACCGCTAAAGACGATACAATTTATCGTTTGCGTTTTCGGTATTCATTTTTGGTACATTCACATTAAGATATTATAGGATTTGAAGGTAAAATACTTGCAAGTACCATGTCAACGTTATCACTAGACCTTTATTATTATTTTTTTTAAATTATTGATGTCTTTTTTTATAACTACTGTAATATTCCATTGAATGTTCATGTTTAATGGTTTACAATGTGTGTATATATATATATATATATATATATATATATATATATATATTATTATATATATATATATATGTGTTAGTGAATTTGGTATTATTCTCTGTCCAGTAACCCCGTTTCTTTGTGCATTTCGTTATTTACGATCAATCACAATTTAAGATGTGTTATTTTGGTTGTCATTCAAGTTATCGAATGATTTTATTTAATTAACGGAAATTATCGAATTACAATTTTACAGTGACGGCGTTTGAATATTTTTTTTAAATTTTTTTGTAACCCTAAGGAAATGATTTTGAGAGGAATTGTTTATAAGAAATTTAGTCATATTGAATGGTTGATATAATTGCATGGTAAGTTAAGTTCGGATATATATATATATATATATATATATATATATATATATATATATATATATATATATATATATATATAACGTAAGGTAAATGTAAATTAAATCGGGCGTTGACCGATTAATGTCTAGTGCGGTAAGTCTCCAATATTTGTTGAAGTATTTTTATAGGAATCATCCTAACGATTGAAGACACCATAGTGCCTGATTTTCCATACAGGTAAGCAAATTTGTCCTATTTGTTGTGGTAAGGCTGTATTTCGATTTAGATAATAATTCGCGATATCAACGTTTAATAAATTTTAGGATTTCATACATTTGTGATAGCGTTTGTTTAACTGTGTGTGACGTATTTTTTGTGTTTTAATTTGAAGAATTAATTATCGTACTTTGTGTGTTTCTTTTTCTTTGGTTCTTTAAGATAATAATTGTTTACGTAGATTTATCGAAATATTTAGTGAGATTTAGGTTTTATTTCGCATTTTGCGGCTTTTAATTTAAAGCTTATGATTTTATTGAAATTTAGGTGAACCTGGCGTTAATATTTTTGGAATAGACTTTGTAGAAGTAGTAGATTTTTGAGTGAATGTTTTGGTTTCCCGTTAAACCACAATAACATCAGTTCATGACATTTTCCCACTATAAATGATTTTAACAGGTGGCGCCTTTTTGACTTTATTTACCGATTTTGATGATTTTTGGAGTTGTTACGAGTGCCTTTTACGATATTTAAGTAAGAACCCCGCCCACACCACAGAGCTATGCCGTGGCACAAATTGCCTTTACGGGCTGGATGCTCTAGTGAGTATTTAGCCTGTAACAACATAACTTATTATTACACAACAATAAATATAATCCAAAATAAACAACCAAATATTGATAAAATAAATATGAAAATATAAATTTTCACCATTATTACACATGTACAATCTAAACGTTTCGATAACGCTTACAGTTATCTGGGGGTGGGGTGGGGATGGGCGGGGCTAAATGGATGGGAGGTCACGTGACTGACGACATCTTGTTGGATATCTTGTCCGCCATCTTGTCGGCCATCTTGGCAGCCATCTTGTCAGACATACTGTCGGTCATCTTGTCGATTAAGGCCCGTTTGGCATAGGTCTTCGGAACTTGCTCGTGTGTCTTCGTCCATTATCGTGATTCCCTTGGCGGGAAAATTGAATTTGTATTCTAATTCGGGACCCTAATGCTAACTTGTAAGACAGGTGTAGGTCTTCGCAACTTGCTCTCGGGGCTTCGCCCCACTTGTCGTGGTCGGAACTTGTTCGGGGGCCCTCGTTCATTAGTGCCACGATCAGCTGCCATTACAGAAAACATGCACTAGTTTAAAAATACACCACTAGATGACGTCACAAATAAGTCTGCTTTTAAAAATATGTAATCACACACACACAAAGAACGTTAACATCATATTTCCATTTTAATGGACAATCCAACTTTCGCGTAATAAGCTAATTAGGGTTTTAGATGTACTTGAATTGTAAAATGTTGTTATTGTGGTTACATAACTGGTCAAATCAGAAAATAATTACTGTATATTAATGATGGCTGGAAGGCTCTAAGTACTTTATATTATTCAGTTATAAGCAAGACGTCTAAAGTGAAATGTGTTGTGAGTAGGTGTTTACTCTGTCAAGGCGTTCGTCCAATACGTTTATCGCCAACAACTCTGGTAAGCGTTCGTTTTTTTATTTTAACCCTTACCTCTTATTTTATTTACTTTATTTAATTGCTAGAGGCCCGATTTCAAGTTTGGTTATATTTGCTGTTGTACACGTTATTTGTGGGATATTATTGTCATTATGGTCGTCTAATGATAATGATGAGCGTGGTTAAAATGAAACAGCGTCCTATAGCTGACACGAAATGAAATCGGTGTTAGTTTTAAAGCGCTTGTGTATTATCAAAATTGTAAATTGCCTTACGGAATGAAATCGATGTTAGTTTCAAAACGTTTGAGTATTATCAAAATTGTAAATGGAGAGCAGCTTGTTTATTTTCCCAAAGGAATTTGACCATTTTCAAAAACGAAACAGTGCGTTCAACCTTGTTTGTAAATCTAGGGCCTTTTTGTCAGAGGTATTTCCAACAAGCTATCCCTTGTATGTAAAATAATATAGAGGCCTGATTTCGAGTTTGATTATATATTTGTTATTGTATAGACATTTTGCTAATTTAAATGTAAAACGTATTTTTAACCCTGTATGTAAAAAATCGGCAACAGTGTTACAAGCTAATTCGATGCGCGTATATTGACAGTAATGACGAAGGCTATCACATGTATTTTTGAATTATGGTTGGTTTTGCAGGTTACCAGCTCTGAGTGTTGGTTAGCGTTATCTGCAAAAGTAAGCGGTCGTTCATAGGAGCTAGATATATATATATATATATATATATATATATATATATATATATATATATATATATATATATATATACGTTACCTGAAGGTTATGAAGAATTGTTGGCTCATCCTCTTGTTTGATTTGATTGAGGTTGATTGATTTGACTGATTTGGTTAATTGCTTTGATTGATTGATTGTGATTGACTGATTGTTTGATTTGATTTGATCGAGAGTGCTTTGTTTGAGACTGATCTGCTTAATTGATTTGTTTGATTTTATCGAAGTTGATTGATTTTGTTGAATATGCTTCGGCTGATTTTATTGGTCGGTCGATTGATTTCATTAATTTCTGTCTTTTGACAAGGGGATTTCAAATTTCCCACCAAAACAAAATAGCTGTCAAAATTTGATTAAGATTCACAATTAAAACAGATTAATAACGACTTAGGACCTTCAGGCTTGCTTACAAATCTAAGGCAATTTTGACAGAGGTGTTTTCTAAGGCAGATCTCGTATGTAAAGTATTTTAATTAGCATTTCTCCATTTCCAATAACGCCAGACCCTATTACAGAAAACATTAATTAGTTTTAAAGCTCAAAATACTATTACTTATAATTAATGATTAAAACCCTTTATCTTATTTAATAATAAACTTAATTATGGCTCATAATTAAAAGCAAAATATATTGGCGTAACCTGGAAACAGGTGCAGACATCTTATGCCTATCTCACAAGTTAGAACTAGGGCATCTTATTTCAAATTTCCCATAACCATTACAGTGATCTGTATGTAGTCTTAAATTTTACAGCTAGCCACCTCTATTACAGAAGTTAATCATTAGTCTATACACAAGTAGATGGCGCACAGACAAAGGGCTAAGACCCGAACGCAAGTTCCGAAGAGCTATACCTGTCTTACAAGTTAGAATTAGGGCCCTTAGAATAAAATTCAAATTCCCGCCATAACCAAACCGAAAAGAGGCTTCGTGCATTGTCGTAACCTCAGTGGCGGGAAATTTGAATTTGTATTATAATAAGGGGCCTAGTGCTAGGTGTAGGGCTGCGTAACTTGCTTTCGGATTTTGCCCCTTGTCGAGCTCCCATTGGCGGAAAATTTGAATTTGTGATTAAGTCTCTGCATTCTGTTTGGTTGTGCCGGGGAATTTATTCTAATAATGGGCACTAATTTTCACTTGCAAGACAGGTATAAGTCTTCGGAACTTTATTTTGGCGGGAAAGTTGAATTTGTATTCTAATACGGTAGTCTTGATTTTAACCTGTTAGACAGGTGTAGAGTTGCGCAACTTGCTTTAGGGGCTTCGCCCCTTGTCCAACGACTTGCTTTCGGGCTGCGACCCCATGGCCCCTTAGAGGGAAATTTGAATTTGTATTTAAGTCTTTACATTCTGATTATTTATTGCGAGAAATTTGAACTTGTATTCTAATAAGGGGTGTCTAACGCTAATTTATAAGACAGGTATGGGGCTTCGTGACTTGCTTTCGGGGCTTCGCCCCTTGGAGGGAACTTTAAATTTGTATTTAAGTCTCTACATTCTGATTGTTTATTGCGAAAATTGAAATTTGTATTCTAATAACGGGCTTAATGCTAACTTATAAGACAGGGATAGGGCTTCGTGACTTGCTTTCGGGGCTTCGTCCCTTGGCAAGTTTGAATTTGTATTTAAGTCTTGCTTTCAGGTTTTAGCTCCCTTGCCCCAAAATTTGAATTTGTGAGTGGCGCTATCTACTTGTGTATAGACTAATGCATGTTTTGTGCAATAGAGGTGGCTAGCTGTATATTTTAAAAGTATATACAGATCACTGTAATAGTTATGGGGAAATTTGAAATAATAGGCCCTAGTTCCAACTTGTGAGATAGGTACCGTTTTAATCATTTATTATAAGTGATATTATTTTGAAACTAATGAATGTTTTCTGTAATAGGGGCTGGCGTTATTGGAAATGGAAAAAATCCTAATTGACATATTTTATATACAAGATCTGCGTTAGAGGAAACACCTCGGTCAAAATGGGCCTTAGATTTATAAGCAAGTCTGAACGTCCTAAGTCGTCATTAATCTGTCTGTAATTAAAAGTCTTGAATTTTGAAAATTAAAATTCTAAAAAAATTCTAAACAACGATATACAAACTTAAAAAGTCAAACTTATTGTGGAATATCAATTATAGAACAGGTTTCTCTGAATTCGCTAAAATACCGCCAAATTAGATGCTACTAAGTTATTTAACATTTGTTTATAATTGTATAATTATGCATTTACAAGGACCACCATATGTATTTTATTCATTTCGAATCAAAGTTAAATGTGAAAATATTAAAATGAAGATAAGAATGTATTGATTTATTAACAGATCTTGAATTATAGATAATTCAGTTGCCAAAATTTACATTGCAAATTAGCCATAATTTAAGTTATCTAGGCACAAATTAATCAGTGTTTCGACAGCTTAAAGTACATAAATATAGATATGTATTATTTAAATGTTTAAATATTTTCTGAACACCGAACGTCTGTTATTCAAGTGACTAATCTCCTTCCAATCTCTGTCGACCACTGCACAACAATAGACGAGGTTTATTTTTATTATTTCACCCGCAGAGCTATTCTTGTTAATTGATTTGACGTAGTTAACAAACACATATGTACATCAACATTAATAATTATTTTATGCAGTCTTAATTTCAATTTCAGTATCCAAAACCTTTACTTAGTTATAATGGATCACATTAAAAGTTTCTCTTACCATCGCGTGGATTTTATACTCAATACTTTTTGGGAAAGTCCAACTCCATACATCAATTTTACTTGGAAATGTTTAATGTTCTATCTCAAAAATGGAATCTAGCAGTAAACACCATACTGTTGTAACTCCACTTCAAACTGTTACAGCATAAATTAGTACAGACCGTTATGTTCTCTTTGGGCTCCCACTCTTCTTCTATTATAGATTCTTACGTCCATTTTGCCAACGTCACTAAATATTTACCCGCTAAATCAAACACACTCTTAAATGTTTAAATGTCACGTGCCTTTGCCGAACAGAAAAAAAGCATTTTTCCTGGCCAGCTTTAAATTTTTAAGGAAAACGTAATAACTCTCTGAAATATTCGCCATTCATATTTATACAGAACCAAACTCTCACATATGCGCGAAGTCTCTATTTGGGAAAAAATCGGCAAATTTCAATACTATTTGCTCTTGAATCATACATAAAATTTTGCATTATGAAATCCTATCTCATTTAATCAAATAGAATATACATACATTTACTCTACACTGTAACACAGTACTAGGATATCATTCATACGGTCACGTTACCCGTTCATTACAGTTCTAACCTACATTCATGAAAATACAGAAGCTACAAAGCGGCAATGAGTGCCGCTTTGTAGCTTCTGTATTTCAATAGAGGTTTTACTAAAATGTTATTTCTCATACAAATTAGTTCTTTCAGCTTACAATCTTTTATTAAACATTCATATGTTCTTTTACATAGTATTCGTCGCTTTATTAAAAATTCCAGTGGCGTAACAATTACATCAAACTCACAAGTGATACTCATATCGAATTCACCCGTACAAATAGGCGTTCGTACAATATCAATAATACGTCATACGTACAAAACAACATTGCGTCAAAATAATCTCACAAGCTATCCGCCACCCTTCCAATATATTGAGTGGAGACATAGTAATATGGTTGAATCTATTTAGTGAAGTTTAACGTTGTATGTTTGGAAATAAAATAAATGCACTATATATAACCCTTTTGACAAACCTGAGGCAGAATATGGGTTCAGGGCTAAAATACAGAAGGCAGCGTTATTATAAAAATACCAAAAAAAAAAAACGTCTTTGGATACCATGACCACCTTACTACTGTTATTGGAAGTTTACGTATCCTTGGTTAAAGTGTAGTTCTCATTGTCTGCTAACAAATTAAGCAAGTTAAATCCGAAATTATAAACATGAACACAAATACGATTAAATTATCTAGCAAAGATAATGATCTACCTGAAGTTCCATTCAATTGCATTTCTCAGGTTGAATTACGTAACGTAAATACTTTAAAGTGCAAAAATTGTAGACATTTTCGGATTTTACGTGAACTTTTCCAAACGCAATATAAGCATATCTGTTAAACCATTAACAACTGAAGTGAAACCATTTTTTGTGTATGTTTACATTCCCGTATACAATACGTTGTACAATAAAGGAAAGTTATAGCTATCATGAAAAAAATCGACTTTCAAGTTTGCAGGGCCATTTTGACCATTTTTGGCGTGTGTGTATGTATGTATCTGCATGTGCGTGCGAGCGTCCGTCCGTGCGTGCGTGTGTGTATGTGTGTATAAATACGATTGCGGTCAGACCGTTTGAACTGGAGTAATGAAAATTGGTATACGGCTATTATGGGAGAATCATAGATACATATCAACTTTTGGGAATATAAGACTAACGGAAGTACCTGTTAACCTACACAGTTTTCAAATTCTTTCAAATAAACTAGTCGTAAAAATAGAGGTATCAATTTGAAATTTTTGCACGCATGGAAGGCGCTGAAAAGCTGTACGAAATTTCAAGTCGAACTAAAAGTGAAAAAAACTGTAAAAATAAAAAATCTGTAAAGGATTTAATATTATACTAACAATATACGACAAATACGCATGGAAATCATACCGACATAGTCAAGTGATCGTGCTGGTAAAGCAAGGAAAAAGTTTTAACCTCCGACACGTACATTTTTTGGTAAAATTGTTTTTCCATTTTATTTTAATAAGCATTTACACTTTAAAATGGCGCACTTTCTCAACATTTTGTACCAACGTTAAATATTAGAAAATGTTTTTTGATTGTTTGTTTTAAATATACGGTATTGGACATAACCTACATTAATATTTCAAAGTGCATCTTAATACACTATTAAATTAGGTATTAAACAAAAAGTGGAAATTGAAGTGCTACAGATTTTGAACATATTTTTTTTCTTTTATTTTTGGACAGAAAGATTGATTTTTATAAAGGTATGAGTTATGGGAACATGGCAACTTTGCTTTTATTGCTGGCATAAGAATTTTTCTGCAGCAGAGACCAACTGCTTGTCGTAAGAGGCAATTAATGAAAGAAGTGTAGGTTATGATAGGAAACACGTTCCGTGTAATTAAGTTTAGTATATTGAAGTTTATTATAGTTTTTAATTATAGTCAGGTAGTTTCCATTTGGTGATATAGTTATTTTGTGGTTAAGGGTAGTTAAGATAGGTTAGGAATATTGACGATGAAGAGAAGATGAAAGTACTACGAGTGGTTATGGGAGTGTTTGTTTACGTATAAACATGTGAAGAGGGAACGTTGCCAAATATCGCTGATAAAATACCAATTCAAGTCAATATTAAATATTAAATAAATACTAAATTTCAGACAAAAAAGTATAAAAAAAAATGAATTAGGAAACGTAATGCATGTTCAAATATACATATTTTAGCCAAAATTTGTAAAAACAAATTCACGATACGGCACTTGAAGGGGTTGAAAATTTAATTTACAATTCAAAAATAAAAAGAATCAATATACAGGCTGCCACTGGTAAAACCTTGAACATAATTAGTTTCAAAAAGTACCGATCTTGGTACCACCTGGCAAAGAAAATAACGGAAATTTTTACTTATTACAGAATGAAACACTTTAAACTACATAATGTGCTCAATATTGTAATGCCTACTAGGTTATTTATATAGCAATATAGTTAGAGATGCGCCTTTTTACTGTAATTTAGTAAAAAATTCATTTTGCAACCAATTTTCGTCGCTAGAAATTGGTTAGAAATGTTTGTTATATTACAAAACATTGCACCATATTGCGAAATAAACAAATAAAAAAATATGAGGACCGTCTTTTAAAATTATATTATGAATTTTTATTGGCTAATAAGGTTAAAATGAGAGTAGTAGGAAAATGACCTATAAAAAAGAAATTAATAGACGAGTGAGGCAGTCGAATATCTGTAGCGGACATAATAATAATTGTGTTTAATAAATTATAGAATTTTATTATTCTCAAATTTTATAAGTAATAATTTATTTAAACTAATAAATTCATATTAATAACAAATTTTCAACAAAAAAGAAGTAAATAATAAATGGAAACTAAAAATAAATGTGCGAGTACTAAATAATTGGTGTGGTGGTGTATGCCCCTCTTCCCATTTTATATAGTGTTGATTATGAATTAACTAAGTAGCTTGACGGCGACTCTCCGCATCTAACGTATGCCATGGATACAGCCATTTAAACATGTAGTGGGTTACTTATGTTGCATTAAAAATTGCGAGTTCTTTTGGTATAAAAACTTTTGAAAGTTTAAAGCCTTGTACATGGACTATGATGGGCATCGTATTACAGCTGTCTTACTGCTTTGGTTAACGCGTTATACGTAGCTAAGCGATCGTAGAGTATAACACAGTATGCTGTCGTTTTCGCGGGTATGTTAACTGCTGTTTCGAATTCTACACGAAGTACTACCGCTTCAGAGTGTAATGTCTCTTTTTGATTCGAACAGTCTACCACTATCAATGGTGCGACTGTCGTAAATTGATTAGGTGTGAGTGATGGTTGACCATCTCTTTGATAATATGACATTTGAAATTTAGCAAACATTTCATACAATATAGCAAAGCAATTATTATCGTACGTTTAAATTGTCGTACGGATAACGATCCGTGTCAAGGAATAACCTAATATTCTTTAGTGCACATTTATCGAATCTGCTTATATCTTGAGAAACATTATTTTCTCGCCCCGTTTGAAATCCGATAATAATGTATCTAGGTGTTTCTATACTAGTCGATGTTTTGATTGGCCATGCATGTTTATCTGTTATGGGAACTGCTGGATATATGTGTGTCTCCCAACTTGTAAATGCTACTGGAGTATTCACATTTTCCAATATATTTTATCTATGTTAACTTTAGTGCTTCATCTGCAACAGTTCGAATTACCGCATCGGTATCAATGTTACTGCGAATTAAAACCAATTCTTGTCTGATGTTCAAAATCACTTTATTGTAGTCCTCTGCAAAGCCAAGCAGCATTCGCAAAGGGACACAAATATTAAAATACCCTAACGCATTTGTTAGTATGCTATTTGAGGTAGGAAACAAACCTGCGTTTTCATGACGAGCGAGGTCGTTGGGTGTCAATAATACCAATTCTTTCATTGTAGACGTTAATCCAACCTTCGTCACGGAATCTACCACTATTCCATTTATTTCGTATCTAATTTCACTGAATAAAAATGTAATGCCATTATTAACAAACCGCGCGGTGTTAGAGACGGCACCATCCTAGCTCAGCAATCTTCCCTCTACGTAGACATAACTTTCTGATGGTAAAGTTCACATGCCTTCCTGAATGGGTATTCTGATTTCATCATTGTTTCCAAATCTCGTAGTATATGGTTGATGGGTGTGGAGTTCGGAATTGACCGCTTACTGACTTTCGCATTTCCACACTTCAATCTTTTATAGTTGACCTTGTTGTGGTTACACGCACATCTGTTATACTGCGTTACCGTCTTTTCTTCAAATGTAATCCTATCGTTATGACTTCACCGTTGAAATTGACGAAGTCTCCGTCTTGGTCTACTATTTTAAGTGTTATGGTTGAAATGGTGGATGTGTTTATAGGTAAATAGATGACATGTAGAGGGGATTCAATTATTTTGTATCCCGCTAGTACACTGGGAAAAAATTGATGAATAATATGTGACGCCTCCCCATTTATAAAACTTCCACTTGTTATATTGCATTCGATAATTAACAAATTAATCTTAATAATGTTAATAGGATTTTCAGAGGTATGTAATTCATGATCTTTGTAAACTTTTTTGTTAAATCCCAGCATAGGTCCTATAGAATTTTTTACATTAAAGTGTTGTTTTCATAATTGCTTTCATAATGTTATTGTTCGCCCGTAAATTAAAAAAATTATTCGAACCCTTCATTGTATAATTTACATGTTTGTATGATCCTGGTGGTATTGTAATTCTAGTTCCTTCAAATATCAGTTGGTCATCCTTGGAAGTAACGTTTTGTACAGTATTGAAAGATTCAAAACTAGTTAACCCCATTACATATTCCGACTCATTACCAAGATAAATCGGTGGGTTAAAGTTCGCTTGCAAAATACTGCTTACATCGGTAAATGTAAATGTGTACGATATTACGATCAAGCAACGACTGCTGAGAATCAAAACGAACCGTCATATAAAAATCGTAACACTAAATGACCGCAATTATGTATTGAAGATTTGAACCTTGGTGTAGTTATAGTCAATCGTTTTCTGCAATATGTCTTATGCTATCAAAATATATAATATGTCCATTACGCTTGATGTAAGCCGTCCAGTGTGTTCCCCTGTTATTTTGATCATCCAGATTAACGATACCACATTCATTCGTATGGAGTTGTGTAGGTAATTTATCTCGCATGTATATCCCTCTGAAATAGAGGATTTTTTAATTTCTCAACACATTTTGATAGCTCACCGTTGCTTAACGCGTAACGTGGTAGCTTCAGTGGAAGTTTTTTGAATACGGTTGTAGATATAGGCCTAAACCTCGCTTATATGGTTTTATATATAAGCCTTTTCCTAAGATAGCTGATTCCATTGCTTGATTGTGTCGTCTTCTAACGTTTTTGACGCAGTTTTTGCGTAAGTGACCGCTTTTGCAACTGCAGCTGCACCTCCACCTAAAGAACCTAAGGCCCCTAATGTTGCAAATAATAAGAGGTATGAATCCCCCACGTTTTGGTATTGGTAATATTCTTCTCTTGGGTGTCAAGATTTTTTTGTTTTAAAACGTTTAAGGCTTGTTGTACCGTATATTTTAACGATGACTGAAGTTTACCACTAACACGACGTCGCGCTAGAAGCACTGCTTTGTTGAATGAAATTGGTCTGTTTTTGTGAGAACGCTTCCTACGTCGTGATTTGCTTCCCATTCCTATTGTTCTTTTTCCTTTCATTATACCGGCTATGGTTAATGCAGCTGCTCTTTGTCCAAAGGTAGCGTATGAGGAACGAAATCTATTCCAAGCTTTTTGTTACAAAGCCTTGTCAGCTATGTGGCGATGCCTTAGATCGTTTAACTGCAAGTATGCAATACCGTGTCCTTTACACGCTTCGTCCAGTTCATTAATACCTCTGTCACCGCGAGCTAATCGTTCTCGTAAACGGGTACCCGGACTGCAATATCTGTACCCACGTATATGTAACTCCACGGGTAATTTATTTATTAAGGTGTTAATTAATCCAAAACCTTTTTTATAGCTATTACACGGAGAACTATGCTTCATATCACACGGACTGACAATTCAACTAAACTATTTAATGTGATCTCACACACACACACACACACACACACACACACACACACCACGCACCACGCACGCACGCACGCACGCACGCACGCACGCACGCACGCACGCACGCACGCACGACGCACGCACGCACGCACGCACGCACGCACGCACGCACGCACGCACGCACGCACGCACGCACGCACGCACGCACGCACGCACGCACGCACGCACGCACGCACGCACGCACGCACGCACGCACGCACGCACGCACGCACGCACGCACGCACGCACGCACGCACGCACGCACGCACGCACGCACGCACGCACGCACGCACGCACGCACGCACGACACGCACGCACGCACGCACGCACGCACGCACGCACGCACGCACGCACGCACGCACGCACGCACGCACGCACGCACGCACGCACGCACGCACGCACGCACGCACGCACGCACGCACGCACGCACGACGCACGCACGCAGCACGCAGCACACGCACGACGACGCACGACGCACACACACACACACACACACACACACACACACACAACACACAGACACACACACAGCACACACACAGACACACACAGACACACACAGACACACACAGACACACACAGACACACACAGACACACACAGACACACACAGACACACACAGACACACAGACACACACAGACACACAGACACACACAGACACACACAGACACACACAGACACACAGACACACAGACACACAGACACACACAGACACACAACACACACAGACACACACAGACACACACAGACACACAGACACACACACAGACACACACAGACACACACAGACACACACAGACACACACAGACACACACAGACACACACAGACACACACAGACACACACAGACACACACAGACACACACAGACACACACAGACACACACAGACACACACAGACACACAGACAACACAGACACACACACACACACACAGACACACAGACACACAGACACACACAGACACACACAGACACACACAGACACACACAGACACACACAGACACACACACAGCACACAGACACACGCAGACGCACGCGACACGCGCACACGCGCACACACGCACACACGCACACACGCACACATACACACAGATATATATATATATATATATATATATATATATATATATATCTGTAAAAATTATGATATCACTTTTAACAATAATCACTACTCAAAACATAGTGGTCTACTAAAAGGAGGTTGTAAACGAGGTATAATCGTCGGTCCATCAGGTTGCGAAAAAACAAATGTTATGTTTACCTTATTAGAACATACAAATGGTTTACGTTTTGAAAATGTTTATGTATACTGCAAATCTTTATGTCAACCCAAATACCAGTAGCTACGAAATTTACTTGCACCTTTAAAAAATATCGGCTATTTCGAATACAGTGATAACAGTGACGTTCTATCCCCTAGAGATTCACGTACAAATTCAATAATGATTTTTGATGATGTAGCATGCCATAAACAGAATGAAATAAGGGATCATTTCGGTTTTGGTAGACACCAAAACAATGGTTATTTCTATCTGTGCCAAACGTATTCTTCTATTCCAAGACAGCTTATACGTGATAATGCGAATCTACTTCTTCTGTTTCAACAAGATAGTACCAATCTTAAGCATGTATGATGATCACGTTAATGTAGATATGACATTTGATAGATTTAAGGACATGTGTTTCTGTTGCTGGCGTGACAAATTTGGATTTCTTGTGATTGATAAAGAGAGTGATGTTAATGCAAGTCGTTTCCGTAAGGGATTTGACTGTTACATTTCATTATAAATACTACACTTGATATGTAAACATGCAGTAGTAATAGAGGAGCGCTTAGTACAAGACATTTTGCGCGCTCGCAAGAGTGTGCAACAAAAATATGCTAGTTTAAAGGAAAATACTGCACTTACAGGGTGTGCAATGGAGGCGCACTTTAAACCAATAACACAACCATTGAAACAATTGATTACTAAACAAGATGGTTCTCTCGTCAAATCTGAACCATTTACATCAGAATTCGGAAAAATTGAGCACATGAAAAGGAAGTTTTTTTACATCATACGCCTAAAACATATGGAACTCGGGAGGCACCACGTATTCTTGTTCCTGACGCCGTTCCACAAGTTTTAGGGGAAACTGTGATTGCTGATACCACATATGATGACGAGAGAGAGATTCCTACTTTACAATAATTGAAATCAGAACTGTTAGCTGCTGGATCACAACCGGCCTTTGAAGAGTACCTTAGTCAGTATGAAGGATTAGCGAAATATTATGTGGAAGTTATATTTAGAGATCCCTAAGACGAGTATGATTTAACATATGGTGTACACTTTCTTCCCGAAAAAGAGAAATTTTTTATTGATGATGCTGAACTAGACTTTGTTGGGGAGAATTTTCGTATCGCTCATCCTAATGGATCATCATTAGACTATGGAACTCCGGGATTATATGAGCTACTATTTAAAAAAGCTCCTACGGGATACAAAAAGAGTGATCTGCAGCAATACAATGAGATTTGCTGTTCGACGTAATTGTAACCCAGATGACCAAATGCAAGGAACTAATAGTAGGAAATACATTGAGATCATTAAACCATTACTTCACCTTAAAAACGACCCGCTACATCAGCTATTGCACCTCCTGTCACAAGATCTCGCACAACTTCTATCTCCAAAGGGGATGGAATGCAATTATTACTATATAATAACAAAGCGATTGAGTTTGTACCTTGGAATCATCCGAATAAATTAGTGGATTGGTTGGGAGTTATTGGGATCAATCTCGGCAGGAAATACTAGCAATCACAACGAAATAATATATTATATATATATATATATATATATATATATATATATATATATATATATATATATATATATATATATATATATATAATTGACGAATTACGTAAAGCGAAAGTAATAAAGTAGGATCTCTGGTTATAAACCTATTACTATATTCATTTCATTTCGTTGTTACAACGACCATTACTATCGATACTACTACAAATTCAGCACTGATGTCAATAGATAAATTTGGGACACCTTCATCATCAAATGATAATAGATAAATTTGGTAAACATATTGTTCAGCATTCTGGAGATCTTCATTATGAAAATTTCATTTCTTTCTCTGGAATAGCCATTAAAACGAGAATTAGTATTCCTACTGGTATAGTTGACACCTATACCTTTCGCTATAACGAGGGCACCGCAGTGTATTGCAAGTGGAGTCATCCAGGTCTCGAGCTTAACATCAACGACAAACAGTTTACGCTTGCTAGCGATGTAATTGGTTACCACATAACTAGGAATGCCGCAATTAAAGTTTCTATACCAGAGTTTATACAGTTTGCAACTGCGACGATATTCCATGTAGAGCTCGTAGTACAATCCAAACTAATAAAATGAGTAAAGCTGGTGTTGTTGAAGAACTGCACAAGCCAGCACGAGGAAATTTTCCGCGGCGTTGTGTGGTACTTAAAGGTTTAAATGACCTGTTTCAAGCTGATTTAGTAGAAATAATACCTTATGCTCGGGTAAATAAAGAATTTCGATACATTCTAGTAGTAATAAATGCATTTTCTAAATATGTCTGGGCTTATCCCATCAAACGCAAGAATGGTAAACTAGTCGCTGATGTAATAAATCACCTTTTATCTGGTTTGCAAAAGACGCCGACACATATACAAATTGACATGGGAACGGAGTTTTGTAATGCTGAATTTAAAAAAACTTATGAAAAAATTTAATATTAATCATTACAGTAGTTATTTCAACTTGAAGAGTAGTATAGTTGAACGTGTAAATCGCACTCTTAAAGCAAACTAGATTATCTAAACTATCACTAAACGTACCCCGCCCATACAATTTTTCATGTTCAGCATCAAATTCTAGTGAAATTACATATTAGTCTTTGCAACTGCACTAACCCAATCCACAGCCCTAGGCCACGACTTTGCTCTATAAGACATCCACATATTGACTAAACTTTATTATTATCCCTATTCTCGGTTTGGTTGTTACCTCCACTTATTACTTAACGGTTTTCGCAACTTCTACGTCAATATCAATTTTCTTCTTGGCAAATTCTACAATTTTCATAACACATGCTACTTTAAGATCAAATATATCTTATAATGGAGCTATTAACCTGTGTATGTCAACATCAGGCATTTCCGCTGCCGCATGTATTATTTTATTATAAAATGCAGGAAATTCCATAGTAGGTACTAAATCCAATCGGTAACTGACTAGCTTAAGGAGTCTCCATAACTGTTCTATAGACTCCCATCCTAAATAGATTTCTGATTCTTCACAATCAGAGATGCGTATAATTTTCGCTTGTTAGTTTCATACGATATCGTTTTCGAACCATCTTAGTAGGTAGCCATGTCCCTTCAGGTGTGTAGAAATAATTTGTAATTATCCTTTGATTGTCCATAAGTATGTGCCATGCCTGCTTATCAAACACCATTCCATTACTCTTAGATCCACCAAGTTTTACGACTGGTGCAAAATTGAATTGGGGTGACAGACTTTTATTTAAAAAATACTGCACATTGTTGATTAAAATATCACGACATCCCTTGAATTCATAACACTCACAATCTTCGCCTTTTCTACCGCTTGACATACCATGTTCTCCATTACATACAATACTGGTTTCACATGTACTCCTCTGCATTTATATCCTAATTTTCCCATTATTTCTACCGCCAAGGTTACCTGCTTCACCTTGACCGCCACATCGCACGTTACTTCAGCAATCCTACCATTTCAAGGCCTTTATTCACGACGTTTCTTCAAGGTTGACGGGATCTCACCAATCACTTTAAGGATGTCTCCTTCACCTTTCCGGCCCCTCACATTTTCAAGGTATCCCATTACCCACGTTCACTCCATTACAATATCCTACATTTTCACGTTTACCGCTACTCCAAGATTACAATTTTTTAGGTTCACACGCCCTCAAGTTCGTTACAGCCTCAAGGTTGCCACACTTACAATGTCCTCCAATTCTCACGTTAACCACTTTTTCAAGGTTACACAATGCCGACATCAATCATGTCATTCTTCAACGTTAACTATACATATGTCTTCACAAGGTCTTTCCTTTCTCTAAAAGTAGGGATAGCTACACATATAGTATCGTGTTATTTCCACCAGTGTCAGTATGTCTGCTAGCCCAGTACAGAACAATTGGGATGATAGAGAGTGCTACTAACCATTATCACTTTTTAATCTAAGTGTACGGCGAGCATGTGAACTAATTACCAACTGGGTGCAATTTGCCAACCTAGATAAAAGAATTAGCTACTTCCACCATCACGCCTTCATGGGTAATTTGGGATATTATTCACACTCATTTGCTCTTCTTACTCGTTATCATCTTGCTGGCCATATGCATTTATGCTATGACTGCTACAAAGCATTGCAATCAAGTGAATACCGAGTTATTGACCATCATACACGTATGAAAAGATGTGTCGCAATTTACCACATGTCACACCGGTCCTCATCGTGTAGAGCGCCCCTAACAATGCTGGACGAGGTATATAAAGATGATTCATGCATACTCTGCGGAGAAGTGTATTATTTGGACAATTGGTTTTTTATAATGTATAGTATATAATAAATTATTTCCTGTTTGTATCTTACTGTGTTCTACGGTGAGAAGATGTGCGGCATGACACCAACCTTTATTATCCTCAGTATTACAATTGTTTCGATAAACGTTTACTTACGTATCGAACATGGTCTGGAGTTCACTCACCTACATCGCTTGCAGCAGCAGGGTTCATTTCCATATATTCAGACGGTACGGTTGAATGCTTCATGTGTGGAGTTCGAATAAACCAGTGCAGGTCATCTAACACTCCGCTACAGGAGCATCTTCGATGGGCACCACACTGCATGTACGCTCAATTACTTGTACCACGTCCTCGCAGGTGTAATGATACAGAAGTGGAAAGGACCTTTTGCACTTGTACTAAATCAAAATGTTTTATTCCTAGACAAAATCATATATCTGAATAATACACTCATTACATTTGTACATACAACAAATAAATATATTAACATATCATTATCTTTTTTAATTTGGTTCTAAGTGTGGTATCAGAGAAGTGTAAAAAGTTACATGAGCAAGCCTTAAAAAGTGTGATGTCTGAATAGGTAGGGTGCGCAAATAGCCTTGAGAATGTATTGAGTGTTAGTGACCTTCGTATTTTTACACCTTACAGTGTGGTAGTCTTAGATCTATTACTTCTTGCTTATTTATACTTATGTTACATTCACCTTTCTACGTCTTGTTTATAAATATAAAATACATAACGGTTTTCGCTAATCATTAATTTAAAATCTCAAGGTCAATTTTCACATTACGCTGATATAAATTCACTGTGGTTTAAAATACTTTCACTAAAGATGCAAGAAGTCATGTTTAAAACAGCTGTTGTTCAAAGAAGGTTGCAAAAGATGGATTTCAATAAACGCAACACAAGACGCCTCAAGAGATTGATGTAACCAATAAAATATGTAATAGTACAAACACTGAAAAACCTGTAAATAAATAAACAATAGTCACGCAACCCCGAAACAAAATAAACTAACAAGCCGTTGCAAATACGTCAAACAAGCAAGAAAACAACGGAGTCTCATCTAATGGAATATTTTTAAAACTAATGGAAGATTCGTATAATTATAATGGATGAAATTTGAAATGCTCCTGTATTATTTGTTGTGGGCTTTGAAATTGCACGGGTGCTCATTTAAATAAAAATATCGGAGCATTTGCCATCACAAAGTAAATTAATTAGAGATGCAATGTAAGCGAACAAATACATTGCCTAAGATGTTAATTAAAATCACTAACTTCGATTAATTGTCTATCAAACTCATCATGTAACCCGTCAGCAGAGAAAACCCACTATGTATTTCCAGTTCAAAACAAAAATTATCCGGAGACTTGTGATGTGGTTGTACATTTGCTGTATTTTTATTGAAGCAAGATTCAAGTTGCAAGTCTAAGATGTTGATTAATCCCCCGCCATGCATTTCTCCATTTTTAATAAGGACTTTGTGCGTTCAAGTTGGTTTATAAATCTAAGACCCTAAGAGAAAAGGGTGGGAAGCAGTAAAGGAGCGGGCGTGGATGAAATCACTGGTGAAATGATAAAAAATGGAGGTGCAATACTTATAAGAAGATTTTGTTAATTATTAGTATAAATAGTATGTACAGTGGTGAGGAAAGTAAGACTGAAGGGTAAATAAGGATAATGTAGAAGAAATGGTGAATGAAACTGAAAAGGATATTGGGATAAATGAGGTAGAGAAAACGTTAGGAAGGTTGAAAAATGCTAAAGGAGCAGGCGTAGATAAAACCACTCGCGAAATGATAAAGAATGGGGGTGCAAATCTTATACGATAATTGTGTGAATTATTGAATGTATACCTTAAGTGTAGAAAAGTTCCGAGTGGTTGAAAAAGCGGGATCATTGAACCACTGGATAAGGGTAAGGGGAACAATGGCAATTGCAAAAACGGCAGTGGAATAAGCCTGCTCAGTGTACCTGGTAAAGTATTTGGAAGAATACTGATTGAGTACGAGAAACTACACAAACTAAGATTTGGGATGTGTTGATCAGATGGTTGCTCTCGAGGGGTGATCGAAAAGTGTTTAAGGGCAAAAGGAAGCTGTACTGTGTTTGTAGATCTGGAGAAAGTATACGACAGTGTGAATACGGAGAAGCTGTGGAAAATATTAAATGAATATGGCGTAAATAGAGGTCTAATAAATGGCATAAGGGCAGTATGCAACGGTAGTCGGCCATGTGTTAGGGTGAGAGGACGTGTGAGTGAATACTTTAATATTGAGCATTGAGTGCGATAAGGCTGTGTGATGTCACTGTGGTTGTTCAATGTATGCATGGATAAATGTGTTAGACAAGCATTACCGATACAAATTGTGTAATGGTTGGAGACGTAAATGTACGACTTCTGGTGACAGTGCGCATGAGCTACAAAACGCTCTGAGGAAGTCTGTGAGAGCATGGACCTAAAAGTAAACGTGAACAAAACTAAGATTGCGGTGTTCAATCGGGAAGGTGGAAAGGAGAGTAGAGTATTTACTCTACAAGATGAAATTGTGGACTAAGTGGACGAACTGGAATACCTGGGTAGAATGTTTACTGCAGATGGCACAATTGAGAGCGAGATTGTACGAAGGGTCAATGCTGGATGGAAGTGATTAGAAGTATGTGGACGATAATGAGAAGCGAAAGCATGAGCCTAGCTGCGAAACGAGCAATCTATAATGGCGTGTTTGCCCCGTCGCTAGGGGAAAGAATTTGCTTTTCACTTTTTGGTATTTGAATGAAATTGAATTGCAATTAACCACCTGAAAAGATGCAGTTTTGGCTAGTGAATGGTTAATACCCATTTGCCAATAGATCAGTGAAGTAGTCGGTACTCACCATATAACAATATGCAACGTAGTGCAATTTGTCCCAAGGTACAAACAGGTCTTGTACTGCAACTGGACAGGGGTGGTTGTACATTGGGACAGGGATAGAATAATATTGTATAAATGAATATGAGTAGTACTGAATTCATTTTAATAATAAAAACGAAGTGTACGTAAATGTTTATAATAAGTATTTTCGCGGACCATATCCCGAATACGTTCAGAGCATTTTCGCATGCGCATCTGTAATATTAACCTGAGCCGTGAACGGAAACGTTGAAGTGCGCATGCAAAAATACTCTGAATGTATTCAGGATTTGCTCCGCGAAAATACCTAATGAAATTCATACATTATTTAAGGTAAATATTCGCAGGAAATGTAATGTTGAAGGAATTCTGTCCTCGACGTATAGTAGGCTCAGGCATTATCTTCACTATCCAGGACTTATTAACGACAGCGACATGTTCAACGTCAGGAAAAATGAAGTAAACTTTTCGCACTCGCAAAAATTTCACAGCAGCCTCCAATTCTGTGACATCTTCGACTATACCGGCATAATAGACACTATTGGACGAAGGTTTCCCAAAGAGATCTAACTTGACTAGCACCTAACTGCCCTTGGAATAGTCGAGTGGAGCTGCATCGAAGAAATCCGACTCGTCCTTTTCATCGTCAGAGCTGTCAGCAAAACGGCTTCCATTGGAGCTGTCTTGCAGTTCAGGTTCGGATTCGTCCTCATTTTCACATAACGACTGAACTAAAACTCTCCAAACAGCATAGTTCCATTGTGCTGCTTTTATAATATATGAAAGCAATTCCTCTTCTTGTTCAGTGGTGAATACTTTATGTGTCGCATTGTTTGCAGTATACTTGAAGTTTGCTTCTCCAGATAATTTGTTTCTGGATGTGTCTAGCGAGCGTGCTTTTGGAAACTCCGTGGGCGCTTGCAGCTTGTCGTAACGTTCCTCTTTTTAGAACAATTTCGTTGACAGCGGTCTCTAACGTTTCTGCATCTGGTTTTAATATTTTCTTTCCTGTAGCACTCCTCCCCATCTGCAATAAAGTCATTAGCAGCGAGACGGATTGTTGGTTTAAATCTGGTTGTACCTCGGAACATGTCCCATGGTGCAACCAAAACAGTGTCCCAAGATACAAACATGCACATATCTTACAAAATGTAACCTCAAAATCACAACTGCAGAGATTTGCATAAAAACTGTTAGGTACGTAGTGTGTACAGAAATCATATAGCAATATGATTGTGTGAATATATATGAGTAATAATAGTACTTACTGCGGTATTCTGCAAGTCTTCAAAACGTTCGTAAATTTGACTTCACAGTATCGAAAACGCTTACGATTTGTCATCACGCATGAATTCTGACAAGCAAGCAGGTGTGTTCGTTCACCCACAACACTGCTGCCAACATAATAACGCAGTTCCTAGATTTGCCACTAAAGTTCAAAAATCGTAATAGCAATTGTCCCAAGGTACACGCCTTTCCCCTACTGTATGGAAGTGAAGCGCGAAAGAAAATTAAATGCCGTGGGTATGAGATTCCTGAGAAGCGCATGTGGTAAAACTAGAAGGGACAAGATAAAAAATGAATGCATAATGACGGAGTGTGGCGAGGAAAATACGATGATGGATAGATATAAAAGTAGTACATTACGTTGGTTTGGTCACATCGAAAGAATGCACAATCAAGATTAACGAAGCAAATATATGTGGGTGAGGGTAGAGGAAAGGCTGGGTCTGGTAGGCCGCGTAAAACTTGGCTGAATGCAGTACAACGTATGATAAAGGAAAGAAAGATAAGGAGTTTAAAAAATAAAAGGGCATGTCAGAGACAATGTATGAATCTTGCAGAAGCTAGGGAGGTATGCGGAGATAGGAAAGCATGGAGAAAGATTGTGAATGAAAAATAATTAAAGTCGCAGGGATTGTTTTGCCTACCCCGCAAGGGAATTGCGTGAATGTTATGTTACGATATAAAAATTACGAAAAGAATTGGTAGAAGATGCATACAATGTTCATGAAGTGTTCCAGGTTATTGAAAATTTCTGTTTAAATATAAAATTCACAGAGCAGTCAAAGGTTATTGCATTTGCGCATGTTTGGTTTTGCTAACTGTGACTGCAAGTGCATTGTGATGGTACAAGTTAGTAGCTGTTCATCTTTTCTTGGGGCATGGTGTGCCTGTTTGGGAGCATCCGTTTATTTTTCGGTTAATAAAGGCATAGAGAAATCTTTTTAAATTTTACTTTTAATAACCTTTTAACTCAAAGACCAAAAAAATTTTAGCACTAATTACTTATGTGTAACTAAATTATTAAAATATTTCATCATATATCATTTAATATCAATTGAATCGTACTTCACAAAATGATGACTTAAATATTGCTTCTTTTTTCTTAAATAATCACATTTGTATACAATACTTGAATTATGTTTTGCTCTATGTACATTAAAATTACCTTTATGATTAGTTACAAAAACACATTGATCACATTTGTACTTAGCACCACTTGGATTGTGTTTTAGAAGGTGATGCTTGAAATAGCGTATTACTTTTGTTGAATAAGCACAATGCTCACATTTGTATTCAACACCTGAATTGTGCTTTACAAGATGATCCATAAAACACCGTTTTCTTTTTGATGAATAATTACATTGGTCACATTTGTATTGCACTCGCAGTGAATTATGTTTCACAAGATGACTCCTTAAATTTTGTTTCACTTTGGTCGAATAATTGCAATGATCACATTTGTAATCAATGTTTGAAGTATGATGTACAAGGTGACGTTTGAAATAACGTTTTACTTTTGTTGAATAATCACAATGAATACATCTGTAATCAAACCTTGAATTATGCTTTACAATGTGAATTCTTAAATAGTGTTTTATTTTTGTTGAATAATCACATTGGTCACATTTGTACGCAATTCTTGAGTTATGCAGTGCACCATGTTTAACAAGATCACTCTTATATTTTGTTACATAATCACAGTGGGCACATTTGTATTTAGCACAACTTGAATTGTGCTTTACAAAATGTTTTCCTAAATTATATTTCAGTTTTGTTACATAATCACATTGATCGCATTTGTATGTAGCAGCTCTGGAATTGTGCTTTACAAGGTGATTCCTTAAATTTTGTTTCACTTTGGTTGAATAATTGCAATGATTACATTTGTAATCAATACTAGGATTGTGCTTTATAAGATGATTTTTAAAACACTGTTTTGATTTTGTTGAATAATCACATTGGCCACATTTGTATTCCATACTTGAATGATGTAATACATTTGCTGAAAAACTGGATTGGTAACATTTATAATTATTTACATGATGTAATTTACTATGATTATTAAAATTAGTACTATCATTTGTTACATAAATGCATTTGTGACATTTGTATTTAGCCCAATTTGATTTGTGCTGTACAAGATGATTTGTTAAATGTTCTTTCCATTTTGTTGAGTAATTGCAATGGTCACTCTCATAATTATTCTTTAAATAACCTGTTTTGGTTATGTCAGTTCGATCACCCTGTTTTAAATATCGATCTTCCTTATTTGCAGTGTCTGCAAATTCGTTCTTAACTGTATTACTATTGGAATCGTAATCTATTTCTTCCTTAATTAGATTATTATTCATCACAACATTTTTTTCAGTAAGGAATGAATTGATTTGTGCTTCCGCTTCAGGTTCCAATTTAATAATGTTTAAATCAATTTGTCCCGACATTTCGAATTAGTTTCTTGTTTGATTAGATTAACTTAATACAGTAATTACAGATAGTACACTAATACAGAAGATACTTCAACATTTACTAAGATCATAGTAGATTTATAATTGTTGTATTGGAACTACTATGAAGAATTGTAGCTACTTGATTTATTTATTTATTTGCATAAAAAGTACAACCGACTTAACAAAATCCCTGGATAATATGTGTACTAATCTCGTAAAGAAACTCGTTCAACCAATCATATCACATTATACACTCCTGGGTAAAATAACAATTTCAGCCAATCTATATTACTTTTTTACTAATAATGTAATACTATTAATACTAATAATCATAATTAATACTTAATAGATAACAACTAATAATGAATAATTGCTGACAAAAATACTCTACCCATACATACCTATAAAACTAAGCTGCTGGTCACTCGAACTTACCACATAGTGATTTTTAGGCAAAATTTAGAGCTAAATATTTTCAATAGGAATGCAAATTTTTGAACGCGGCTTGCAAATTTTAAGAGCTAGTTTTTTCGGATTAAGCTGCATGATGTATATTTAACGTAGGACCATAGGTTTATTATATACGGGGTGATCAATGACGTCATGCAAAAAAAAAAAGTTTGTATGAGTGAAATTTCCGCAAAAAAATTTTTTGGTCGTTGCAATATGGTTCGTTACTAAGGTAACATCAATATCTCTAGACGGTTTTGTCAGCTTTTGGATTAAGGCCCTTAGGCCTTGCACACTACTCAACATAAAATTTGGGAAGCAAAATTTTTAAATTGCTATAACTTGACATTGCATTGACGGTTCTTTGCGGATTTGGAATCCTTGTGTCACGTAGATTTTCTATAGTCTAAGCATTTTATTTGAGGGTTGAAATTTACACATTATACCGGGTCGATAATAAACAAAAACGTAGGGTACGACGCCCTCTAAGGTTTGGCATTATTTAAGTTTTTATAAAAATAAATTCTCACCTCAAGTTGTTTTTATTTAATGTTCTTTTCACTGTTCTGTCCGAAACTCACACCCCACTTTGTTGTCTCAAAGAGTCATTCAGTTTTACAGAGTTCTTTGTCCACCCCCATGCCCATAATTATGATTGGGTGTAATTTCTACGCGAAGCGTCAATTTCAAAGTAGGCATTGGAAAAAAAAATTGTTGCTATGGAATTAAAAACTGTTAACATTATTTTAGAAATAATCTGACACATTTCAATGTTATAATTTTGTAAATTTTAATTAATATGAGGCGTTTAAGCACGGCAGAAAGGGGAAGTTGCATTCGACTTCTCAACGAAGGAATGTCAAAAGAGCAAATTACGTACATTTACAATGTTAGCCGAAAGACAATTTATAATTTGAATCGTCGCGTCGAAACTACTGGTGATGATAATTATGGGCATGGGGGTGGATATACAAAAAAAATAAACCAAAGAACCGAAAGAATTTTAATGAGAGAAACTATGCAGAATAGAAAAAAAAAACTCTAGAAAACTGAATGACTCTTTAAGACAACAAACTGGGGTGGGACTTTCGGACAGAACAGTGAGAAGAACATTAAATAAAAACAACTTGAGGTGAGAATTTTTTTTCAAGAACATAACATAATGCCAAACATTTTAAATTATAGAGTCCGTCGCAGAACAAAATGTTTGCGGTTATTACACCATTGAGCGAATAGGCGGGCATGCGAATTGGGGTAATGCAGAGTGGAACCATTGTTTATTTACTGACGAAACAAGATTTAAATTTGTTTCACTCCGATGGCCGAATGTTAGTTTGGAGAGAGCCAAATCAGCGATATTTGGAGGAAAATATGGCCCCTCAAGAGGCATTTGGTGGCGGAGGTGTTACAGTGTGGGGAGGTATCATAAGAAATGGTAAAACCGAGCTATTCATTACCAACCAAACCGTTAACGCTATTGTTTATCAGGAGGAAACTTTGGAACCTATTATTGTTCCTTTTGCTCGAAATTACGGCACAGAATTTCTATTGGTGGATGACAACGCTCGACCTCACAGAGCGCGAAGGATCACAGAATTTTTGCAGGCACAAAACATCAATAGGATGGACTGGCCTGCAAAGTCTCCGGATCTCAATATCATCGAACACGTTTGGTCTTATTTAAAACTTAAAGTAAGATCGCGTGATGTACCCCCTGAAACCTTAGAAACGCTTCGTGAAGAATGGGAGAATATTCCACAAGATTTTATAAATAATCTTGTGGATACTCTACCAAATCGATGTCGGGAAGTAATACGTCGAGCAGGAGGACCAACAAAATATTAGTTTCTTTTTTTTTATTAATGTACCTAATTTCGGGTAAATTATTACCAAAGATTAGGTATTTCAAGATAGGACAATTAGCATTTTTGCATTGATATTTGTCGGTTGCTTTCAATGGTCTCGTCCTTTTAACACGCTGTTGCCAACAATAACCCAATTTCATTGTTAACTCCGAAAATGTTGGAATTCCCATCTTTGACGCAGTGGATTGAAAATAAAAATTAATGGACAGACAATTTATGTTTTTCAGGCTAATTTTTTTTATTTATTAAAAATTACCAATACCAATTACCACTAGGTATCCCTATCCATACATACCTAATCTTTGTTATTACAGTACACCGTGTTTTTTTAGGCATTGCAAGAACCTTTAAATTAGGTTTAGAATTATAAATTTTTTAAGAATTGACTTTTGGCCGTTGTTAACCATTCTTGTATATTTTAGAATATAATGTAATAAACTTGTTCTTGTCGCTACGTTTTTGTTTATTATCGACCCGGTATAATGTGTAAATCTCAACCCTCAAATAAAATGCTTAGACCATAGAAAATCTACGTGAAACAAGGATTTCAAATCCTCAAAAATCATCAAGAACCGTCAATGCAATGTCGAGTTATCGCATTTTAAGAATTTTGCTACCCAAATTTTATGTTGAGTAGTCTGTGCAAGGCCTAAGGCCCTTAATCCAAAAACTGACAAAAACGTCTAGAGATATTGATGTTACCTTAGTAACGAACCATAATTGCAACGACCAAAAAAATTTTTTGCGGAAATTTCACTCATACAAACTTTTTGATTTTTTGCATGACTTCATTGATCACCCCGTATATAATAAACCTGTGGTCCTGCGATAAATATACGTAATGCGGCTTAATCTTAAAATTTGCAAGCCGCTTTCAAAAATTTGCATTCCTATTGAAAATGTTTAACTTTAAATTTTGCCTAAAAAGTGTAAGTTCGAGTGGCCAGCAGTTTAGTTTGCTTTATTGCCTCATTTTGCTATGTGCTTATTAAACTAACCTACTTACAAAACGTTTAATATATGCAATTAATTTCATTCTAAAACTACCCATCTACGAATAATGTTACAATAATGTTAATTACAAACAATGCCATTACAATGCTGCTTATGCATTACATCTTCCTCCTATTTGTTAAATGATTTATCTTTCCAAATGATAAATCGTTTTATATCCAAAATTATAAACTCTATCATGTATAATAAGGTTTAGTGCTAACAATTCTTTTTCGTCTTTCTTTATTAAAATATTCGGGGAGAAATCTTCTATCACTCGGAAGGGTCCACTATAAATAGCACTTAATTTTGTTCTGTCTCCATTATTGATTAATAATAAATTATCTGTTTTATAATACACTTCATTTATGTTAATGTTATGTTTTTTTTTTCTTTTCACTTTCGCACTAATTAAATTTGTTCTTGTATCACTATGTGCTTTTTGGAACATATACTTAAGTTCTAAAGGATAATTATCAAAACTATAAAGGTTCTACATTATTAGTTATATTACTTGAAATTCTACATAGTTTACAGAAAACCAATTCGTAAGTAGTGTATTTTGTTTCACTATGAACAGTAATATTGTGTGTGAAACACCAATACCAACTACTCCATGACATATTTTGGTTTTCTGTTTGAATCCTTAAACAAGCCCCTAACACTTTATGTGAATTTTCCAAGGAGCCAATGCTTTCATGATGGTACACTGTGGAAGTTAAAGGTTTAACTTTTAATAATTTACACATTTCTGTCATAGATGGATACCAATTCTGAACTTCTATCAGTAGCAATTTCACTAGGAACTCCAAAACATAGTAAGAAATTGTTAACAAATATTCTCACTACTGTCACTGCATCCTTAGATTCTAAAGGATATGCTTCTACATATTTAGTTGTCACATTGTACAGTTAATATACAGGGTGGCCCATTAGTCTGCGAACGGCAAATAACTTCAAAAAGTATTAGTATTATTCACAAAAATTGTACAGGTTTTAGAGATGCACAATAGGAAAATATTAGTAAGTATACAGGATCGTCCAAAAACGTGTGACATACATATAATTTTTTTAATGAAACACCCTATACATTTTTCTATTTTTAAATTTCCCGATTCTAAAAATATACGGTTGTCTGGCAACTGTACAAAACGTAGTTCTTGTCCAAGTACAAAAAGTAAGTTAACCTTCACTAAATATCAACTTCGTGTGAATGACGTTTGTGGGATTTCATTACTTCAATAAACACATTTTTTTAAATTTGCGCATGTTCATCACAAACGACGTTTTCAGTTATAAATAAGTATTGATATTTAATATAATTTTGCTTTTTATTGTAATTTTAAGCAAGTGTAAGTTGATTTAAATGCTTTGAGTGAAAATCGTCTATAAACACAAATCAACTTTTGCTGTTACCGGTGGCACCATCTATCTTCACATTATTTCACTATCTGCCACATTTGAATTAAATTTATATAGGTAAACTCTAATGAATATTAATTAAAAACTGCGCGGTAATTTTTTTTTCCACTAAAAAGTAAAATAATACTCATTCTGTATAAAATGTGTATTATTAATGTCTGGTACTGATAGCGACATAAATAAGGGGTTTCCAAAAACGTAGTGAACTACAAATAAATGACTGAATATAACGATAAAAGTGGCTAGAGAAACATTTTAAATGTTTTATTTGTACAAAAAATGCATTTTCGGGAGTCGGGACTCGGTAGATTGCTGGACGACGCGAAATTTGACATTTTTTGTACTAATGAAACAAAAAACTATTTGTTGCACAAATCAAGCTTAATTAATTGAATATACTTTGTGAATTTTAAGAAAGTAAAGTTGATTTAATGTTTTGAGTGAAAATCGGGTATAAACACAAATCAATTTGCAGTTAACGGGTCACCATCTATCTTTACATATTTCACATATGTCACATTTGAATTAAATTTATACAGGTAATATCTAATGAATATTAATTAAAAACTGCACGGTAATTTTTTGCACTAAAAAGTAAAATAATACTCATTCTGTATAAAATTGTATTATTAATGTCTGTACTGATAGCGACATAAATAAGGGTTTCCAAAACGTAGTGAACACAAGACGGCAGTTGTTGAAAATCCTCACACAAGTAGTCGTCAATTAAGTACTGATCTCGATATCTCTCGTACTTCAGTTCAACGAATAATTAAAAAAAATCAGTTTCACCCCTACTACATACAATTACCTACCATTACCAAAAGTAACGTTTTGCCAGTGGATACAAGACCAGCTTGCCAATCAGGTTAATTTTTTGCAAAAAGTAATGTCTTCCGACGAAATTCCATAAAAATGGAACTGTAAATAAGCATAATTTCCATTATTAGTTCGACCACAACCCACATATGATGAAAACAAGCAGCCAGCATAAATGGTCTCTCATCGTATGGGCTGGAATTTTAGATGGATACCTTATTAGTCCTATTTCTTTGAAAATAATTTAAATGGTGCTCTTTACTATGAGTTTTTCAGTACTCAACTTTTTGATCTTCTTCAACATGTTCCGGTGCATATGGCCGAAGACATGTGGTTTCAGCAAGATGGTGCTCCACCTGACTTTACAAGAAACGTTAAAGAATGGCTGAATCAACAATTTTCTAGGAGGTGGATAGGTCAAGGAGGCGCTATAAGCTGGGCAGCACGCTTTCCAGACCTTACACCACTGGATTTCTTTTATGGGGATACGCGAAAGAAATTGTATACAAAGAAATTCCAACAACAAAAGATAATATGAAAATGTGCATTCGTAATGCATTCGCATCTACAACGCCAGTTGTACTTCAACGTGTCAAGGATCATATTCTGAACGCATCAACAAATGATTGCTACAACGCGGAAGACACTTTGAACACTTACTTCAGTAGTTATAAGTACACCTAATATTTTGCTATTCCTTTTAAAACTTTTTTACTTAGGACCTAATTTCGATTAGTTCAATTAGTCACTTAAGCTTGATTTGTGCAACAAAAGTTTATTTTAGTAATGACCTTATTTTAAAAATATAGTGCAAGGTTTCATAAAAACATTACCAAAATTATCTTCTTGAAAACGTTGACAAAATCTATTCATCGTTGTCTTTGTAGAGGTGTCATTACAGGGATTTTTTTGGTTTCCTTTATATGTAGCCTTGTCTTTTCAGTGACATTCAAACGGTTTCCGGGCACACTTTTATTTTTCGTTGATTTGCAATCTGTTAGTCGGGTCTATATCGATATACGACCCACAGAATTTCAACAATTTTTGTTTAGAGGTACGTACCTGGGAGTGTTCTAAACACGATTAAATCAAAAATTTGCGACAGTTATCCTTAGCGATTGTGCATTCGCAACGAAATAAAACGGAAATAAGAAAGGAATAAAAGGAAAACTAAAATCTACTCTAACCTATCTGACCCACCTGACATCCTTTTCGCGACAGATATAAAATCAAACAGTTTTACTGATAAATATAATACACGCCATTAACTATTCTTCCACTTCTTGTCACCGTTTGCAACAAGTATGAGCGAAATAGAATGTTACACGAAGCAGTAAGCCGTCACTGTTTCATCCGAAAGCACCTCTTGTGCAATCCTGTTGCGTGGTAAATCGTAAACCGATACACATAACCTAACCACAATAGCTTATGGATTCATAGCAACAGTTTTATTTTCGGTTTTTTTCTAATTAATATGAATCATCCGCAAATTTTGTATTAAATCGTATTTAGAACACTCTCAGGTAAATGAAATGAAAATGAAATTCTGTGGGTCGTATATCAATATAGAACCCTGTTAGTCAATTTTCGAAACCCTAGGCGAGGATTTACGCGGTCTTCTGAAACTGGTTTATGCCCAATATTTGTGCCATTTTTATCCTCTTGATTGTTTCATAAACTGCACTTTTCCTAGTTCAGTCAATTGCACTAATTTTTAACATTTCGAAAACCTTTCCTATACAAATATTCTACCTTTTCTTTTTCTACTTGCGACATTTTTTCACAAATCTTAAGTCTGTTGACAATCAACAACATTAGACACGTGATGTTGTCATGCAATTTTGGCCACAGTCTACTATCGGGACAACCTACTTGATTCATTACATGTGTCTTAGAATGTTACAAAAAAGAAATATATATATATATATATATATATATATATATATATATATATATATTGTGTATATACGTGTCCAAGATAAGGATGCCCACTATGGGCATCTCGGAAACGGTAAGAGATGGAAGGCCGGTTAAATGAAACAAAAGTTACGCATTTGAGAGGATGTATTTATGGTCTTTGTAGAACTCTCTTTTAGTTTTGGAGATATTTGAAAAAATTTAATTTTCTGATTTTCGTTTTATTTGAACAGCTATCAAGAAAAGAAAAGCACATTTTTATAGCCACTTTTCTAGCTCTTCTTAATGCTATTATTCAATTTTGATACAACGTTTCGTTTGTTAGCAACCATCATCAACTTTATTTTTTAAATACACGAAAAAATTATTTTGCCATATTTAAATTCTCCTTGATTCTGAATTCAACGATATACTACACTTTATATTTCTGATACGTTTCGATGAGAAAATTCATATTCAATGTAAAACATATAATGTAAGTGGTGTAAATGGTAATCGTATAAATTTTAAATATTATGATAAAGTAATAAGAGTAAAAGTTCTTCAAACACAAATCGTTAAACTAACTGGAGATACAAACCATTCACCAAAAATAATGCCTTTGACTCAGTCGGTAAATTAAAGTAGGGCCGATTCAATCGTTTGATTTGCTAAATTACCACAAATTTAGGCTATGTTATTTCTGCTCGGACGCCAAGTTATTTTTAATAATGTTCGAATAACTAAACCGAGTTTTACAATAAAAATTTTATCAAATGTAAAAAATATATATACAGACTATGTTTATTAACAGTTAAAATGATAGGGTTAAATAAAATATATCTTAAAATAGCCTTAAATTACTAAAAATCATTGAACATTAAATACCTGTTACAAAATATAATACATCTTCTTGAGAACCCTGGTATTATAAAAATAATGCAGAAATGCAAACCAAGGTGATGTAATCCTTGTGTCAATGTTGCAATATATTGCAATAACAATGCTTTTATGTAGTCAACCACACCCAAACTGGAATTTTATTTCCTATAAATTTGTCTTCTTGAAATTGAATAATCCGTTTATTGCATTTTCTTGAATTTTTGAATACAAAATTGCAATCGTATAATCAATTGTAATTACAGTAGAAAATAATTGTAATAAAAGTGTAAATCAAAGTAAAATAAAAGAAAAGAAAGTGCCTGAAAAGAGCAAATGTTTTAATTTTTAGTATAATGCATTAAAATATGTTACCATCAACTCAATGGCACTTTCACAAAATTAAGGTAGAAACCCAAAAAAATCTTTCGTCTCACAACATTCATCAGGAAGTAAAAAATGGATGCTTTGAAATTGAATGTTGTACGTGCCGATAAATTTTGCGAAAGAATTAAGTCAACGATGACGTATTGCGCGAAAATATTTGAGCAGATAAATAATTTAAAGTGGAAGTATAAATCTTGAAGAAGTATATACCGTTAAGAAGATATGCACTTATTACAAAAAATGCAAATTCAGTTGCCTTAATTTTTCTTATATTTACAACTGAATGAACGAAAGACCTAAATTACAGTATATTTTAATACAACTCAAAATGGGTTGTTACAACATCGAAAACCTACAGTTAAAACTAATACTAGAAACATTAGAAAGCTGTAAAATTACTATAAAGTAATGTTTTCTCATTTTCTAATGCCTGTTGCGAATAAAATAATTCACAAGTATGTATTTAGTGAAAATACTATTAATTAAACAGTTAAAATACATCTTCCGTCGTACTGATGCATTTGATAAAAATAAGTGGCTTTGCATTTTATATGTCTACCTGTCATAATTGATTGTTGTCCGTATTACGTTTGTTTGGTGGTTTTGAGTTAATTACATTTTGTGTTTACCTAAAAACAATATGGTAGGAGTACATTTATCAAATAATGAAAAATTCGATATACTGACGTGTTCCATTTTGTCAACGTAATTATTCTGAAGCCGAAATAATGTATTTAAACAAATATCCAGAAAGGCGTCAACCTCACAAAGGAACTTTTCGCACATTAGCAGTTAATCTAAAAGAATATGGTGCGTTCAAAAAACCTGTAAAATCTCGCAAAAACCTTGCAATGAAGAAAAGCCAATACTTTTTTATTAGCTGTAACGAAAATCCAGAGGTTTCTACTAGGAAAATTGAAGAGGCAACTGGCATAGCCCATTCCACAGCTCATTATGTTCTAAAGAAGGAGAAAGTAACATCCATATAAATTTAGAATTTGCAAGACTTCGACCAGGTGACCCAGAAAGATGTAGAATATTTTGCGAATGGTATACACGTCAATCTCAAGACAATGAATATTTTCGAATAAAATAATATGGTCCGATGAAAGTATGGTTAATAATAATGGAATTTTAATCGTAGAAATGCTCATTATTGGGCAAGAGTAAATCCACGTCTGTACAAAACGGCCAAAACCAACACCGTTTCGGATTTAATATGTGAGCTGTATATTCGGTATTCGAATTATAGGTCCTTTCATTTACCACGAGTCCTTAAATTCTGAACGTTACCAAATTTTACTCCAAAATGATTAGAGTTAGCTTTTCCAAGAAGTTGAAGGTTGTTGGTTTATGCAGGACGGTGCACCAGCACATAATTCAGAGTTGTCAGAGAATACTGTCAGTTAGATTTCCATGAAAGATGTATTGGCACTCATGCAAATGTACTGTGGCCAGCCGTTCTCCAGGTATAACACCTTTGGATTTTTTTCTTTGGGGATACATTAAAAATTACATTTATGGAAACGATATTGAAAACGAAGAAATTTTACAAAGATTAGTTCTCGAAGCGTTTGCTAGTATCTCCTCAAATGCTGAAGAATGTTTTAGATGCTACAGTTAGAAGATGCTATTTATGTTTAGAGAATAACGGGAATCTTTTGAACATCTTTTGTGAGTTTATTAACCTTTAAAATAAATTTGTTTTTATTTGTCTATCATTTAAAATTACAAAACATAATTTTATAATAATTTTACGGTTTTCTAATGTTACATTTTCGATGTTTTACATTGAATATGAATTTTCTCATCCGAAACGTATCAAAATATAAAGTGATATATCGTTGAATTCAGAATCAAGGATAGAATTTAAATATGGCAAAAATAATTTTTTGTGAAAATGTGCTCTTCTTTTCTTGGCAGTCCTTCAAATAAAAACGAAAATCAGAAAATTCAATTTTTTCAAATATCTCAAAACTAAAAGAGATATTCGAGTTCTACAAAGACCATAAATACATCCTCTCAAATGCGTAACTTTTCCATTTGACCGACCTTCCATCTCTTACCTTATCGTGGACACGGTGTATATTATATATATATATATATATATATATATATATATATATATATATATATATATATATATATATATATATATATATATATATATAGAAAAAATAAAATTCCGGATACTTTCTAGACGCCTATATATTTACTTAAAATTCAAAATACAATATCATCAACACTATATTTAATAATAAACGTGACCTACGTCGACAAATATTACAGTGCGATAGGTTATGAACTCAAATATTTTTATCTAAGAAACAGAAAACAGCTGTTCCTTTATAACCGTTTCAAAATAACACTAACTGATTTGTTGGCTTAAAACGTACTTTGCATAAAAGTATACGTACTGCTTAATGTACTATCGCGCTCAAAAATTCTGGTACAGCTTGTTATTGTAGACACTTCCAAAATTCAAATTTTGATGTACGTAGACACATTTTGTGTGTAAATCGGAGATCTCACGATTTTCAAGTTGGTTACATTTGTTAAACTGGCAAATTTGATAGATTTAAGACTCTTATAAACTATCACTTTAACATTTTATAGTCATAACCTGGTAGGTAACAAGTTGATTATGCCGTCAAACCAAATGCACACAGCCAAAATTTTGCTGTACCAGTATTTTTTGAGCGCGATAGTGTAAGCACAGTAAGTAAGAATATTATTGGATATTAGCAACAGGAACGTAATTAAGAAGCATGATTTTATCGAGACCATTTATTAGTGCATACTACGTTCACTCAACGGTGTAATTGTTGAACCCTCGCTGGTGCGTGAGCAGCCTTGTCGCAGATTGCTCTGATTATGTAACCCAACATACGTTTGTATGTTACATCCCCTTTGTTTCTCGGCACCTAAAGCGTATCTAACAATAATATACCTACGATATATACTGAGGCATGCATGTAACATAACTTACATTCAGGATCATAATAATGTGAAAACATGTAACTAAATATGAAATGCAACTAACAAAATGTTGAAAGTCTTTATAAATCAAGTCTCTGTGGAGGTTTGACCGTTCGTTCAGATCAAGTAATTTTCACCGTGTTGGTGGAAGTCGGCGTTGGTTTGGTTTCTTCATTGTTAGTCGTCTCGCAGGTTGTGCCTGGCTTTTCTACCTCGTTTAATGTAGGTATCATCGCTTTTGGTGAAATCGGTATCTCAGCAATAGTTTTGTGAAGGTGTGCTGTTCCTCCGAATTACCTTTCCGTCGTTCGTTTGACTATCATTGATCTTGGATTGTCCGTTTCGGCGATTACCTTTCCTGCTATCCAATTTCTCGACTCTTACAGTATCGCCTGTTTTTAAAGGTGTGCTATCTTCCTTTTGTTTCGGTTTGCATTTTGGCTTGGGCCTCTCTACTGCTTGTAGATGCGAACTGACGTTTTACTACTGTTGCTTTCAGCATTTCTTCTGTTATTGATAGGTTGATCGTGTAATGCGGCTCATTAGCCTTTGGTTAAGTGCTCCCAACTCATCATTTTCGAGTGTTTCTGAAGTTTAATAATGCCGTATTAATGTCAGAGCCATCCAACCTGCATTTGCGTATTAGGTTTTTCGCAATTTGACTGATCGTTCCGCTAAACCATTCCCTTGTAGGTGGTATGGACTCGAAGTTTGATGTTCTAAGCACCATTCCTGGGCTATTTTTTTAATTTCTTGCTGAAAACTGTGGACCGTAGCTGTTTCAAGATAACGTGTACTGCAAACTATTGCTTTAGGTGGTCCACTACTTTTCTGATGTCTGAAATTTGAGTTTTTAAAATCTACGAAACCAGAGTAATGATCAGTTATTAACAAAAATTGATCTCTAAATTGAACAAATCACTTCCAACTCTTTCCCAGGGAGGATTTGGTGTAGGCTTGCTTATTACGATTAAATTATCATTATGTCTGTGTTCGTTCACATACCGCACATTTCTTTACAAAATCGTTAATGTCATTACGCTGTCCATTCCAGTACACTGCTTGTGCGCGCGTTTTAGGTAACTTTCTATACTGAGGTGTCCAGATGAATTTTTACTAACGTTGTTTTTATTAACGTGTTGGTATTATTATTTTGTCAGATTTAAATAATAATCAATTGTAAGAAACTTCGTCACGAAATGTAAGTAGGCCTTAGGTGGCAAAACAGATGTTTTCCGAAACCCTGCTTGGACATACTTGATTAGTTCTTGTAGGTGCTGATTTTGTGAGGTATGTTGTCTAATTTCTTCGGTTGCTGTTTTCGACTATACAAACTTGTAGTTCTTCTTGGTGGATTAATTATTGTTGACAGTTCAAGTCTCTGCTCATCGTGGTGCAATCAGTATGTCTTTACCTTTCTTGTAGATAATTGTCGTGTGTACTGCGAAACGTCGAATATTATTCTCTGCAACCTAGCTGGTGCATTCTGTATGGTTTTCGAAAGATAGTTTACCATACAATACTCGTGAACATTTTAAGTATACTTCACAGCTAACCTTTTCGATTTGGGGTAGTTTTGCTGCGCTTAGAGATCGTAGTCATATTCAATTGGTTGATTTCTGCACGAGAACTGCATCCAAGCTTTTGAAATTGCGTTACCGATAGCGTTACTGCTTTGGTACATCATAGTAGCAATACTGGCGGTTGTGATATGAGCATTTAATTTTTCAAAGGTTTGATTTTGGTCTATATCCCAGTACCACGTGGGCTTCTTGTTAACTTTCTGAATGGTTCCTAATGTTGCTTAAGTTTGGTATGAACTTGTTTAGGTAAGTTACCATACTTAATAACCTTCTGAGCTGTACTTTATTTTCCGAGTTTTCAAGTTAGTTGCTTATAGTTTTTGATTTCTAGACCGTTACTTGAAAATATGTGCCCTAGGAAATTTATCTTTGATCTTCAAAAACATTTTTCTTTGTCAAGTTTAATACTGTTCATTTAGCTTTCTATTACTATTTCCGTCACTGAACTTAATTATTTCTCTATTTTTGCATATATTAAAATATCGTCCATTGAACACTCAGTATTATTCATGTCTTTAATATGTAGTTCATAATTCTCCAAAAGGTAATCTCAAACAACAACATCTGCTATGGGGTTGCAAATGTTAAGTACTTTTGAGTGTTCGCTAACTTTAACATTTCTTGCAGTCTAGTTTTGTGAAATACTTGGCACCGTTCAATTTCTAAAATTTTTTCGATTTTCTCAGTGGGTAATGCACGCGTAAAATGTTTTTGTTTAAATTAGTAGTGTCAATGCAGATTCTCAGTTTATTGTTCTTTCTAACAATCATCATATGACTGACCACTGGTGTAGGTTCCAATTTTTATTACGCCAAGATTTTCCATGTGGTCTAATTCTTTTTACGTCTGCTCTTATTGCATGTGGAATTGTCCTTGGTGGAAGATTGTGAGTTTAGGTTATCTATTGTCACACAGTGTCGTATTATATTATTTTATATACCCTAACCCGCTGTCCACATCGTTATCGACGCTTAACTTGTTTACCTTGACAATCAAGCCTAATTCCTGATATGATTTATTTCCTAGAATTGCGGGAACATTTTCTTCAATGATTTTAAATTCTATTGTTGAAGCATAATCTTTCACTTTACAATTTTGTACCGTTTTACCAATTACTTTAATTTTATGTTTACTATAAGTTGTTAAATATTTGGTAGTTGACGGCGCGATTTGGGCTCCTAATTTTAACGCTATTGATTTGGTTAATACGTTACACTGCGCGTCCGTATCTAATTTAACAATTTACTTTTGCTGTAAACGTGAATTGTTCCATTTATCAATAACGTACCAATAAGCGAACTGTAGACCATACATATAAGGCAAATTTATGTCTTCCACATACTAATAATGGAAAACCACAAACTCAGGCAAACTAACAGCAGACGTATTTACAGCAAGCGGTAATGATACAAAGGTATCCCTATTTTTAATTATTCAAGACAAAATTGCATATCATCTAAGCCAGTTTATCTAATTTCATGATGTCACCATCTCTTTTTCAAATAGGAAATTCATTAACATTTCAGCTTTTCTTAACCCAAGGGTTTCTTAATGTAGAATATAATATATATGTAATTAGACGCCTTACATACCTTATACAAGGGAGTAAACTTAAAAAGATAACGTACTAAACGGAGCGGTAGAAGAAACGAAAGTGCATTATGTGGGTTCTGTCGCATTCGCACAAAGCAACAAAAATCGATGTGGCTAAAATAGCCCTTGAGACTAACTATACACGGTGTTTATTAATTAGTGTTAAAGTTTCAAGCAGCGTTATAGTCCAGGCAAAGCTGAGAACCCTATAACAAAATTATTGCTACGAGGTGCGCCATTTCTTCTCACGAGCCATCCAAAGTTCGAAATTTGACCGACTTCACTACCTTTTATCTGGGAAAGTATCCGATGAAAATTCATTTTTAAACAAAATATTGAAGTTAAATTTTTTGCAATTTTTGTTGCATTCCGCATCTTCTATAACCTCAGATTAAGATTTTAAAAGATGTAGAATTTGAGAAAATACGCTTGGCAACTAGGTCAAGTTTGTGGTGACGTTTGTATACATCAGTGTGACAGGCACTTTTTGCACCCTGCGTCGTTCGATTTCATATTTCACTGGTGATCATGTACTCATTCAACGAGTACGCAGATATGTAAATGATGTGCGGTCCAATTGCCTGGCCAGCGAGTTCGCCCGACCTGAATCCTTTAGATTTTTCGTATGGAGCTTCCTCAAGAACAATGTATACAAGACATGTAGCTTCCAACGTTGCAATTTAATGTCATTTTGGATGGTCCGTTATAGAACTGCACTCTGGCCGCCATCTTGATTTTGACGTCACAAGGATGCCCCATGTTGGAGACCGTATTTTCCACCCTTATTTTTATGGTTTCTTTTCGATGACTTTTTCAACCCTTGATGGAATTTTCATCCCTAGTTAAATTCTCGATCCTAATCTGTTGCCCTATAAGATGATCTTATATCTGTATTCTGATAAGAGTGCAAAATAATTATTAGATGTAAAAGGCAGTTTACTTAATCTGTGCCTACTATTAACATTTATTAGAGCTTGTTTGTCAGATATTTGAATGATATAAAACTCATTTAAAGGATTGATTAGGTAATCACCTAACCTGATAGCTTATAAGATGATCTTGTCTTAAAAATCTGTACGATAAATAGATTACAAGTTTTCATAATAAAATATTATTAGAGTCGGTTTACCGGTTATTTCAAGTAATTGTTTCAATATATATAAAATGCATGACAGTGGACCTTGTATTATTTGCTGTAATATGTTATATTACACTTTCTGTTTAATTGCGGGTTCTACCTACACAACCTTCAACTTATACACGAATTAATAATGACCTCCAATAGTTTATAACACTATTGAATGGGGCCGCTTATGATTTAATAGCTAGAACCTATAAAATTATTCACATTTCGTTTTAATAGGATTATTAACTGTTCCTAATTGCAAGGTTGTTAAAACTCGTCTTATCGTGTACAGTGGTATTCCGAAATGTTTATCTAGTGGACTCTAAATGCGTCATGCAATTAAAAGAACAATAAGACCATTTGATATTAAAAGATGATTAAAATATATATACCGTTGTATTTCAATTTAAAAATCAAGCTGCATTATGAGAGCCAATCTGCCCTGACATGTAAAATAGGCTTTTTTAATGAAAAGAATGAATGAAAATGAAAACACATTATAACTGTAGTTTTAGGTCCTGCACTAACAAACTCAGCTATGTAACTTCCTTCATCGTACGCTTCCAGCTGTCGGTCATCTGGTCAAGGAAATCTCCGCACGTTGGAATCCAGTCGTGTTTTCGATATATGGCGCTGTTGTATCATAATACAGAACGCGGCGGTCTAGTTTAGGTAACCAATAATTCTAAACGCGCATGAGCTGTCGTAAGCGGTATGGACACAAATAGTTTTTGTGATTCATTCACCTTCCGGTTTATCCCAATTTACATTACATTATCATTATAGGATAATGGACTGTACCTGAATCAGAGGATCCGTAAACAGTTTGAAGAAATCCTTTGGCTCAGATACAAAACTGCACTGAGTTAAATTTTCGCGTTGACCAAACTTACCAAACAGAATTCAGTATCAGTTTGACCAAGTACCTTAAACCGGTTCTTCAATATTATTAGCGTCAGGCGAATTCTCTTCTCTGATATTCCGTTATGTACTGGTTTCGGTTTCTGAGTGCAATAGCTAGGAAAATACGGTCTACTGCATCCTTTGACGTCAAAATTCAAGATGGCAAGGTGCCCGGTTACATCCGTTAGAAGAAACGGCGCATCGCTAGCATTAATTTCTCAGATTCATGGGTTATAACGCTAGCTGTAGCTTTTACACTATTTAATAAACATCGTGTATACAGAGGTACTCAATTATGTACACTAAAATTTAATTATTGAAAGAAAAAGATACCAATGTAAATATATTTACCAATAATACAAACTCAAAACTTAAATTAAGGTAACGTAGAGAAGATTAGAAAACAAATTAAGGTATGGTAGCCAAGAATTGGCACTTACGAATAATATATGATTAAAAATTATTATTAATAATAATTTTTGAAAGCTACGTAATTTACGCATATAGTACTTACTAATTAAAACTCATCCTTAGAATTTTCAGTTGCATCAACGATAAAACTTCCATATTCACAGTAGGAAGCGTCTCAATTAGAGAACGTTTCACAACTGCTACGTAGTTGAGACGTCATCTGTGTTCTGAATGCCATTTTTGTTATACCGATATCAACAATGAATGACCGAAAAACTGCTTTTTACAGAATTTTTATCAAAAGTTTATTCCAAGTTACTAGTGAAATTAGGCACAAATATTTATTTCATCTTCGATTGACATTTCATAAACGTACATAGATTTTTCCTTTTCAATTATTCCTTTATCTACATTTGTATTACAATAAAATAGTTTTTTCAAAACTCATTAATAAATTAACCAGGACTTTCAAGGTAAATTTATTCGTGTATTTTATGCCTTTTCGTAAATAAATTTTTTAGGTTATAATACCTTTTACTGTGGAACAAGACAAGTTTATTTTGAAGCTTATTTCCGAAACGGCGAAAAGATGTAGATGGAAACTGGAAGTATTCAGTACGATTATGTGTTGAAGAATATCAACATCACTTTCAGAACATCGAATTGTTAGTCGTTTTCATGAGAATGGTAGTGTTTGAAGGGAAAATCTACGGGTCGACAACTGTACACACACATTTGGAAAGAAGTCCGACCTCATTTACATGCACGTTTGAGATCTAAAAACAATGCATTATTAATTCATTTTTGCTGTTATTTAGATCAATATATACAGATTTGAGTTATCTTAAAAACAATAGGTACATCATAAAGTAGACATGGTGACTAGTTCCATATGAGAAGGACTAAATCAGTGGTATATAATCTGAAATAAGTTTTTGTTCAAAATTAGAATGCAATGCAAAAGTGCAAAGCATTAAGTTAAATAAGTTCTTTTTTCCATTATAATGTATTTGTGATGTTCACCAGTGTACATTCAAAGGTGGTCAGCAAAATGGTGTACCTGACTTATGCTGAATATGTTGAATGTATGCATTTATAATAAACTAACCAGTCATACATGTATTTGTTTTCACTAATATTATTTAACAAATATATCATACATTGATTTCTGATTAATGACAAATTCATTTAAATGTTTTAATGTCATTGTAAAGGTAACATCATCCAATATCACTCCTTTTTTAAATATTCACTTCCACATATTCACACACTTTCTTCTAGTTCTCAGCTGTAATTATTTTCAATTCTTCATTGCAATTGCTTAACACCTTCCATTTGAAATGTCACATTCCTCACTGCTATCCATTTTTCAATGGGATTTAATTCAGAGTGGTACAAAGGGAGACGAAGGACAGCATGACCATTTTCAATTAGTAGCTTGTCTAGAACGGTTTCTCCAGCAACACATTCTTGTAATTGGGATAATAGCATTGTCATGGTTCCTTCTTTTCTTTTTTCATAAATTGGTACACATTGTACATAATTTGCCACCCTTGGCTATGAATTACCTTTCGATTATTCATTTTCAACCTGGCAACAACATTCATACATTATTGCCTATTTCAAACCACTCATGTCTATATAAACAAAAAGATCATTAATCGCTCATCTAAACAGTTTTTACTCTCTAAACTGTACATTATTCTCGTAATCAAATTGAGGTTAAAAAGCAAAATTTGTTTTAACATTACTTTTAGCATATAAAAGCACTTACAAAACTTGAATTTGACGAGTAAACCATGTATTGGTTTAATACACCAGAAATACGCCTTGAAATCCAGAAAATCTGTAATATCAATTAAAATAATAAATGATAATTTTAACCCAATTTTACATACCTTATAACAATTTCCTTTAGTCTTAAGAAAGACTAAATTACAATTATTGAAGTTTTGTACGTCTACATAATACACAATTCGTCATTCACCAGTTTTTGTCATTTATGGTAGTATTTATTTTAATATCTGCATTTACGCCACTGGATATAGCACAATTTTCATTTTAAGGATGCGGAACAGTAGTACTGTTCTAGGAGCGGCACGGTCAAACAATGATGATCGCACTGTATATGATGTAAGTAAAAGAAACAATGGTATTTAAGTGCTTAGTTTAATTTAAAAGATAAGAAACTAATTCGATATGTTGGGACAGATTGATAAAACAATTATTAAACTGGAACCTGAAGCGGAAGCACAAGTCAATTCATTTCTTACTCAAAAAAATATTGTGTTGAATAATGATCTAATTAAAGACGAATTAAATTACGATTCCAATAGTATTAAAATTAAGAACGAATTTAAAGATCAAATAAAAACGAGTCTTATTTAGTAAACGATGTTGGAACTGACACAGCGGAAATAAGTTATTTAGATTACAAGAATTATAAGTGTGATCAGTCAACAAAAGTGAAACAAAATTTAACGAATCACGTTGTAAAGCACAAGTTACGTGATGCTAAATACAAATGTGACCAATGTCATTATGTTACATCATATAAATGTAATTTTAATAGACATAGGTCAATACATAATGCAAGTAATAATTATAAATGTGACCAATGCAGTTATTCAGCAAAACAAAAACAGTATTTAAGAAATCACCTTATAAGATTGGAATTGTGCATGAACATGGACGGTGGTCATTTTCAACAATATGTTCAATAATAAAAAATGTGTTCCGTACTTTTTGTATTGTTTTGATCACCAATATGCTTCTGACGCCTTGTGTCACGTATCATGTAGTGAATTTGTTTACATGTAGCTTCCAACGTTGCCATTTAATGTCATTTTTGGATGGTCCGTTAGTAGAACCGGGGCACCTTGCCCGCCATCTTGGATTTTGGCGTCAGAAGGATGCCCCACGTGGGAGACCGTGTTTTCCACCCTTATTTTTTATGGTTTCTTTTCGGTGGCCTTTTTCAACCCTTCATGGAATTTTCATCCCTAATTAAGGCCTTTTTTGTTTTTACTCGCTTACTTGAGGGGGGGTATTTTTCACCCTTATTTTATGTTTCGTTTCTGTGGTCATTTTCAGCCCTTGGTGGGAATTTCAACCCTGATTAAGGCCTTTTTGATTTTTTTTCATGCCTACGTGTAGGAGTCGTTTTTTGTTGATCATTTTTTATTAATCATTTTTTAATAATTAATTAATTATTCTTTAACCCCGGGGAAATTCTCGATCCTAATCTGTTGCCCTATAAGATGATTTTAAATCTGTATTCTGATAAGGGTGCGCAAAATAATCATTAGATGTAAAAGATAGTTTATTTAATCTGTCTACTATTAACATTTATTACAGCTTGTTTATCAGATATTTGAATGATATAAAACTCATTTAAAGGATTGATTATGTAATAATTGCGTGCATGACAAAATTACTGTATTTCCCCATATTACTTTATTAGCGTATTTTTATCAAATGAGATTGTTATTAAAATTATTACATTTATTTTAATTCCTATTAGATTGTTTAACATACGAAATTTATTTATACACTGATTAGGTGTTAACTTGTAAGACACGTTTCGCTGAAGGGTACAATTGTATGCGAGTCCTAACCTAACCTGATAGCTTATAAGATGATCTCGTCTTAAAAATCTGTATTCTGATAAATAGATTACAAGTTTTCATAATAAAATATTATTAGAGTCGGTTTACCGGTTATTTCAAGTAATTGTTTCAATATATATAAAATGCATGAGAGTGGACCTTGTATTATTTGTTGTAACATGTGTTATTACACTTTCTTTTTAATTGCGGGTTGTAACCTTCTACCTACACAACCTTCAACTTATATACGAATTAATAACGACCTCCAATAGTTAATAACACCATTGAATGGGGCCGCTTATGTATTTAATAGCTAGAACATATAAAATTATTCACACTTCGTTTTAATAGGATTATCAACTGTTCCTAATTGCAAGGTTGTTAAAACTCGTCCTTACCGTGTACAGGTGGTGTTCCGAAATGTTTATCTAGTGGACTCCTGTAAATGCATCATGCAATTAAAAGAAGAACAATGAGACCATTTGATATTAAAAAGATGATTAAAATATATATACCGTTATATTTCAATTTAAAAAATCAAGCGCTGCATTATGAGGGTCAATCTGCCCTGACATGTAAAATAGGCTTTTTTTTAATAAAAAAAATGAATGAAAATGAAAATACATTATAACTGTAGTTTTTCGGTCCTGCACTAACAAACTCAGCTATGTAACTTCCTTCACCGTACTCTTCCAGCTTCTCGGTCATCTGGTCAAGGAAATCTCCGCACGTTGGAATCCAGTCGTCGGGTTTTGCGACAAATATGACACTGTCTGTATCAATACAGAACGCGGCGGTCTAGTTTCTCTAGGTAACTACATAATTCTAAACGCGCATGAGCTGTCGTGTAAGCGGCTATGGACACATAATAGTTTTTTGTGATTCAGCTTCACCTTCCGGTTTACCCCAATTTACCATTACATTATCATTAATAGGGATAATGGATTGTACCTGAAACAGAGGATCCGTAAACAGTTTGAAGAAATCCTTTGGCTCAGATACAAAACTGCACTGAGTTAAATTTTCGCGTTGACCAAACTTACCCCAAACAGAATTCAGCATCAGTTTGACCAAGTACCTTAAACCGGGGTTCTTCTTAATATTATTAGCGTCTAGGCGAATTCCCTCCTTCTCCTGATATTCCGTTTTGTACTGAGCCTTCTCGGTTTCTGACGTGCAATAGCTAGGAAAATACGGTCTCCCACGTGGGGCATCCTTGTGACGTCAAAATCCAAGATGGTGCCCGGTTCTACATCCGTTAGAAGAAACGGCGCATCGCCTAGCATTAATTATTCTCAGATTCGCATGGGTTATAACGCTACCTGTAGCTTTAACTCTATTTAATAAACACCGTGTATATACAGAGGTACTTGTAATTATGTACACTAAAGAGAAAATATTGACATATACTAAAATTTAATTATTGAAAGAAAAAAGATACCAATGTAAATATATTTACCAATAATAATACAAACTCAAAACTTAAATTAAGGTGACGTAGAGAAGATTAGAAAACAAATGAAGGTATGGTAGCCAAGAATTGGCACGTTACGAATAAAAATATGATTAAACATTATTATTAATAATAATTTTTGAAAGCTACGTTATTTACGCATATGGTACTTACTAATTAAAACTCATCCTTAGAATTTTCAGTTGCATCAACGATACAAACTTCCATATTCACACAGTTGGAAGCGTCTCAATTAGAGAACGTTTCCACAACTGCTACGTAGTTGTGACGTCATCTGTGTTCTGAATGCGCCCATTTTTGTTATGTATGATGTAAGCAAAAGAAACAATGGTATTTAAGTGCTTAGTTTAATTTAAAAGATAAGAAACTAATTCGATATGTTGGGACAGATTGATAAAACAATTATTAAACTGGAACCTGAAGCGGAAGCACAAGTCAATTCATTTCTTACTCAAAAAAATATTGTGTTGAATAATGATCTAATTAAAGACGAATTAAATTACGATTCCAATAGAATTAAAATTAAGAACGAATTTAAAGATGGAGCAAATAAAAACGAGTCTTATTTAGTAAACGATGTTGGAACTGACACAGCGGAAATAAGTTATTTAGATTACAAGAATAGTTATAAGTGTGATCAGTTAACAAAAGTGAAACAAAATTTAAGGAATCACGTTGTAAAGCACAAGTTACGTCATGCTAAATACAAATGTGGCCAATGTCATTATGTTACATCATATAAATGTAATTTTAATAGACATAGTGCAATACATAATGCAAGTAATAATTATAAATGTGACCAATGCAGTTATTCAGCAAAACAAAAACAGTATTTAAGGAATCACCTTATAAAGCACAATTCAAGTGGTGTTAATTACCAATGTAACCAATGTGTTTATGTGACAACATGCAGAAGGGATCTAGTCACACACAATGCATTACATCATACAATTGAATACAAATGTGACCAGTGTGACTATATAACAAGTTATAAACATAATTTTAATAGACATGGTGCAATACATAATGCAGCAAAACAAAAACAATATTTAAGGAATCACCTTGTAAAGCACAATTCAAGTGGTGTTAACTACAAATGTAACCAATGTGTTTATGTGACAACATATAGAAGTGAACTAGTGACACATAATGCATTACATCATTCACTTGAATACAAATGTGACCAATGTGATTATTCAACAAATGCAAATCGGCGTTTAAGAGATCACTTTTTATTAAAACACAATTCAAGCGATACTATACACAAATGCCACTATTCAACAAAAATGATCCAAAATTTGAGAAGTCACATTATAAAATACAATTCAAGAGCTGCCAAATACAAATGTCAACAATGTAACTATGTAACGAAATCTAGCAGTGGTCTCATTACGCATAACACATTACATCATTCAAGTATTGAATTCAAATGTGACCAATGTACTTATTCAACAAATGTTAAAGCATATTTAAAGAAACACCTTGTAAAACATTATTCAGATGGTGCTAAACACAAATGCAATCAATGTGTTTATGTAACAAAATATAGATGTGATCTGGTTACACATATTGCATTACATCATTTAAGTATTGAATACAAATGTGACCGTTGTAATTACTCAACAAAAGCAAAACGATGTTTTAAAAACCATCTTGTAAAGCACAATTCAAGTATTGATTACAAATGTGATAATTGTGATTATTCAACAAAAGTGAAACGGTATTTCAAGTATCACCTTGAAAAGCATAATTCAAATACCGATTACAAATGTGATCATTGCACATATTCAACAAAAATGAAACAAAATTTAAGGAATCACCTTGTAAAGCACAATCCAAGTGCTATATACAAATGTGAGCAATGTGATTACACAACAAAAGTCAGACAATATTTGAGCTTACACCGTGTAAAGCACAATCCAAGTGATGCTAAATATAAATGTGATCAATGTGTTTTTGTAACAAATCATAAAGGTAATTTGAATGTACATAGAGCAAAACATAATTCCAGTATTGTCTACAACTGTGATCAATGCGATTATTCAACAAAGAGAAAACCTTATTTAAGCCGTCACCTTGTGAAGCACAAAAGGGACGAATGATCTTATTTATGTAACAAGATATAGTAGTAATGTAGTTAGTTACATATAGGTAGTTACTGCTAATTACAAGTTAGTTCTAATCACAAAAGTGACCAATGTGTATGAATTGAATTATAGAAGTGATTTTCTTAGAGATTGTACAGGGTGGCATGCTTAGTATGACATCCCCTTATATGAGAAAGTAAAATAGGTACAAAAATCTAATTCAAATAAAAGTTGTTCACACTCATCGGAACTTGATCTTTTTGTAAAAAAGATCAAGAGTGGGGTAAATGCAATCTCGAGTCAAATGCAATCGCATAGTATAATTTAACAAATATCTGGTGTGGAACACCACACAACCTTCCTACAAAATGAAAATTAAACGAAATGAAATAATTTTAATAACATTTTTTTTAGGATAACTATGCAACATCTTTTATAAAAAGCTCATTATAAAAATAGGCAACGTTGCAAACGCAAAAACAATAATCTATGTCAAACAGACGTTTAAAGCTTCATGACATTTAGGATAACTATGCAACCTCTTTTTTATACGTTCATAATGAAAACAGGCGACATTGTAAAAACAAAAACAACAGTAATCTATGTCAGAATGACGTTTAAAACTTCATGCCAGATAGAGATTTATAGACATAAATACATGTTAACGTAAAAAAATTCCAAAGCCGCCCGCTTCTTATAAAAATATCCATGATTCAGCTTCAGCATTTTCAATCATATTTATTTAATGTTTACGTTTATTACGCTTCACATTAAAAAACTTTGTAATGAAAATCTATGTAAAATGAAATTTTCTTCAAAAAATACGTCCACACTTTTTCTTATAAAATTTATCGTTATTCAGATAATGAAAAAATTTAACTAACACAATCCTACCGTAGGAATTTTTTTGCCGTCAAATTACGCGTCATATCAAAAAATTGCATAGAACATAATTCATGGATATATTTAAGGTCTATATCCAGGTATCTTTATATCTATGAAATATACAGCTGTTTTAGAAATATTTGATAAAAACCAAAAACTACCTCCAATAAAACTCCCCTCTCCGTCGCTGGATTTCTCCCAAAATCTAATCAGCTATAAGCCAAATGCAAACAAGCTTAAATACAAAATTTTAAGTACGTAGGTATTTTCGTTCTGGAATTATCGTGGATACTAACATACATGCATGCACATTCACAGACATCCAGACATGATGGCCGATCTTGGTGAAACTTGGCCAAGTTGTAAAAAGAGCTAATAAGTCGATATAGCGATAGTGAAAAAAAAGTCGATTGCATAACCTTCTATACCTACATATGTATATGTAGATTGGAAGGTAAAAAAATGAAAATAGGCTATTGCCGCGCTAATATTCTTATTGGTCAAGCCTTTCTCAGCCTTGTGCCAAAATCTGGAAACGTATAGTATAGTGTCATCTTTAGTCAGTGCCGCAATTAATCACGCAGTCGCCAATTCACTGCGTAGACGAGTGGATCATGCGTCTTGGTAAAAAAAAAACTAGTTCAAGTGCTTTTCGAAAAGCTGGCATTTTTCCATTAAACAGATCTGTGATTGCTGAAGAAAAATTTACTGAGGCATTAAAACTGTGGAAAATAGCGAAAGGCAAAGAAGTTATAGTAGCTAATGACCAGGCTAAGTTTTGAAAATATTCTTTTAGAAACCGTCAAAACCAACCGACACAAGGAAGCCTCGACATCAAATGTGACCAATAAAAGAAAGAAGGTAGCTCCAGCAGCAGAAATCTTGAAATTAAAATCAAAAAAGAAAATGACAAAACAAAAAATCTGATAAATTTGGTAGCTCTTCAGAAAGCGATTATGCAGACATAGAATATATCGATACTGACATGGATCCTGAAACATTTTCTGACGTAGAAGAAATAGACCAGAAAATCCAAAGCGAGTGTTTAGATATTGATACCATAAATCCTGAAATACTTAAAACAGATTTAGACATGAGCAAGGGCAATGTCAATTAAGCGTATTCTTCATGCAGTGCTAAGAATCACTAAAGATTTGAGAATAGAGGGACAAATATTTCTGATGAAGATAGTGTCATGTGTTATAACCTGAACTAATGATGAAATCGAAATAAATACTGGCAAGGAAAAGAGGCTTCAAAACATACTCAGGTTACTAACAGTGGCAATAAGACTGAAAATCCTTGTAACAAAATAAATAACACTCGATGTGCAAAAATTGGCGAATTTGTTAAAGTAAAATTTTGTTACATGAAATTCGAAAAATCCCATATTGTCAAAATTGTGGAAAAAATAGACGGCACAACATTTTATTGTTGGTCCATCAGGATATCGAGGATGGATAAACCAATTATTAACTGCGACCAAATTGATGAGTTGATTCAGTGTGCGAAAGAAAAAAGAGGTCGTTACTATTTTTTGTGTGTTATGTTTAAGTTAGAAATAGTTTTTTTATAGTAACATATCAGTTTGTTGTCGTTTTTTGAAAAAGCCTATTTTTATATTGTTTTTTATAGTATTTAGCTTGAAAATATATTAATTTCCAGCAAACATGTTTGTACCATATTTTTTTGCCTGTTTCTATCGATTGCACTTTCTTAGAAGGCAAATATTCAAACTTATATCGCCAAAGTATGCCGCTTTGCACTTTTCCACATGGGCCGGGAACACCCCATTCTCAAAATAAAAAAAATCAGACGCAGATTTGAGATGATGTGGAAAACATAATCCTTCCAAACAAATAATCTACAAGCAATGAACTTTTATGGTCTATGATCGAAAATCGCCCTATTTTAGAATTAAGCTTGGTACTAGCTTTCCAAGTTTACTACATAAAAACCTGGCTGCACTTATCCCACTCTGCCCTATCTGAAAAAAGGTTATATAGAGTGGTGACAAAAAGTTACATTTTGTTAAATGGAACGCCCTGTACACTCTTGCATATTTAAATAGACAATTTCAAAAATATGGGATAAGAGGGGTCTGCGATTTTTTTGTTTCGGGCTTATAAGCGTTTGTTTCGGAAGCGGACTCTGCTTCCGTCATTAGGAATTCACCTTGTCACCCATTCGCTCACTATCTGGTAGGTATCATCACACCCTTATCGGGAAAACACCGAGTTTATGGTCAAGAATACGCAGCACTTCGTAGAAACGATCAGAAACTTCCAACCAAACCACGAAGAAATACTGGTAAGCTTTGACATTGTAAGTCTATTCACAAATGTGCCTACCGATAAGGCACTAATTGTCATAAAGGACAAGCTGGAAAAGGATGAAACTTTAGATGAACGCACGCAACTCTCGGTAAACACAATAATGGAACTTCTGACAATATGCATTAGAAGTGCATATTTCCAGGTAGAAGACAAATTGTACCAACAAGACTTTGGGATGCGATGGGTTCCCACTATCACCGTATATATATATATATATATATATATATATATATATATATATAAGGGTATCCGCAGAGTGCGACAACGGAGGATATCTCCTTACACAATAGGGATAGAAAAAAAGTTTAAATAGAGAAGTTTTTCAGTAATCAAATCCGCATTTAAAGAAAATATTTTCGTTTATACAGGGTGTCTCATATGAACTGAAGAGCATGCAACTTCATTTTTTTAAATAGTACACCCTTTATTTTATTACATTTTCTGATTTTTCTATAAATTCTGAATCGGTTTTATTAAGATCTATTATCATCTATAGTTTTTGAGATATTTAATGTTTTTTAAAAAATCACGATTTTCACGTGTCATTGACAAAGGGCATACTTTTTTTATTTCATATCCTTAAAGGAAAATATTGCAGGTTACTAGTTACTTTGTATTCCTATAAAAATTTGAAAATATTATACAAGGTGTTGCCAAAACTATTCACAAGATCATAATCTTCAAAACAAAAAATCTCAATTTCTTTAAACGGAATGACTTACGTTTTTTTACTGAAAAATGTTGATTAATTAATAAGCTAACTTTTTTATAAATGATGTCCTATACCTATCTTTCATAGTTATTGAGTTATTTTAGTTTTTTAAAATCTATTTTAAAATGCACAACTCAATTTCAAAAATTTATATTAGTTGACCATGGTTGTCATGGAAACATTAATAAACAAATGTTTGTTTGACACTGACAGTTTAAAAATTCAATTTAAAACAATATTGAAAAATGTGAAAAATAATTTTATTGGCGTAAAACTTCGTTAACTCTATCTAATAATACTAATAACAAGTAAACAAAATATACAAAAAACAATTTAAGATATTTTTAACAATATAACTAAAAATCTAAAAATATTGTTCTATGTGTCTGCCCTGATGTTCCTCACACAAACGAATTCTTTCAACACCAGAATTGCTTACTTTTTGAAGCACTTCTCTATTGATGCCTTGAAAAACATTTCTTATTCTTTCTTTCATGTTTTCCTTTGTTGTGGGAGGTATTTGGTAAACTTGATTTTTTACCAATGCCCACAAAAAAAAATCAAGTTTTGTAAGATCCGGGGATCTAGATGGCCAAGAAATTGGCTCTCTTCTGCCAATCCATTTATTTGGAAATTGCAAATTTCGATGATTATGCACAATACCACTAAAATGGGCAGGCGCTCCATCCGATTGAATCCACAGTTCCCGTAAAACTTGAAGCGGTAAATTACAAGGTAATCTTGTAAATCGTTTTCCAAAAAATTTAAAAAGGTTTCACCATAAAAAATAGGGTCCCAAAATCCTTGTTCCAATAATACCGGCCCATACGTTAAGTTTCCATCTATCTTGATGGTCTAATGGCATCACATATCTTGGATTTGTATCACTATAATAATGGAAATTATGACGATTTACAAATCCATTTTTGTGGAAGGTAGCTTCGTCAGTAAACAATACGTAATCAAAGAAATCCTGTTTTTCCTCTATCTTATTTTCGCCCAAAGGCAGAAATTTCTTCTATTTATAAAATCCTGATCCATTCATTCTTGTACTACTTGGATGATACTTTTGCTTGCGAATTATTTTATTTATCGTTGATTTTCCGATATTGTTATTCAGTGCGGCGCCTGCAAGAAGCTTGCGGATTTTCCACGACGGCTTGTATGGCATGTAACTGGGTTTCCTCGTTTGATGCAATGGTTAATCGGTCTTCATTTGATTTATAATTGATGTTTCCATTCCTTTCAAACCTCTCCTTGAGCCTTCAAATGCCAAGTGACTTGGATGTCTTTCTGTATTTGGAAATTTTTGAGCGTAAATCCTACTCGCTAATAAACAATTTCCGTCGGATACGCCAATGCAATAAATCAATTGTATTAATTCTTCTTTTGAAAAATTTATTTTAGTATTTAAATATTGTTTAAATTGAATTTTTAAACTATCAGTGTCAAACAAACATTTGTTTATTAATGTTTCAATGACAACCATGGCCAACTAATATAAATTTTTGAAATGGAGGTGTGTATTTTAAAAAATCGGAACTGTGGTTACCTAGACTTGCTCGCATACTAACGCAATTATAGTAGAGTGAAATAAAAATAGGTGTCTGTTAAAATACTTTTAAATAAGGGAAAATGAAAATCAAGACGCCTGTGCTCAATCGCATAAGCGATCGTTAAAACAAATAGAATATTTCACAAGATCTGTTTACGTAACACAAATCGGTTAAGGTAAAGTACCACTTGCGGTGCACTAATTTTGTTCAAACATCATATTTAAGGATGTCACCTAATATAACTTACCCGTGCCAAATTCTAAATAGATACGTTCATATTTTCGAGTAGTTTATTTGAAGTGTGACACAAAACTATTAAGGTAAAGTGTCACTTCCGGTAAACAGATTTTGGTGAAACGTTGCATTTAGATTTGTCACCTAATATAACTTACCTCTACGATATTTGAAATAGGTACGTTGATATTTTTGGGTAGTTTATTTGAAGCGGGACAAAAATGTATTAAGGTAAAGTGCCACTTCCGGTCCCCGGATCTATCCCAAAATTTGACACATGTCTACGATTTTGAAATAAGGCCTCCATGCCGAATTGCAATTGTCTAGTTCAAAGAGTATGAGCGATATCGTGTTTACATAGAGACACACACACACACACACGCGCGCGCGCGCGGACGCGGATGCAAACTCGGGGACCTCGAAAACGTCCAGAACCATCAAAATCTCGAGGTTGTTTTTTCACGATTACAATACCTTCTCTATACTACGTATACGAGAAAGTAGAAATAAATTTTAAAAACTAAAATAACTCAATAACTATGAAAGATAGGTATAGGACATGTTTTATAAAAAAGTTATCTTATTACTTAATCAACATTTTTTCCGTAAAAACCATGTCATTCCATTAAAAAAATTGAGATTTTGTGTTTTGAAGATTATGATCTTGTGAAATAGTTTTGGTTATATATATATATATATATATATATATATATATATATATATATATATATATATATAACCCTGTATAATATTTTCAAATTTTTATAGGAACACAAAGTAAGTGTGTCTATGCACTAGTAACCTACAAAATAATTTCCTTTAAGGATATCAAATAAAAAAAGTATGCCGTTTGTCAACGACACGTGAAAATCGCGATTTTTTTAAAAAACATTAAATATCTCAAAAACTATTAATGTTAGATGATAATAGACCTTAATAAAACCGATTCAGAATTTATAGAAAAATCAGAAAATTTAATAAAATACAGGGTGTCCTATTTAAAAAAATGAAGTTGCATGCTCTCCAGTACATATGAGACACCCTGTATAAATGAAAATATTTACTTTAAATGAGGATTTGATTACTGAAAAACTTTTGTATTTAAACTTTTTTTCTATCCCTATTGTGTAAGGAGATATCCTCCGTTGTCGCACTCCGCGGACATCCTGTATATATATATATATATATATATATATATATATATATATATATATATATATATATATATATATATATATATATATATATATATCCGAATTCACAGAGAAACCAAGGATGTGGCTTAGATACGTGGACGATACTTTCGTAGTATGGTAACACGGCAAGCATTCCTAGATCATCTAAATAGCCGCGCACCCTCCATAAAATTCACAGTGGAAATGGAGCCGGAACAAAACTGCCATTCCTGGATGTACCTGTACACAGGGATGACAACACTTTCACGACAAGTGTATACAGGAAACCTATCCACACGGGGAGGTATCTACCCTACAACTCCAATCACTACAAAAACGTGAAGTTAGGCGTGGCAAAATGCTTGTACGATTGAGCAAAAACAATATGCTCAAAAGAAGAGGACCTGAACAAATAAAAAGAAAATATCTCTAGAACTCTCAAAGAAAATGACTACCCTGATCTAACACCTAATCTAAACAGGGAAAGGGTAACCGAAAAAGAAGAACCTAAATATACATCCATAATACCATACACACAAGGTACCTCAGACAAAATACGAAGGATAGGCAGCAAATACAAGATACGCACTGCCTTCAAATCAGAACGCGCAGGGGAATACTATCCAAAACCAAACCATACAATGAAGATCAGAATTCCAAGAATTGTGTATACAACCTACCATGCGAATGCGGCAGAGCATACATAGGAGAGAGCAGTAGACCACTCAAAGTGAGAACGCAGGAACATAAGAACAACGTCCGCAAAGGCGAAACAGAAAGATCAAGAATCGCCAAACATGTCTGGAAAGAAGATCAACGCATCCAATGGGATAACATACAGATAGTGACAAAGGACGTGAACACAACTCGTCGGAAACTCAAAGAAGTAGAATTAGCTTGCATATCTGTAAATAAAATAAGTAACCGTTATCATCAGATAACAATAAGATATTGAGGTTACCTTTTCACATTCGACCTTTTTCACTTCAAACATGGTATTGTGAAGGGTTATTCGCGATCCATACTTATCACTGGATTTCTTTTAATACATAATTTATTATAAATTTGTTAAAAATAATCACGTACTTACGCTAACCGCTTTATTAATTGTAACGAATTTTTGTCGTGTCAGAATTAATTATAGTGTCACAAGGCCTACTGTTCGTTAGATCTACCGATTATATCTTAGCAAGTTTAAAGGTACCGGTTGCGTCACAAGCGCTTGCACTGAAATCTGTACGTAGTTGACGCTTTAGTTTAAGTCCACGGTCTCCGGTTAGGTTACGTAAAGGTTTAGAAGGTAATTAAATTGATTAATAAGAATACGCGGATACCCCTAACTTTATACATGTCATAATTTTGCTTTATTTTGTAGTAATAATTATATTAAAGAAATATTCTTACATTATACGTTTCATTTAATTCAGTATTCTTTTATTCCCTCGTGGTGGGAACTTGATTCCCGGCTTGGCCCTTTCCAGTTCAGCAAATACTAGCAGACAGAATTAATATAAATGTATTTAATTTCGTTGTAGGTGATCGTAACCTGCTGAAGGCAATTTAGGTGCGAGTTGTATTCGGAGATAAAAATGT